>JARPRG010000374.1:124973-141972 GCA_031001745.1 Hartigia nigra
AAGTTATTACTCTCAATTAATTCAATTATAATATATTTAACCTACCTACTTAATATTCTTATTATTGATTGTACGTTACACTCCGTTCCTCTCTCGTTCCCCGAAAAATTAATTTTTAAACGAGTGCAAATTTGATTCAACAAAGCAAGCGATAAAATGGATAACAATTTGCGTCACGTATTTTTGAAATTTCTTATGAAAAACTGTCCAGACGACTACGTAATTGCCGTAGAAATAATATCTTCACTAAAGCTACGTTCCGAGCTCAGAACAAATTGTTTTCTTCTATAACAATATTTAAATGTATATTACAGCAGACAGGCGGGATCGCGTAGACGATTCAAAATTTTTCAAAAAAATATATATGTGTATATATATATATATATATATCGCGTGATACTTTCACTATATATTATTATCCGACGAATTGCACACGCACACGCTTCGGCACTCAGACTCAAGCCCTTTTTCTCTCGGAAACCGCCTTTCGATTGTGTTACGAGATCCGCGATGTTACGTCACCACTTCCCGCGAGTCGTATCGTACGCGAGTTTTTAATTGGGATATTATTTTCAGTCATAAAACAGGAATTCGTTGAAAAATATCGGCGTGCAGCTAACATATCACCAGGCGTAAGGAGAGCCTTGGCTCGTAACCCCCAGTCGATCGAAACTACCCTCGGCGAGGTGGCTGATGCGCATGCGCAGTAGAAACGGCGCGAGGCTCGTGAATTTTCTGAAATCTACGAGCAAGTAAGCCACCCGTGGAAGGTAAAAGTTTTTACTGTTATAGGACACCAGGAAAAAAAAAATTTAACGAGCTGCGTTCGACGTTTGATTTATTATTTTTAGTATTGCTCTGAGTCATATATTTTGTAGTATTGTTCTGGCGTTGCGCAAGTGAGAAAAAAAAAAATTCCTGGAAAGCGAATCGCCGCGGGAAAAGTTAGGACTTTCGTAAGACACGTGAAATCGTAGTTGCTCGTAGCCTTATGAGAATATATTATTTTATATAGAATTTGAACGGATATTATTTGATGTACGTTCATTTTCGGAATTATTAAAGGAATCGTAAGTAGAAATTTAGCACGAAATAGGTAGTGATTTTGACTGACGTAGTTACACAACGTGACTCTTGACTTAGTTATATTATGGTATTTCATATGGTTTTATGTATGGAATGCGTACGACATGCGCCAAATTTTCTTTCCATATGGGAGACATGGTATTTTTTTACAAAAAAATGTTCTACCTTATTTTTAGCCTTTTATCAGAGTCACGTAATACAACCTATGCTACCCTATGTAACCATTTTTTTCTTCCTTTCTTTGCTTTTTCATACATTCGATATGCGTGCGCAGCATCAATAATTTAAGGCACCCTGAGGGATCGCAAAACGAAATAAGCGACGTATCCCAGAAATTTTCAAGTATTACGTCTATTCGAGAATATCCTTTGTTCTTAACAGAAAAAAAAACAATATAGGAAAAAAGAAAGCATAAAATAGAAAAACTCATACTCGACAGAGCAGACTCCTGGGAATTATCTCGATACAAACAGCCTATACTCATCTTCTTACAGAAATCGATGATATCGAAAATTGTAGTATTTTCTGGCAACAGTAAGTACGGATATTGATAGAAAAAACAAAACAAATAAGAAAAACTAGTTTGTCAAGAGTAAAACACGAAAGTGATATGAATATTTTTGTGTATATTTCAAACATAATATACCAAATCAATATCGTATTGCGAATAGGACTTTCACTAGAACTTCTATTTCAGGATTTCATGTGGGTTCTCTTGCTACCTGTATTCCCCTAAAATTTCAAAAAGTTCTCACAAGCGCTATTGATCCTACACTCTAAGAATAAAAAGTCCCCCATATTGGAATAATTTTCCAAGGCTGGGATATCCCATACCGAAAACTGAAGGATCGTATTAATGCACGACTTCGTTTTGATAATAAATCATTCCTGGTTGTTTTCAAGCTATTAAGTTGAGGAGACCCTTAAAAAACGAGCCTCATTTTCTTTCCAAAAATAGTACATCCAAACTCTACAAAAAGCATATATCAGAATCTATAAAATTTGTATAAACACATTGGTGCAGATTAGATTTCGTTTCATTAATAACTTTATGCTTGCGTCACTATGTATATTAGAATATCAATAAATATTTGTACGTTTGTAACATTTTATTAAATAAATATATAGAGCAATTTTACATAGAGACAAAAAATGCTATGAAGTATACAGCGACATTTACTTTATGAGATTTCAATTCTCTAGTAATTAAACGTCCGACCGGATGATTAAATAAAAATTTAACTAATTGGAACGCGTTTTAGTTCGATTATGTGTATCGAAAAAGTATTGCGTATTACATCTGTACGTACAAATATAGCTATACCCTGCGCCATCTGCATTTTACGCCATAAGATTTCATCGTGAATTTCTTCTATATGCATACCCCTACAAACGTTCGCCAACATTTAACTGTATTTATACGCGCATAGCGAACAGAACTAAAAGAAATAGTACATTTTCTCTTAATTCTTCGTTACTAATAATAAATAATAGTCCATCCGTAGAAATATTGTGCCTTCGAAAAAAAAAAAACTAAAAAATTGTATGTGACTAAAGACAATAATATCGATTAATAGTGAAATAGTTATTTTTCATATCGTATTGCTTAATGCTATCTGTAATGTATATTTACACGTTAGCTAATAATACAGATCCACACAATTATATTTAACTTAAATTTACTCAAAGAACCGTTCTGATAAAGATAAACATTTTAGTTTTTCTAATCTTATGCTCGATATACGATTCGTTTATGATATTTTAAACGATTGACTACATAGTGCGTAGATGACGATAAATACGTAGCTTAATTTAATCTTAAATTAATTAACAGTGTAATTAAACAAGTTCAGCGTAATCTTTCCCCGTAATGCCATGCATTATTTACGGTGTACTTACAACAATTATGTTTTTTTATTTAGGAATTATTTAATGCCGCCTGGCAAAAAATGCTGTTTTCTCACTAAAAAAAAAAAAAAAAAATCGACCCACACCTTTCCCGGAAGTAATTTCATTATTATCTGCGAGTTTGATAATTCGATTACTTTATTAGATTATTGAATGTTACCACAGGGTCGTTCTCTTCGATCTCCGTTAATTCTCTCGATATCGAGTATCCCGTTTCCCGTGCTGATTTATAGCGCTATCAAGTAATCAAGATTTACTTGAGCTGCACCAGCACCATGAAATAAGTAACCACAGCTCCCAGTACCTGAATAATGGAAAGTTTATATAGAAATTCATCGAGCTATTGGGGGATTTGAATTTTGAGCGGGAAAAAGTAACGAACGACAAATCCACTTACGGAAGCGAAGAGATCGAGAGAGACAGTGAAAAATTTCGCGCCGGAAATTGACATAGCCTTTTGACACTGTTGACAGACAATTTGCACGAACGTTTTGGCTTCCTCGGAACCGTCATACCAGTGACATGAATATGCAGCTTCCATAACGGATGAGCTCTATGGAAATAATAATACAATTTGTTCAATATCTGCTATGCGTCCAGTCAAAATGTTAATCCTGATAAATATATTTTCTGCAAACCTCCTCAATTAGACGATTTCCAAATACGCAAAATAGAAAAACTTGTCCGAGTGTGTAGAGGACATAACCTATTACAGTAGCGGCGTATACGTCAACCTTGTTCACCTATAACGACATGTGACGCAATAATACATAAAACGCAATATACGTAAAATGTCAGTAGAATACTAAATTATATAAAGACAATTAAATGTTGCATAGAAAATTGTGCTGGGAGCACAACTATTTTTTATCTAAAGTAGATCTGTTATTGTTTAATCGACAAGAGCTAAATCTAACCTAAGTAAATTAATGAAAAAGCAGTGTCCTTGGAACGAATCCCTTTTATCGATTCAATTTTTATTACGTCATGTCATTGACAAAAGAATAAGTGCAACTTAACAAATGCAGTCGCCCTCGAACTTTTATTCTCAGACAAGAATACGTATGTACTCACCTTTGTCGCTTGATATGCCAATAAAGTCAAAGTTATGGTTGTTGTCAACATATGTAAAAGAAGAGCAATTCCGTAACTGTCGCCAATAGCAGTAACTAACCTAAAAAAAAAGAAATAAGGAAGGTAATGAGAAATATTTAAAAGTTCTGCTCGTTATTTAAAATCTATAAAGTATCTCTACCAGCGCTTATTGATTTTCTCTATTCTCTATATCCAAGAGAAATGCTAATCGCTATTCTTGTATGATAGGGACAGTCTATAGTATAATCCGTCTCTACTCGTTCCAAGTGAACGGGCAGAATAAAAAAGTCATTAATAATGACTTCCAAGGGAACAGCAGCTATTCAAAAAGTTTGTGCTTCAATTAAACTTTAGCACGTAGTCCCTTGTCAGTTAGACTCTACTCATCAGCCATCGTCCCACGTAATAACACAATTTCTCTATCAATTCCAACATCGTTAGACCTTATCAAAGAGATTGTCGAAAATTCATAAGACGGATCGTTCCCCACGGAAAACTTTTGACCATGCAAAAAATAAAGTAAACTCGTCATGATATTCCCATTTTCTTATATTTAGGGATTTGTAGTCCCACGATTTTCTCAAATACAAAGAATCTATAGGGACAAGGTATATTTTGTTGGCACAAAGGACTTTTTTGATAGGTATTATTAGAGGTTGTAATTCGGACAAGAATGCTAACGAGTCATAATGTGAAACCAGCTATGTTGTTAGCTGATTTTTGACCTTTGTAACATCTTGGCAATAAAGGCGTGGCTATTATTATTATTATTATTATTGAATGAATAGCGGCTAATGACGATATTATAAAGATTTCAATATAATGGCCATTCAGCATACACAAGAACGTTTGGCCACACGAGAGTTTCGCGACTAATCTTTCGTTAATATTTGAAAAGCCTGCCGACGAGGATGCCGTGTAAAGGGGCTGGATCGTCAGCCCCAACTCCTGTTCTCTGCTCCACACCCTGAGAATTGTTCAAACTCTAGGGCACGACGTTCCTCGTAACGGTCAATATCGTGCACTCCTCGAATAAATACTAGAACACTGTGGGAATTGTCCCACTCCTCAACGCTATCGTCTTCGAATGACGAGCAACGGACGTTCGTGCTTTTCCATTTTGTATTAAAACGTATGGAAAACGTTCAAACATCTTTTCATAAGCTATTCTGGTAAATTCGCGTAATTTTTGTGATATTTAAATAAATGCATTATTTTATAAGAGGTATTAATATCATTCGTAACAGTCCCATTTACTTTTTATAATGTAGCCGAAAAATTGTGCGTCATTTATTTTCCATTGATCCTATGCAAAGTATCCGAAATCTTTACGTTTTGGGTAAACGTATATTTTAAAAGGATTCGAAGCAATACTAATCGTTATAGACAAAATACATAAATATCATATCAGAGAGTGCTTATCAGAGTTAATGTTGCACGATTTTAAAGTTTTGTAAAAAAATCAGGTTACTTGCTATAGAATATTCATAAGACATTCTAGTCGTACGAGTTAGAAGGGGTTTCGAAGGGGACATTTTCCTGATAAAAATTGTACAATAAATTGCTTTAAAAGATCCAGCGATCAATAGACCCTATTTGCTCTATAAATTATTTCCCATGTTCTTTTCATCAATTTTATAAAATCTTACCTGACGACGTGCTTGTGTCTCTCGACCCAATATTTAATGGCACTTCTCACCAACATCTCTTGTTTCTTTGTCAGTCCATTGGGACCAACCCCACCATTGAAAGTCATCCCAGCAGTTGGCCTGAAGGTCGCAGTATAATCCTGTCTGTTGCTATATATTCCTCTAAGATCCATATCGAGCATATTTTCATTAGAGGATGGTGCAAGCATTTGAGAACCTTGCGTGTCTCTTAGATGATCGGTACTGCCAGCCTAGAAAGAAAAGTCAATTTAAAAACTCCACAAATAAGACAGATAACATAATAATACCTATGTATTGCTAAAACAAGAGATTTCTAGGTGAATACATTTATTATATTTTTTGTATTAACCTTAAAAAGCTCGTTACTATGTGGCACCACTGTGTCAAGAGTAGCACTCAGTTCCATGAGTGGTTTCATTATCTGCTTTAGATGCTGTAATTGCTCGCAGGCAAAGAGCAGCCAGGAACAGAAGAGAACATCAAGAGAATTGGCGTCCATCATAGTGAAGAGGAGCCAATAGAATTGATAGATAAGCGTCATGACATGGGCCATGCCATGACTCGCATCATATGGATACCAAGAGCGAAGCATCAGTCTGGGTATCTTATAAAAGAAAAAATTTTCAATTGATTAAAATCAATATTATAAAAATTCAAAAATAAAAAAAATCTTTATCAATAATTCTGTTGACCAATAACCACCAGAAAGTCCTTTACCTCTACTATTGTCGTTTCATTCGTCACAGGATCTGTAACCTTCTTCACGGAATCCCCAACGAAGGTGATCCCGGTCCAAGCGCAAACTGACAGAATCGTTGCTGCACCCACAGCGAATAGCAACCGTCGCATCTTCGTCAAGGCCAGCGCATGATAACGCGCATTGCTCTCAGCGAAGAGAGGATGACTGTTTGGATTGTTCCAGATGGCGAGGGTACGATAGAAGAGCTTACTCCGTACGGCAAAGTATACTACCTTAATGATACTATGAGTGAAGAAAAGGACCGTGATAGTATTAGCAGTAAGGTCATCCACATCAGCCCTTTCCAAGGTCAAATTGACACAGCACAATCCGAATTGCAATAGAATGAGAAATAAGTGAACCTGAGCGTTAAAAAATTATATAATTATTATATACTCGTAGCGACTTAAAAAATAACCATGCTTTATGTTCGGATGAACTCACTGAACAATAGATCTTGTGAAAGAACTTTATCGAACCACCAGCGTCATTGTAATAATTGAACATAAAATGACCGGTAAATTGCATATGACGAATATTGGGCATCAGGTCAGCGACCAGGCCCTGTTGCTTGAATTTCATCATCTGCCAAGAATGAATATATTAAAATATCACTTGCGTACACTTTAAATCACAATACAATAAACTCGACGGTATTACAGGATTTTACGTCTTAATGGAATTAAAGTGTCAAAGTTTACAAACTCCTACCTTGAATTTTTAAATTTAAAATGACGCGCTCGTACAAATGAAAAATTCGATGCAAAAATTAACTAAAATCTCTACGCGATATCCAACGCCACAAACGAACTCGTACTTCTACGCTGTGCAACGTCCTCAGCATCGACCTTGCTTTCAATCGGCACCCTCTTCGACTTCCTTTCGCAGGCTCCCACCCTTCACATTCTCAATAAGAAAACAACCCTCAAACAGACAGAGTAGGTCCCCTTCCTTCATACTTTTTCTAACGTGGACGAATGGCGTACCGGTAACAGTGAGCATGCGCACTTCGACACTATACATCCACAATGTAGCCATGATGGTTCCCTCTCGAACATTCGCATACTATAAGTCTTTGAATTATTGAAGGACCAATGTAAAAGAAGTCTGATCATTGTATATACGTTGTCATATCCGTTTCCGGTAAATTCGACGATGCCTTGACAATAACTTTTGCTCTGTACTAGGTGACTGCTGAAGTCAGATAAAATGATTCATCGTCGTTCGAATGAAAATTTTTAACATTGCGGATATGATCCCAAACAAAAATCATTTTAATTGTTTACGAATCAAGTCCGAGGTTTTGTTTTCTTCATTTTATTAGACGCTCTTACGAAAGCTATGGGCTTAAATGTGTAATTATGTAATAGCAGTCTTTGGCAGGAGTATAAGGGTGGAAAATCATATGTTCCGTGAAATCGTCCATGCAGCCATACCTCCGGTTAACCTCCTGTATACGAACGTATATTGATTTCGGGAAATGTTCTACTGGTATAATACGATGTGTTCTACATTATTTAATGTATTAATTCTTAAGCTAATACTGACTAGAAAAGACAATGACAAGCCTAATGATATTTGACCTATTAATTGTCTACGCTAAATGTCCTGTAGGATGTCGGTTTTTACCATACGTATATGTATATGGATATAAATGACAAATATACATACGCCATCATAGACTTTTTACATGGATCATATAATCTTAATAAAAAATTAGCCTAAACCAGTGTATTCTAATTTTCAATACCAGACATTGATTACATCGTAATATATCTTGTTTTATTACAAAAAAAATTCATTTTATCTTCTAAAAAAAATTCAAAATTCGCCTTTATATTTGAATCTCACAAAATTTCGATTATGTATATCATCTTTTTTCATCATTTTTGAAACAATGAATATTTGTTGCGATTGTTTGTCTTCCTGGTAACGGTTTCTATTTGAATAGCAAATGGCCATTCAGTTGATTAACGAAGGAGCAAATAGACTGACTTCTTCTTTCGACGTGATATCAAGTTCTTTAATGATCGCTGGTCAATGCTACGAAAAGTGGTACGATTTATTGAATTTTATATTATCATTTTTTATCAGATACTTAATTAAGTATGATCATTACAATTTTGTATACGTCGCACGCCGTGTAGCTTTTTCACTTTTGCATCTTATTGAATAATTATAGCGTGTAACGCATTTTCAATCTGGAATTCAGAAACAGTAAATAAACTGTTACATAACTATTCTAATGCGTAAATCTGTGATATACAAGGACAGTATAATATTCCACTTTTTATAGAAAACGGTGAAGATGTCAAGGATATGGATACTGATTAGCGTTCTGGGAGCAGTCACCATCAGTATCGAAGGATTTACTATGGAACGTGGTGAATGAATATTATATTTACTAAAAATTCAATTGATTAAATGAAATATAATATCAGTATTAAATTAATTAATTAAAATTAAAAGCTGCTGAGCCGCCTTCATCGGCGTCCTGGAACGTCGTACCGTCTCTGGAAGCCGAACAGCGAGGATCTTTTGAGAGGATATTAAATGGAAAAATGCAAGTCACCGGAATGGATAAGGTCCTGCAATCCTCAGATTCAAGAAAGTCGGTTAAGCATGTGGATGATCCAGTTTCTGAAGGACCTCAGCGCGAGAAAAGATCTGATGTCCTGATCAAGTTTGAAAAAGACACGACAAGGAACAAGGACGAAATCATACCTTGGGGGAACGGTGAACTCGTGAACAAGAATGCAGAAAATATTCCAAAAAATGTTATACTACTTCTGACTGATATGAATGTCCAGGATTCTGAAACAGTTTGGAAGAACTTTCAAATGAAACATGCATTTCCCGCGCACGGATTGCTACAGGCAGAAAACATTATTTTATTTATTTATTTTCTTTTTCTTATTATTTATTAATGTCTTTAATGATCTTATTCCAGAGCTGCTCAAACGCTGATCCTTCGTCCACGAAATATACGACGGGTGATCAAGTCATTGATAAGAAGGACAACGATTGCGGATGTGAACGTCGTTTAAAATCAAATTTGGGAACACTTTTGTCATGGGCGCATAGCTTTAAGGAAATGACTACTGGCAAGTAGAAAAAAATGTGAAATGTGAATATTTTATTTTTTTTTATATTTCTTCTCAGGAGCAATATCCGCTACTAATTTCACTATTTCACCATCGCTTCTGTACGATGGACCAATTGGAATCAGCAAAGATTTTGATAGCATGGAAGAAAATGTGATGAAGTCAGAAATTCGACGTCCCAAAATCGACTTTCGCGATTCCTGGCATCATGCGGACTCTGACAAACAGACTTCAAGCCCAGCTGCTGGTTCCTCCAGCAGTGTTACCACTGCAGGAATAAAAGATGGTAACCAAGTTTCTACTATTACACAACACGTTTCTAAACTGATATTCTTTAAGTTTTCAATGTTTGGCTTTCAACATTATATTAAGTATATACAGTATTATTTTGTTCTCTAAAAATAAAGGATCTAATGGCTTCGACGGAATGTGGGACGTCTTTGACATGTTCTCCAGGATAAGATTGGCCTTCTTCCGCACTCTTCTGGACTCCCTCAGCAACAACTTACCCAGTGCCGAAGATGAGTTTTCACCAAGAAGGCCATTTCCGCTTCAGGCTAACCTTGTTGACCTTCTTGGTGACACCATTAAGGAACTGAAGTCTGTGTCTAATGATAAGGGATTCGTCCTCGTAGCAGCTGCACCAGGAAATGAAATTTCCGAAGCCGTCAATCTTCTTCAACATGAGGTAACCAGGATATCTGATCTTCATATCATAGTCATTTGCCAAAGCTATAATGAACAATGATAATTTTTCAATTTTTCTTCAAGGTCTCCGCCAAGGATACACTGCTAATAATAACTGGCATGTGCACTGGTGATAAGAAGCCTGTGTCATTCTTTGCTTCTGGACCAGGGTCTAAGGCTCTTTACAAAGCAGTTACCGTTTGGGAACTTCCGGTCACCGTAAAGGATGCCCTAGGTATTACTTGTTCGGGTACCGGATGTAGGAAACGACGTCATGACCTCCTGACGCCTGACAACCCCATTCTTCTTCATGACGATGAAGGCGTACCACGCAAAAAAGTAGTCAGAGCCGAAAATACTTCGGTAAGAATAAATTGAACTTATTATCGATTTATAATAGAGTATATGTACCATTTGTGGCCATCCTCTTCATTTATACGTAACGAATAAGACCACAAATGGACCAATTTGATAACCACATATGGTACCAAGGTAAACAAAAATGGTACATCTACCCTGGATGTAGGAATACAATTTTAGATACTAATAGTAAGAAAATTTTGTTTTCAGGATGAAAACGATGACGAAGTCATTACTACTAAAAAGAATGGATCACCGTTAGCCTTTAATGGTCTAACGATTGTAACGTTTTTGGGGTTAACCACGTCAGCCGTGGCGACGCTTACTCTTAGTTCTTAGAGAGCTTCAATCTTCAATGGAGATATTAATTCATCGAGGCATTTTAAAATCTCTGAAATTCTTGTTTGCATTTATTACACAATAATAAAGAAATATCCATTAGTTTTCATTGACTAAAAAACAAAGAGTACAAACTTCTGAGTAAAGTGTCAATATATGGTAAAAGATAGTTTCAATATATTATATATTGAATATTATTCAGTGTTATCATATACTCAACCTTATTCCAGGTCAAAGGTTAAATAACCAACGGCAAGTAAACCATTGCCGTATCATCAATTAATCATCCTTATGGTCCATACAGATGGGTCAAAGTACAGTGACATTAAAAAATGGATTTAATAATAAAAATCGTACCGACTCTTAACCAACTCATTATTTATAAATAAAAAGAACACGTAAAATATAAGTATTCGCTTGAATAATATCAAAGTCCTTTAATAACAATTGACCTGAGAAAAATAACCTGTAGAAAGTAAAGCGAAATAAGAAAACAACAATTTTCTTATTCTGCCTGTCATCAGTCCTATAAATCTACAATTACACATACCTACTATACATATATATTCATAATTACATAAAGCAATCCTAGCATAATCTTTCACCAGGATGATTCTGATCTCAATTATCCAGAAAAGAAAACCAGTATGAGCAACAGTAGTTATGTTGGTCAGTGAAGCGCACGCACCGAGTACCCATTACGCAGTGGTTCTCATACCCGTAAAATAATTCGAATCCACCAAGAAAACAACATTCGAATTGTTCGTTTTCTTTTCTTTTCTTTTCTTTTCATTCAGAGAAATTGGTTACTACAAATATAAGAAAAAGGTACATTCCACTCAAAGATTCGTGTCAAAAACATTTTCACATTCTTTTCGGCTCCTATCGTTTCTTTGACCGTTGTCCACCTTTATATTTGTTGGTGGTGGCGGTACTGATATTGGAGCTAGTGATCGTTGATACTGGACGGCAATAATGGTGGTGGAACGAATATATAAGAAGAACCGGTCTCGGAGAGAAACGCTTCCCACTCCGCGAACTGCTATACACTCTCGATTTTCTTCGCAGTATAGTCACTCTCTCGTGCTATTTCAGATCTAGGAGACTCAGTAATCAGTTCTCGTCCTTCGACTTAGTCTTCCTGGGCCGCGTGAAGATCAACAGAAGCAAGGTAAGTTTAGTAGAATTATAGACATTTTTCTTTCATTTTTTTTTTGATTCAGTTATTCTTTCTTATACTTATTTTTTCATATTTCTTATGCGCAATATTTCATGACGTTACGTAGCTTATGCATATTTTATATTAATGATATTACTTTTTTCACATGTATACTACTTTAGTATGCCGGGGACGAAATTGTTTCTGTAGGATATTTTTTGGTGTATCTTTTTTTTTTCTCTAAATTTTAACCTTCGGAGAGGCGAAAGATTTTATAACGTTTTGAAGACAAGTGTCTGACATACAGCAGATGTATTCCCTGGCATGAGTAACTTTTTGCTCAATCTTTTTTAAAGTTTCGTCAATTTCCTGTAGGTCCTCTAAAATCCTTTTTTTCGATTATATTAATAAATATTCATAAATGAATATTCGACTGGGTATCATTATTACTTTATCACAGAGAGTAATACAAATTTGAAATATCGTAGTGGCAAAACTGACAATTTCAAAAAGCGACAAGCGCGCCATATTTAATGCTTCCATTTAAATTTCTAGAGACGTTTTGGAAAATTCATTTATTGACTTTCTTTTCTTGAAAACAAAAAATGACAAGAAATCAGCTGTGAAATTCCCGGAAGTCGTTAAAATTTTCATGGTGCACGATCCGTGTAACGTTGTAACGTGAAATGTTAATTTTGTGTAAGAAACGACGATGTTTTTTTTCTCTTTATTTTACATTTCGCAAAAAGAATGAGAGAGGGAGAAAGGATGAAAGGAAATGAGATTCTCTCGTCTCCTTTCTTGCCAGTCGAGCGGAGAAAGTTCCTCTCTCGTGATTCTTAAGCAATCGCGGGCATCGCTCAGCAGTAATTTCTCACGTAAAACTTTGCGTTATTCTTTTTATCCTTACATAAGAAATTTTAAGCCTCAAGCCTTCTCTGGTATCCGCACGATAGTTCAATTGACTCTGCGTCGACCTTACGATTATTATTCATAGATATATATATACGATCACAATGTAGCACGTAAAATTTCATATTTTCTGGAACAGTCAAAGTTGCATTTATATTTTTACTGCGCACACGTGTTTCACTTTGAAACTTCCGGCTGCTATGATTCGGTATTGCGCAAAAGAAAAAGGCCGAATTTTCTGCCAATTGCAGTAAATTTTCAAACTGAAAGACAATGGATACAAAATATAGTAGCGCGTCATTAGGTTTTCCACGTGTTCAATATTTTTTTTTTGACAGTTCGAAAACTGAAATCTTTAGCAAGCCTGAATAAAATTTTCGTGACAAAATATACTCCTGCAGCGCTTTCTGCACTGATACATATTTTATTTATCCCTTTTAATGTATAATTCCATAATTATTATGGAAGGTCACGTGTCAATAATTGCACTGTTTACGAAGTATTTTAAAAACATATCAAACTCGTGGACCGACTATAGGTTACAATGACAAAAAGGTCATCGTAGTAAAGACTGAACTTTGAAGTCATTCATTATAATTCGTAATGACTGTTCACTTGGACTTTATCAGTTTTTAACAACGGTATGATTCTATTTTTGATTTATTCACATTACTTTTTATATGGTAATATAATTTTGTATTTTTCGATTTTTTTGTTAACGATGCCGTCAATGATGATTCAGGTGAATTGTATTTGCGACATGATTGAAATTTTATTCAGAGTTTTTGAACGATGAACTTGTTATTATTGTAACCCTGAATCTTCATACTACATTTGTCCAAGATATTTTTATAAGAAGTCTTTCTGTGCGAATTATTATTAGGAATAAGAAATAAAATAATTATTTCAAAATTTTCCATAATTATTGCCATTTTTTTTTTTTTTTTTTTTAATAATAATCACTTTGCATTTTCCATATCTAAATATGATTCCAAATGTTTATTAATTTCAATTTCTTTATTGACATCACAGATGTCGCTAGTTCAACCTACAGAGGAGATGTCACAGCAGATCCGCATTGAGCTCAATGAGGATCCAGCGACGCGGGACAGAGATTTAGAAATCATTAAAGAATGGCTGTCGAAGCAAACACATTTGCCTCGATTCGATGGTAATAAACAATATTACTAATTAATCAAATAATAAGAATTTTTATAATCCTTAAAATGGCTCTTCTTCCTCCTATTCCTTTTGGCAGATGACCAAAGACTGATGACCTTTCTACGAGGCTGTAAGTTTTCCCTAGAAAAATGCAAGAAGAAGCTCGACATGTACTTCACTATGCGTGCAGCGGTACCAGAATTTTTTTCGAATCGCGACGTCACGAGACCAGAATTAAAAGAACTCACAAATATTATGTAAGAACGAATAAACCAAAAATAAGCAAGTTAAAAAAAAATCACGTGACTTATAAAACTTACATTTATTTCCAGTCAGGTGCCGCCACTTCCGGGTCTCACGAAAAATGGCCGCCGCGTCATAATGATGCGAGGCGTCAATAAAGATTTACCTACGCCGAACGTAGCCGAAGCAATGAAGTTAGTACTGATGATTGGCGATGTTCGCCTCAAGGAGGAATTAGTCGGTGTCGCCGGTGATGTATATATTTTGGACGCTTCCGTCGCGACGCCTACTCACTTCGCAAAATTCACACCTACCATCGTCAAGAAGTTCCTTGTATGCGTTCAGGAGGCTTATCCTGTCAAACTCAAAGAAGTTCACGTTGTCAATGTCAGTCCTCTCGTTGATACGATCATTAACTTTGTCAAGCCATTCCTCAAAGAGAAGATACGCAACAGGATATTCGTCCATAGTGATTTTAATACTCTCTACGAGCATATTCCTAAAGAAATACTACCTCAGGAGTACGGTGGCGACGCCGGACCCATTCAGGCCATTCACGGTACTACTTAAAATTTTTCATTATCATTATTGTCTTATAGATAATTATTTATTCATATGACGTAACGTTATTTTCTTTTTGACCCATCATCGAGTTTGAAGTTTCGTTACCATTCACTTGCGCACGTGGCGCCATCTACTTTAATTTCTTTTTACCTGTAGATCTAAGACACAAAATATCCATACGAATCATTGGGCATTTTTTACCTTTTTTTTTTCTCTATTTTCAGAAAGTTGGATTAAAAAACTAGAAGAATACGGTCCATGGTTCGCCGAGCAGGAATCTGTAAAGACTAACGAGTCTTTGCGTCCCGGAAAACCAAAAACTCATGACGATCTTTTTGGCCTTGATGGATCATTCCGTCAGCTGGTGATAGACTAGAATTAGCTTGTCATATAAAATGATCTAAGCTCGTTGATAATCTTTACTCCAATTCTAGCCGCGTTCATTACTGATCCCATGGATCGTTACCATACTGTTTTACTCATAATTGCATTTACATTGAATGAAGGATTATGAAACTTTTTTTTTTTTTCTAATCTATACCAGTCATTTGGTTTCATTGGTTATGATATTTAAACTTTCATCACAGAAACGGATCTAAATTTATACATTCGATCCTTCGTACTGGATGATCTCTTTTTCTGTACAAATAAAATAATTGAAAAACAAGAATAGAAGCTAATTTCCTTTTTTTTTCGAAATAATTATTTTTAGGCTGATCTTTGTAATGCCCTCATCTGTTCCATCTTTTTTTATTTAGTTTCATACAAAAAAAAAAGTAAGAAACGTACAAAGGCAACAAAAACGTCATTCTATACTTTATACACTATAGCCTAATATAAATACTGGTAGCATACAGAAGAGAGTAACGTATATTATAATCTATCTGCATTAAATTATGGGTAATTGCACATGAACATAACATTAGTGACATTAGTGATATGAACTTAACATAAAGAATAACAGAATGAATCGAACGTCATTCAGAAATGATTTTATCGAGAAAAAAGTCCATCCAGATGTAAAAATATTCGGATTTCTATCTTCCATTGGTATAGCGGATATCGTCAAGCGCAACCATGACGTAAAAAGAAGTAGAACGGAGGGAAAGACGAAAAAACAAGGTGACTAAGTGAGTGAGAGGGAAGAAGCAAAAGAAGAAAATAAATAGTTCCGTCCACACGTCACAATACGTGTCAAGTGAAAGCGACATATCGAGAACGGAGCTTATGAGAAACTGTTTTTAAAGATACGTATTACCTGTGTGTGCGCGTTTATATCGTTCGCATTCCTTGCGATTCAAAATCGCAATTATGTCCTTTCCTTACAAGAAGAATTTCCGGTTGATAAGAGCCATACACGATTGCGCATGCGCATTGACTGAATTCTCCAATAAAATTCTCCTTGGGAAATTAATCCGTAATATATTAAAGATTTTACAAAAAATTATGCAACAATTAAATTTCACATAGAATCATCATAATCATCGAATACCGATAACCATCAGTATAATTCGCTGTTATGGGACTGTCGTTATTTTCAAGATTTTTCACATTCCTAGAAAACCCCAATTCTCGGGTAAGCTATGCATATTTTTAGATATCTAATGACAGTTCTATATATAATTTTGTGATATAGGGAATTTTTTTTTCAAAACAGTCATACCATACTGAAATATTACATTGAGACTTGTCAACGTAAAACCTCGTACAAAGACATTTTTTCAATAGAAAATTCATGGGTCGTGAAGCCTCGTCATTGTCTAGTCAATTAATCTTAATATAAATTAGTAACTAGTAATATTGGTCAGGTGTCCAGGGATGCGTTTGGGTATAAAAATTGGTAAGTTACTAGTTGTAATAAGGAAGGTAGTCTCGTGTGAGAGAGTTTATCCCCACTTCAAGTGAGTGAATGAGTGAATCCAGCAAGCTTGTGGATCCGCACTGACAAGACGGTCAGTCAGTCAGTCAGTCA
>JARPRG010000374.1:142072-152101 GCA_031001745.1 Hartigia nigra
CTTCAAGTGAGTGAATGAGTGAATCCAGCAAGCTTGTGGATCCGCACTGACAAGACGGTCAGTCAGTCAGTCAGTCACTCAGTCACTCGATACCGTAGCGTCACTGAGTCCGTCAGTAAAGTCCGTCTAGGCTAGAATAAATTTTTCAAGAAATTTCGAAAATTGTTTATCAAGCAATCTAAATCGGTATCGCTTAACGGTAGCTGTTGATAAAATTTGTTGCTATCAAAATAATTATCAATTAATGACACCTGTTGTACCTCTTCCTTACGTACACCTAATACCCCTCGGTTATCGCTTGATATAATAATATACTTTTCTTGATTTTACAAGAGAAAGTATCCCACGGTTGTTACAATAAGCCGGTGTTAAGTGAAAAATTAAGTGTGTTTTCGTGCTGTTTAATTAGTCGTTTTTCTTTAATCAATAACAAATCTATCGGATCACATTGTACTTTAAAAAAAATAATCGCAAGGTACTTGTTATCATTGAGCGAGTAAGATAATGTATATATTATTTTTCACTTTTGTAACTAATCAATACATTTTGTCAACTATTATTATTCTATTGATATTTTTAAGTGAATACGTATTCGTAGCCGATTCTCTATTGATGATATTTCGTAGTATGATTGTTGCATACGAAATAACATGTTTCAGCAATCTTTGTAGCTTCTATTTTTATACTAATACGTACTGGTATCACAACAGAATAATTTAGGAAAGAAAAACTTCAATAACAAATTCGTTTTTCGCTTCTGGGTACTATTCCCAGTATTGTTCTCTAATAAATGCTAATTGAACCATTCATTGATGTCACTAGAAATAATATTACACTGAAAACAGCTTATCTGTCTCATACACATTATCATAGATAATTGTAAAGTCTTAAAGAATTGTAAAATTTAAAAATTATACGATAATTGTAAGACTATCAAAGTATCGTATTATACTAATAATAATAATAGTTGACTTAATAAAAAAAAATTTGCATAAAGCACAACTATTGCGAAATAAGATAATAATAGAATGGAGCATAATCGATCGCACGGTATTGAGCTGTAGACTGATGAGTTCCGGGACTTGTTGAAAATTTGTTGTTCTTTGTTTTCTCGAACCAGAAAGATGCATCGCCGTCGAGGAAATGTGCGTTGAAAAACGTGAAAAACTGATTTTAAGCGGGAGATGTGAAGCCTTTTCCTGGAATTAGCATAACCGAACTTTGATTCAGGGAATACCAGGTCTTAGAAGAACCGAAAGAATGACTACGAAAGTCTTGATGACGTATTTTGCGGTAAGTCATGTACAAGTGGGTATAATGATCATTTACGCTTGGTTGTTGTTGTTACCGGGCTTACGTTACTTTGCTTGAATTCTTATCAGTATGTATCTCCTGTAAAATGCTTATAGTTCGTCAGTCAAATATCTGTCGATCATGATAGATCGTAGATACCTAGATACATGTAAGTCCTGGAAAGGCTATATTTTTTAATACGAAAATAAGTTTTTCAAAAATCGACTGTTACGGCTTAAGACGTCCTAAGAATGTCCTTTATACAAGGAAGTGATAGCGGAAAGACGTTTTTAATGCTAAAAATATTCCAGAGGATAAATATACTTGAAGAAAGAGTGACGTAACTGGGTAACTCTTTGTCTCTTTAAATATCATGATATTTTTCCATGTGATTGCCATTGCGATTAGAGGATAGCTTGAGATCTGATGATGATATAAGTTGGTATTAATGATAGTAACTGTTAATGACTGTATACAAACCTTGATGACTCAATATATACATGGTATATATTATAAAATACATACTGATACAAACCAGGATTAATTAGTATATGCAGTGTTAATACTCATTACAAATTTTGCATGGTTAGAAATAACACTGATAAATCCTAAAGCATCAGTTGGTCAGCTAATCATAGATAAGATAGAACGAAGTGAGCATATACACAGTAATGAAGGTACGAAGAAAAGAATAGTGCAATACATAATATGAATTAATTGAGCAAACAAATAAAACACGGATATCCACAGAGTAAAAATAATTTTTAAAAAATTTTAAAAAATTTTTAATATCATAAAGAAATAGACGTAATTAAAAATAAGATTTTCGTATACGAAATGATAATTAATAAATAATAATAAGTGTGTTTGGATATCGAGTAAAATTGTTCTTCAATCAAGTTGGCGAACTCGAACATTTAATGACACTGGGGTGGTCCCCGCGGCCGGAAGTAGCAGCGGGACATCGACTTCCGGTCCCCATCTCATGCACGTAGGTGCATTAACATCACGCACGTCTCTTCGCATTCGCGGAACACCTTGATGGTTTTGATACAAACATTTTTTTAATATCAAAACCGTTATAAGAGAATATATATATCAAAGCATAATATTGACAAGTACACCAGGCGTCACATAATATTTAAACATTTCAATGAGAACGAAAGAAATTATTTTTTGACTCTCATGTCCGTCGTACTGGTACAGTCCGTTGCGTTCCAAGAAGATACCTTAAGCATTGGCAGGTATACCGACGAGTTCGTCGGCCACATAATACTTCTGTATGACAAACGCCAATACCCATGGTAAATAGCAGCTTATGATATTCCCATGTCTCTATAGTTTCCATGGTGCACTTGGCTCAGATGCAGTGCCGTGCAAATTGCACACGTCGCAGATGCACCTGTCGTGAAAGTCCAACAGTAGGATAATGCAATGAGTAATAATACCCGCAAGAATCGAAGTATCTGCTAGTTAAAGAATATAATAGAAAGCAAATAATACAATTATTAGCACGATCAAGTATGGTGTAGGAATGACGATTGTTTATGGTTAAGATTTGTGCATTGTTCGCGATTCGATTAAATATCGATGAAATTAAAATAATAAAGAATAGGTGTAACGTGTACTTCGAGGCAGAATAATATGCAGTCGTGCAACTGCATATGCGTAAGTGCAGATGCAAACTCTGGTATTCGATGCAGTAACTTTGTTAGAAGTGCGCATGCGCGTGATATCATAACAATGTCGTCTGGGTTAACGTATGCATAGACGCCGCTTTATCTTTCTTTAAGTGCTTATTTACCTATTTAGCTTTTTACATTGTTATAACTTTTATACGATTTAACATACGATTTTCGTGTTGAAGCATCTCGAGTTCTTTTCTTCTTCACGAAACTTTAATTCCTTTGGAGTTCTTATGGCAACGTCTTTTGTCTTTTACAGCATTGTCACGTATGCCTACAGGGCTCCTCGTGGCTACGTATGAATACGTACCGTACGTGTCCTATAGATATATCACGCGCAATATATCCAGAAAGAATATGGTAGATGGAATTGATATGAATAGTTATAAGTTCAAATTTTCCATTACAAAATTCTATTAAGTACCTCGGGTTTGGATCTAATGCACTGTCTTTGATTAAAGTGCTAATCTTAAATGTCAGTATGCACTGTAGTTGACGTAACTGGTGAAAGGATTGACATGGCGATCGATCCATTAATTTGTACGTGACTGTAAGAAAGTTGAGAGTATCGAGTCAAGGATTTAGCGACCTGAGGAATTATTTAAATCAGGTCAACAGTGCTTTGGATTACAGTGTCTTACAGTGCTGTTAAATTGTAATGTCTTATACGATGAAACGTTGATAAAGTCAGTGCTGGTAACGTAGTTGCTTAAACAATATACTTTACGTACGAGTTCGGAGAAATGCACGAAAGTACTAAACAGTTGATTTCGACCTTCTTGGTATCAGCAATGTATATAACAAGCAGTGCTATAAGAATATACAATAGATTGGTAATATATATCGTGAATATTTAATTTGCAGAACTTGGCGATTGCGTCATCGATCACGAATCAATAATACAATCGCATAGCAGACTCTGATATACCGTGAATATCAATAAGACCTTAATATTGATAATGACTCTCATTCTACAATATATCATTATCGCAAGTATCACGAGTATCTTGATGATTAAAAAAAAAAAAACAAAAAAAAAACTTGATATAAATACATTCCTTCTTACTTTATTTAATTACAACTTTTTATGACTTATTTTAACAGTCACTTTTTTCTTCAATCCTCCAGATCACAGTGACCATCCTTTGCCTTCTGATCAATCAAATTCAAACCTCTCCTCCATTGTACGTGAAACCAATAGAAGGCGAGAGCGACTACGCCAATGTTTTGAAACTTTCGTTACTCTTCTACGAGGCACAACGTTCCGGAAAACTTCCTGATGATAACAGGATATCATGGCGCGGTGATTCTGGGATGAACGACCGCGGCCTCAATGGCGAGGACCTCACCGGTGGTTATTACGATGGTGGGATTTACGTATTTGAATAAATAAAATGATTTTAATACTAGATATAATGTTAATCGTATTATATTGTAATCTTTTCTTTTTTTTGTATCAATGTAACCAGCTGCCGATTTTGTAAAATTCGGCTTCACAATGGCCTCGACGACGACGTTGCTGGCCTGGGGCGCCGTCAGCTGGCCGGAAGCCTACGCCGCGGCTGGACAACTCGAGGAACTTCGCAAAGCTATAAAATGGGCTACTGATTACTTCATGAAGTGTCACGTCAGCGAATTTGTTTTCTACGGTCAAGTCGGTGATTTCTCCTTGGATCATACCTTCTGGGGAAGACCTGAAGAATTGAATACAAGCAGACCAGCTTACAAGATCGATTCCGAGCATCCTGGTCAGTATTAACAGCAGGATCATTAACAGTATACCTATATCATTATATTTTTTTGTTGTTGTCAACAAACAAGCATATGGATACGAGCTAATTAAATTTTTACCATTCTCGCTTAATTGGGTAATTAATTTAATTACTGGTTGGTCGTTCATCATGTTTTAAGCCAGAACCTATACGTTGTGAAGGAAGGTAATGGAATCAGCCACTGGGTCAAGATCATGTCCAACGATAGACCCATCCTTGTATAATAATACATTATATCTATATGCATCTTTTTGAAAATTTTTAACACGTCATTTTCGAGAGCGTATATCTGTATCTGAACACGTGAAATTAATAAGCGAGGCTAAACGAAGCAATGACTTGACGGAAAAGTCTGGACATTCGATGCCTGGTAGATACCTGCTATAGGCGGATCGATAGACGGTATTGATAAAGGCACTTACAGGCATTGTTGCTCATTCCGTAAAAGTCAATGATCTTTCCCACGCCCCTAAAGAAGCTTTGATCTTAAATTCTCTTCATGATAAAAATTGAATATTTCGAGATACAAGTATAGTAGATACAAGATCCAAGATCAATATTGTATTTATCCTAACATCTTTTGATCCTTTGTGTTATTCAGTTTAGCCTGAGTTTATTTTGTCGTACCTGTTATTTATAAATACAAAAGTTTATCGTACAATATAAGAATTGTTTTTGTATGCAGGTTCTGATCTTGCTGGTGAAACTGCAGCTGCACTGGCAGCGTCCAGCATCGTCTTCAGGGACTCTGACCTGGAGTACAGTAAACTGTGTATACGTCACGCTAAAGAGTTATACAAGTTTGCCAATACTTATCGTGGACTTTATCACGAGGCTATCAGAGATGCAGCGCAGTACTACGAAAGCACTGATTACGGAGATGAACTTGCATGGGCCGCAACATGGTTGTTCAAAGCTACGAATGATACGACTTACTTGGAAGACGCTGAGCATCATTACCAACATTTTCATTTGAAGGAAAGACCCAATGAGTTTTTTTACAACAAAAAAGTCGCTGGCGTACAAGTGAGTGGGAACTGTATAAAAATGAGAAACAACAATTACAAATATTATTAATAAACAAATTTGTTTTTTTTTTTTTTGCCAAAGGTACTTCTGGCGCAAACGACTGGCCAACCGGAATACCAAAATGCTGCACGTGCATTCTGTGACTTTACCGTCTGGCAACAAAAGAGAACTCCCAAAGGTCTTCTTTACATTGATAAATTTGGTACACTCTGTCACGCTGCGAACGTCGCCTTTATCTGTCTGGAGGCTGCTGATTCACCAGGAGTCGGTGATTCGCAAGCGTATCGTGAATTTGCCCAGGAACAGATACATTATATGCTCGGTGGGGCAGGTGTGTATTATCTTGATTAATTACTCAGTATGACCTGGAGTATATAGGTATATATAAATATGTAAAGCGTAATCCTTATCGCAATCAGGAAGAAGCTTCGTCGTTGGGTGGGGTCATAATCCTCCTGTGCAACCACATCATGCTGCGTCTTCTTGTCCTGATCTACCTGCACCCTGTGGCTGGCCTGAATTTGATAAGAAGAGTCCAAATCCTCAGATCCTTTATGGAGCCCTTGTATCAGGGCCTGATGAAGCTGATAAGTATCATGATCGTCGCGAGGATTATGTTTATACGGAGGTGACCCTGGATTATAATGCTGGGTTCACTAGTGCCCTTGCGGGTTTACTTCAACTTCGTGTTAAGAGTGGTACTTAAATTATTTTTTGGATTATTCATTATTCGTTTTTTTTTATGCCAACACTTCTCTGAGTCTTTCTAGTTTGATTAGGAATTTGTTTTTGAAAGTAATAGCAAGTGGAGGCACTTAAATCGATCGATTGCGAGCTTTGATACTCTAGGAATTCTTTTTCTATATAGAAAATGACAATTTTTCTTATATGTCAAAAGACACGCGTGACTCGTGTATGTGACGTATCCTGTTGAAATTCTATGTGAATGTAAATAATGTTAATTTAATAGATTTATGACGAAATCATAAATTAAATAATTAAGTTCTTAGACTTTTTTTTAAATATGAAGTAGAATTGTACATTTTGGCCCTGTGATGATAAACGTTGGCAAGTCTGTATAATTTTTGGAAATACCATAAGTAACGTGGGCGAGTAGGTGTAGAATGAAAAAAAAAAAAAAAAAAAAGTTTGACAGATTCGCTTAAAGTTATTATACATTGAATGGGCTATGATTAATAATTTGATTAAATTAACTAATTATCCTTCGGTTATTTGTTTCCTATTGATTAGCTCGTCGAGATTAAGTGAATCTTGACGAAAATCGCATACGATTCGACAAGGTACTATTATACGTTTTAAAATTCCGTAATGACTCTGCGATGCGTGCATTACCGAATATGTAGTTAATAGTTATTAATAGTTTTCTTCTTTTATTGTATTTTTAACTTTGATATAAATTTTTTTTTTTCGTAAATTATGCGCACGCATCACTTGGAACGTAAAAGTTTGATTGTCGTCGTAGGCTGTGCAAAAGTGTACTTTAACAATATCTATATAGCGGATCGATAACGTAACAGCATAGCAAAGGAGAATGGTTGTATCATAATTTCACAACACTAGAAATAAATCACATTTCGCAAGTAAATGACGATACGTTAATTTTCTATTTTTCACTGTTTACATAATTTCATGAAATTAAAGAGCGAGGTCTCATTCGTGTAAAAAAAAAAATTTTATTCTATATTCGATCCACTCAACACCACTTTACGTTATACGTCGTTATACGTACCTACTGATATTAATCCAATCTTATAATATCTGACAATCATCGATATATTACGTAATATAATAAACTAGAGTCTGTTGATAAGAAGCACGTCCTGTGTTTTGTCTCTCGTTACTAGCTGCGCTGTGGAATGATTGACGTTTTACGCATCGACGTACCAACAGAAACGGAGCTGACACTTGCTTTACACTTCGTACAAGTCGCCAAGTCGAGAGGACGATCGATATCATTTATAATAAGAATTTTTGAAAAATGAATAAAAAATTTATCATACTGCATATTACATTGATTTTGTCGTTACTCTTTCTCGTAACTAGTCCAGCGCTTGTAAAAAATGGTTATCAAAACGGTGAGTGACTTCTTTCTTTTTCTTTTCAAAAACGAATATATACAAATTTTTAGTTGAAATTTGGGTAAAAAGAAAAATTTGAAAATAGGTGACGAATATCCTAGAGGATGTTCGTACTTGAGATGCGTGAAGGGTGATCAGTGTGTAAATCGAAAATTCTGGTGTAAAAATCCACCCTGTCCAAGTATGCTGTATTGTTCGAAATCAAGAAAAGGTAAGTGAAATTAAGAATCTATTAAAGTCATCAATGCTCTTTATCTTGCTTTACTATCAAATTACAGAATCCCTAAAGGGTCCATCGAGCTGCGAATCCGTTCGCTGTAGCAAAGGATACGTGTGTCTTGTAAGAGCGCGACGCTGCCGCTGGGATCAAAGTATATTTATTTTTATCCATAATAACAATTTCATTGCAATAAACTAATATCCGCCATTTTACAGAGTGTAAACAACAAATAGCCAGGTGCATCTCTGAACGAGAATATTACGAAGGTGCGACGTCGTGCCTTAATTTTCGATGTCCCGAAGGACATCAGTGCATAATGCGCGAATCGCTCTGCGCACGGCCACCATGTAAATTGCTGAAAAGCTGCGCAAAGTTCAAAGGTTGAGCATTTCAATTTTTGTATTCGATTCATTTGAGCTCGAGTCAATTATATCTTATCTCTTAATAAACAATAGACGTGCAGACGTGGTTCGACGTATGTAAAAGTCTAGGATGTCCTTCCGAACACGAGTGCTTCTTGAGGCGACCATTTGACAAATGTTCTCTGCCGCCGTGCAAACATACGCCTGACTGTACAAGTACAGATGGTAATTTACAACGTATTACAGTCGGTCCACGAGTTGAATGTATTTTTTTTTTTATATAAAAAATAATGGAGTCTAGCAAAGCACACGTGTCACTGCATAAAATGTTTTTTTTTTTTGCAAAATATGCATATACATGGTTTTGCACTAAATGCATTGAGTTTTTTTGTTCTATCTTAACATATATTTATGTATTTTTTTATGGAAAATCACACGTGATTTGCTAAGAATTGTATTATTTGGAAATTGTGAAAAAGAATAACACATTAAACTCGTATACCGACTATATGTATGCTGTTATTCCTTTCCTTGTAATTTCATTTATGCAGATATGGAAAACGACGGATCTGGTAACGAGTATTGCAGAGGCTGGGTGTGTCCTCGAATGCAGAAATGTTCGGCTCACATGAAGGAACCTTGCAAGCTTGAAACTTGCAAAATAACACGATCCTGTCACGGTCCTTTGATCATGCCAGAAAACCAGCCAGCGAATCGTGGGACTTTGACTTGGAAGCCAGCCAAATATCAGCCAGTTACGGTAATTCCAACGCCGCCTAGCAGTGCTCGGGTAAAGAATTTAATTGATTAAATAATTGATAATTGAATAAGAATTTAATTGATTAAATTTAATTGATTTACCCGTAATTGACTGTTACGGTTTCGGTAAAGCATTTTAATGAAATCCAGAAGGAATATATACATGGTCATTCGGGACTCTTGCGTCACCTGAAGATGCTTCTAATGTGGGAATTAATAAAAATCACATGGACAGATCGATATTCAGGTGGTGCAATAATCTGAATAATTTTGTATTTCTTTTTTAGAACACGGATTCCAAAAATCGAAAGACCTTGACGCAATTGGAACAAGAACTCGTTCTGAGAGATCAGAACAAAAGGAAACAACCGTTGTTGTCGTCGACGTCGGCGACAATTGGAATAACAACAAACGCACCAAAAATGGTAATTGATGATTTGTTTTGTGACGTATTTTCTGACCACGCGAGATCGATATCGGTAAAACGTCACCTTCGGCCGTCCACCCCCGTGCATGCATCCGCAAGCCACGGCTGGGCGTCAGCCAGCTTTTGTTTCACCGGTGCCGACGAACCGGTATGTACTGGGAGACGAGGGGGGTCTCCCTCGTCACCACCAAAGCGGCACAAGGCCAAGAAACGAGACCCGTCGATTTTTGAGGGCACGTAAAATTGACAAACGCAACTGGATGCATGAACGAGAGCGAACGGTTGCGGAAATGCACGGCCGCTCAAGCTGCAGGTTGTGGTAGAGAGGGTCGGAGTAAGGGACCGGCAAATAGTGTAATCCAGCGAGAACTACTTTGACGGAA
>JARPRG010000374.1:152201-181578 GCA_031001745.1 Hartigia nigra
CGAACGTTATCTAATCGGTAACCACGGCCCTTTTGTGACCGTGAATCGAAAAATCACGTCACAGTTTATACCGAATAATATTAGGCATGATTGACGATTTTTTTTCTAGATATATACTGATTTACGTAATAGCCTGCAACAACGTGACAATTTTGGAATGTCTCGTGGATTGAAACAATTGAATGACGTCATTTCTACCGTATCAACTACAACTGCGATGGGGTGATATATCCCTTATACAATTCCATATAAGAAATTTTAATTTAATGATTTTTTTTATGCACATGACGTATATCTTTATTATTTAAATAACAATGGGCATGTTAATTAAAATATTTGAACTAACATTTTTAGAATCAATCGAGAAATACCCACTTACAACGAACCGATTTTCGTTACGTCGACAATAAAACCGACGTCGATGATATCAGTGACTACGTCACCAAAGACATTGACCTCGTCATCTGGCACTTTTGAAAGTCAGGAGCCGACGTTGTCGTCTCTGTCATCTTGGTTGAATCATCTGAAATTAAAAACTGGAATTGATGCAATCGAACAATGGGTCAAGATTGCACAAAAAAGAAAAGATTATCCGGTACAGTAATTATATAGGTGGCTGAAGTTCTTAAGAAAAAAAAAATTGCTAACACTGTCTTCAATATGCAGTAACGTGTTTATAAAATTTTTAGCAATTCAAAGAATGGCTGAAATCCGTTAAGGAACTTCTTGGTCCTCCAATTTTTGAAACTTGGCTAGAAGAAGTTCGATCGTTAACACAAGAAAATCCGGAATTTCAAGAATGGCTGCCAAAACCTCCTAGATATCAAATTTTGGACTCACATCATTTTTACGATCCTGACTCGAGAATGGGGGATATGGAGAACGAGGGATTAATAGCTTTTCCTGGATCAGAAAGATTCATGGGACGTTCCAATGATAATTCAATTGGAAGATACAACCAGAAAGAGCGCTCCTCGAGTACGGTGAGAATTAAAGAAAAAAGCCTATAATTTTTTTTGGATTCATCGTCCTGCATCTTTTGAATTCATTTTCATTTCAGGTACTCGATTACGATAATTTTTCATCGAAAAGCAAAGACGAATCTGAACGATTCTTATCGAGTTTTCCCGAGGAAGTTGTAAAATATAATACGAAATTTCGTAGTGCATTTGGAGACGTACGTATGTCAACTACGACGACCACTACAGCTGCGACATCTATAAATTCTGCACCATGGACGGAAGACGATTATTCACGTAATCGGATTATAAAAAATAATTCACATAGTCAAGGCTTGCACGAAAATTCTGCCATTTTTCCTGAAAAATTACCTCTTGTCACCACTACCATATCTTGGAAGGACAAGAATGACGAATCGACAATAAATTTCGAAAAATTCGATTCTAAATTGTCTAACGAATTTCATGTAGGACAGAGCAGCCATTTTGAAAAGCCTACGTACAGTCCGAAAAATGTAGAACAATCGTATCGCGGCGTTGTTAATCATGAACCGGAGGTAAAAGAACATTTAACCAACGTTTCACAATTTATCTCAAATTTGGATTATCCTTATTTTGGGGTTAATCAAAATCTGTCAAATGATCCTTATCGCAATTTTGAAAATTCCATTGTTGATCCGTATGTACAAACGCCAATTGTAAACAGGCTTGGTTATTACTCTAATCCAACCAGAAATATTAATTCTCGTGATGCCATTGTGTATAACGTTTACAGAAATGACCTTCAGGAAATGCCACCATTCACAGAATCTTTTCAAATTTCGGAATATCCGTTTTCTCATTTGCCATCCGTTTTTCCAGAGGCTTTAATGCCAAATGATTTTCAAAACTTTTGGTCCGCTCAACAACTGGCTTCCTATTTACCTCGTGCTAGAACAAAGCATTCGAATACACAGTGGACATTTCCGAAATATCCCGATTTAAACGATATGAAAATGGCGGCAAAATCTAAATTACCTTATAACGAATATCCATTTAGTTGGGGACTTTACGGTGGACGAGGAAATAATTACCAACCTGATACCAATCAATACTTAATGAACCCTAGATTAATTGAAGATAGGTCGATTCGAAATTTATTAATTCCGAAATTTACGTCCTTTCCATACGAACCTTCTTTTAATATTCCAAATCCTGTTGGCTCCCGCTACGTATCCTTGCTTGGTTACGTACCTCAAATTCCTGTCGATGAAAAGGATCAAGCACTGACGACATATTCCTTGTCGCGAAATCCTATGGAACTAAATCCTTTCGACAAATATCTTCGTTCTTCCGTCAATATTGAAGATATGGATAATCCAAAAATCGTCAGTCCATACAATTCATTTTTGGATAAACAAATTACTGAGAATACACAAATTGGGATGGAAGATACACATAAGACGGGTCTACAGATCCTGCCAGAAAAGTATCAAGGATCGTTAGAACATCGAAATCTTAAAAGAGTAGGCAATACAGTTATAACATGTACTTTTTTTTTATTTTGCAAACAAATTGCAAACTCAAATTTTTTTTTACAGGATCAACCCACGAATACCTGGAAAGAATCGGGGTACAGGATACACAAAGATATTTTAACAGAAAATCAACTTAAAATTCCGGGCAGGTATTTGCCTTGGAAATTTCCCGAGAGACAAAAAGTTCCTGAGGATCGTAAAACTGTTGTGACGTCACATCCGCAAAGTTATAAAAGCATTAGTCAGGATCGAATGAGCGACGTTGATCGTTCTTATTTTTTAAATAAAGATGACTACGCACGAAAAAATGGTCGAGAATTTTCCAAGAAGATAAAGTCACTCCCAACTCAGGAAGTTAAAAGAGCCGATGAATATTTATCGGAGTCTGGATTCTCGACAACAATTCCAAATAATATTTTTCAACAAGAGCCTTCGGACTATTTGACTGATGAGTATTCGGAAGCTTTTCAAAAATCTCCACAGGATAGAGACGGCGAGACATTAGCGGAAATACCTAAAAATATTGTTACCACTATACCGCCTGACGAAAGTATTGACGATGCTCCATTGACATTTTCGAAAAATGATGAAAAAAGTGGCTCGCCAAATTATGAAGTCTTTAATGAAAATTATGAGAATTATTCGGAAACTCCAAATTTTCAAGAAAATACAGATTATACGGACGAGGATACGAGGCGTCATTCTGGATTCAGGAATAACAATAATAATATATTCCACACGCGTTCCGATCTTGAATTCGCGAAGAATCATTTAAATGGCGACAACAACGATACAATCAACAGTGAAGCAAAAATGGTTGCAAGACACCGCAAGAAAAATATATTAAAAAATAAACAGTACGGAGGTTATTCAGATTTTCCGAAGAATTTAAAAACCGTCTACAGTATAGCGAACAATGTAGAACTCAAAAGACTCTTTGGAAATTTCGTTGTACCACGTGGGTCAAATGAGGACGTGACGATAAACAACATAAGAAAATCAAAAAATGAACATAACAATAATATTTACGAGACCGAGAAGAGTACAATCGACTATTTAGATATCGATAAGGTACGTATTAATTAATTCCAAAAGAGAATGATTAATTGATAAAAATATCGATTTTTATTAATCCCCCATTAATAGGATGATCGATTGTCGCAATTTGTACCAAAGTCTACGCGGCCCTTGTCAACAATTCAAAACTTCGAAAACGACGATATCGATTATCATCGTGAAAATTACGAGGAGGAGGAATACGACACGCCTGATGAGGAAAATATCGAAAATGAAAAATACAAAGAAAAGGAGGAAGAAAAATACTAATTAGAGAATAATAAACAAAAAGTAACTCATATAATAAAAATTATCAATATTAATCAATTCGAAGGAAAATACAGTTGCTCGAAAAACTTATTTTCAACCATACAGTTGAAAACATTACAGTACCGTTATGAATTGTATGGTGTACTGAATTATTATTATTATAAGGTTACCAATGATTTTAACGTTCAGTGATTTTATTTCAATATTTAAAAAATGATTTTTTCTACATGAATTACAAAAAAAAAAGGAGTAGAATTTTAATTAAATCGTAAAACGAGATTCTATTTTGACTTGTTCAGTATTTAAAAAGTAAGAGACATTACAAACGTTCATTATGATTTCCGTCGTGTTTAGCAACAGGATGGTTACTGCATGCACGGATAGTTTGAACAACACACATTCCACAAATATAACTCGTACTTTTGAACTGTATATGGAAGAACTCTGCGCCCGTATAAAATCCGGTTTTGCAAATACAGCTAATTGTTATAAAGAGAATGAGAGCCAGTCGATAAATTGGCGAGCACTTTTCTCAACGGACGTTTAATAGCAGTAAAAAAAAAACCAAGGCCATCCACGTAAAAGGTTTGTAAATAAAAAAAAAAAATGCCCGAATAAAAATCAACGTAAATAAAAATAAAATTAACTTAAAACCAGTCCTGCTGAACTCTGCCTGCCAAAGCGTAAGCTACATTGTAGCTATATTGTATATGTTCAGAAAATCTGCTTGGCTCTAAGGATTTGTTTTTAAAAGAAAATATTATCTTTGATTATAGAATGTATAAAAGAAGAATAAAAATGTCATAGAACATCCTAGAACCTTGACCTGTCGATTCATTGACAAATTTTATAAGCACGCGCATCGGTCCTCCTAAAGGTGAAGGTCCTGAGAAGAAGGAAATCATTTAGCGCTGTAATATATATCGCTGTATTATATAGCTGTAATATATACTGGCATCGTTAGTATACAAAATTAATAGTAAGTACGGAATAGGAAAGAATGATGATAATGATACCACACGGTCATTATAAGATAACGTGTTTCCTTGATTTTCGGAATCACGCTTGACTGCGTATAATCATTAAACAGAAAAAAAAAGTATTTTCATCGCAAACGAAACATCCAATTACCGTTGTTCCCAGTCGAAATAGTTTGCGTGTCACATCTCGTCATTTTGTTTTGATTGACGGTTCTTCATGAAAAAAAAAAAACTATCAATTATTTCATGACTGTGAATTCTCAAGGTTGCTGCTAACGAGCTGACTGATTCTTGAAGAAAGTTGATAAAATCAATTATATTTTTTGTCGCTGTTACGTATCTATATCGGCTTAGATTTAAATGGGCACGACCAATGGCGTGCCATGTACGAAATAAGTAAAACAATGCGATTGGTGGATTCGGTTCGGCAAGAAACCGTGGCCAATGGTAGAATTTTAATTATGTTGATGATGATAATTTGATAAAGTAAAATGTAGATTGAGGTGATCAAGTACTGTGAAGAATTGATTGTTTTGTATAATTTAAAGAGAAAAAAAATCGTGTCAAATTAGCTATTCTCGTTAACAAAGTTCCTTGACACAAGTGGGAGACAATGAAGCGTATGAACCGATACTCAATTTCTAATCGGTACTCATGATCAATCGGCACCGATTTTCGATCAATGACTTTGTCATGTTAGTAAAGACAATTTCTTTGAAATCGTTACTACAACCAAGGACCAGGTAAATATTTGCGACACACAGTCAATGAACCGTGCAACGTGATTTGCCATTATCGTGGACTTGGCACTCTTTCTTTTTTCCATCATTTTTCTATCTTTTTATCGTTCATAAGAATTCACCCGAATTTTCGTATAAATTACGTCACTCCAATATGGGAAGTCGAATGATGATAGTTTTTGTCATCTCTTTTTGCGCGTGCGCGCTTGCTCCTGTACAAGAAATTGGTGTCCTTCGACAATGAGTAAAAACTTGAGGAAAAAAATACGTAAAAAGTAACACGAGTTTTGATTTATCGTTGCAAGGTCAATTTTGGTCAAAAGTCCTGATTCGTACACGTTCGCGTCTTCCTTGATTTCCTAATTGATTTTTTACTGATAAACCTGAAATCAATATAACGGTAATACATAAAACAAATCAACGTGCATAAAATACATCTAAAATCATTTAAATAAATATTCAACAACTTCAGACGTGACTCATGCAAAAATAGAACAACAATTATTTGTTATTCTCTCTCGGCTCTCAAGTTCAGATCAATGTCGAGAAAGTCCGCTTTTCCGTATTTAGCATAAAATAATGAAATTAATATTACGCATGTCATTTCGCTATGAAGATTCCAATATTATTGTAAACTATTCCAAGAAATCGTATAAATAAAGAAATAAAGCAAGTACCTGGCATACAACAAAAACTTTGTTAAAGCAGATATATACAAGTATAACCCTAATATTTGACTTAGTATATAGTTACAAGAAAACTACCTTGTACGACGTGAAAGATTCAAAAATTCACATGAGTCAAGTATGAAGAATGGAAGAAAAGAATATGTTTACGGTATAACGTTGTATAGCCATAAGGAAAGTTATACTGTATGGAAAAGAATTGGTATAGCAGTGGATTCGAGGAATGGTAAGTGGAGTAGTCAGGAGTAACCAGGAGTACTTGGGAAAGGTGGTGGAAGGTAGAACTTGTCGAATATTACAACGGCGATGTGGAATGGCAGGAGTCTAGTCGGTTGCTGCTCGTGGGAGCGCAAACTTAGGATCCGCCAATCGTGCCGTGAATCTTCTGAAGTTTAGAGTCAATTCCCGCTCTTGAGTTCATCTGAAAATCAATTGGCAAACTTAGTCACTGGGATTGGAGTCGGTGTGGGGACGATTGACGAATTGAAAATTAGTATTTTTAAAAAGCAGAGGAAACGAATAAGATAACGAGAGATAAAAACTTATTGCGCTCAAAGTAAGTATAGAATGTAATTTTGTTAAAAGTTTAGTTTTTAAGAAAAACTATATTATCTCGTGGATAGTGTTATTTGCCCTAAGCATGGGATTGTGTTTATTTTCACTTACTATAAATTGACTATAATAAATGTCAGAGTTTATTCGGTTATCGTAAAAGGTTAGAGAAAATTTTATTATGCAAATAGTAATGTGTTGACGTTAAGCGCTAAGAAAGTTAACAACCATATTTGGTTTTGATTAATGTCCCATTTGAAATTTATCTGAGATTATAATTTAAGGTTCGTGGTCTGCGTGGATTAAACGGACAATGACTTTAAATGAATGACAATATAAATACATAAGAGGATGAAAAATTGAAACGAGTCTTTTTTTTTAATGGGCAGTTATTGAGTTATGAAAATTAATTTTTTTAAATATATTTGACTTAATTTAATTAATGGTAAATAAAAGGCTGATTTAAAAAAAGTACGATCGTTAAGTCATCATTGTCAAAAATGTTTAGCAGTCAAATGGATGACTGACCGAACGCATGAAAAAAGTGAAAGGATTTTTGCTCAACTGAAAATAGGAGCAGGAAATTATGCTAATGTGCGAATGTTTTACAGAATTCAAAATTGCAGAACCGTCCATTAAAACTTGTATCAAGTTCTTCCAAAATGACGTTTATCATAACATTAACTAATCATTTGCATACAAATTTATTGATAATGGAGTAACGGCAATAAAAGCCACTAAATAGTCAAGTTAAAAAAGATACGTGTCATTCCGTCGAGGTATTTCATAAATGTCAAAAATATAAATTTTAAGAAAAAATCGTAAATATAAATACATGCGGTAGAGGTCATTAGCCAATAAATAGCCAATGCTATACATATTATAAATATCTTCACATTTTGTTGCATAAAAGGTTTTAAAAACTGTTTAAATGTAGGTTGTCTTAATATCATAATTATATGCGTATACTTGTTGAATAGTTATATTAAAAAATAAACTTCTCAGCTAAGTATACAAATTCCAGATTGCATATCTCATACATTCGTTTTCGCGTATAAAAATTAAATGCAACTCACGTAGGACTTGTTCTGATTCCCATAAATGCCTTGGCATTAAGATTCACGGGTTCCACCTTTCCCTTGACATATTCCCTGCAATAAAATTCATTAGATCCGTTTCCACGTGCTAATAACTACTAAGCATGGCAAAGACGGGCTTATTCTAATTTCAAGATTTATACCGTGAACAAAATAAAACAAAAAGTTCACTAACGTAATTCAGATAAAATCTTATCATAACATTGCCCATTATCTGTCAACCAATAATCATGCCACGAAGCTCTGAAATCGTAAAGACACGGTAAGACCCTTTTAATCCGTTTGACGTTTTCCGTATTACTTTCAATCCAATTAGACCAAAGTCAAGGTTACACGACAGTCTAAAAGTGCATTAAAATAGATACAAACAGTAAAAACTACTCTCAACCACTACGAAATTAATCCATCCCACCGATTTCAGAAATCACAGGAGTCTTTTAAACGTTACTCAGCAATTACTTATTCACCCACTTTCATTTTTTGCTAAACGCTCAACAATTCTTGTACGATGTTTTTGCTTTGGAGCCATCGAAAAAAGTTGAGCAACGTAACACGGGTTGGCTAACAAACAAAAAAAAAAGTGAATATAATCACTGCCAAGGAGAACGGAAAATATGCATATAAGTAGGATTAGGTAAAGAAAGGAATCAGCAATAAGAATAATGACAAAGGATCGGCAGTGCTTACTCAAGAAGAAGAATGAGTAAGAATCCTCATGTTTCCTCGCTACTGTTGTTCTTGTATGTTATGGCGTTGGGAAGGACTGCAAGCAATACGTATGGTATACCTTTGCGGTGAACAATATAGGTGGAATGTGGCAATATTCTGAAAAGGTACATTTCTGAATGGAATTCCTGTGGTATAAGAGGTAACACGTACAAATTTTGTATACGTATATACGCATGTATACGGTTAAAACCTTAGTGAATTATCTTGAGTATTTATGGTGCACGATTGCGCGTCGTAGAATTTCAATGAGCGATGGCAGGAGAATGGCGATCGCATTAGTCGATTAAATGGTGGGATTTTACTTTGAGGCAAAACAAAATTATACAGCCCATACGTACGTGCTTGTAAATCTAGATTGGAGTAACACTACAATAGAGTAATACAGGGTAGTGCAGTAGAAACTTAAGATTTCTTTTAATTATGCAGATAAAAAAAATCGAAGACAACATTTGAATGGCTTCGAAGAGGGAAAAAGTACTTTTTTTTCCAAAGTAATTTTTTTCTAGTGTTGTCAAGGACGTTGTGTTTTTTTTTAAGTTGAAACTATGTTCTTTTTTGTTTCATAAAATTAGAGAGCTAATTGGGAGAAATAGATTATTCGATATTTTCAAAGGATATTAATTATAATGCATTTTTCTCCGCTCTAATGGCCCGTGAGATAACGATGAATCAAAATGACGTAATTCTACACTAACGCAATACTATGGATTTGGCAATCGGCTCTTGACGCGTCGACGCTATTGATCACGAAAAAAAAAAAAACTGAAGCGTTAAAATAAACGGTGGCACTGTCAATTGAAAAATTAGTGTACAGGGATACTTATTTAAAAAAAATTCAAGTGAGAGTTACAAGTAGAACAATGCCATAAGAAAATCTATGGAAAATTCGTATACTTTCGTTGAAACTTTTTTTTATTATGTACACGTAACAATAATCCTATAGCCAATGATTATATGAATTCGATGTCAAACGTGAGCATGATCGTGACAAATGGGACAAAAAGAATCAGGTAACTCTAGTAGTGCCTTTCTCAAACCTGACGTGTAGCGTTCGTTACATGAATATTGTAATTAAAATCAAGGATATTTAGTGTATTCGTTTGAGGGTACTTATAAAGGAGTTTGTCGACTCGATTGAGGCGATTGACGTCATTTTTTGCCTCTACTTTTACGAATTTATTAAACGTACCGTTATCTATGGAGACAATAACGGCAATATTTTTGTGACTTGTTGCCAATGCGCAAAATACTATGTACCATATATCGTCCCCGTCTCTTTTTATATTGCTTTAAGTCCCAGGAAATTGCTTCTGGAATGACGCTACATTTTGCGAATATTCTTTGAAGGCTCAGAGCGGTACAATTCGCGTATAATTGAAAAGACTGTAAAAGTGCGTGGCTTTCGTAATCGGATACTCCATCGCGGTTCTCGGTCAGTGAACGTAACGGGATTACAGGTCGCCCGCGAAGTAGTACGTATATTTTGATGTGTACAGACACGTAAGAATGATTAAAATGTACGGCCCCTTTCAATTTTAAATAAACGCAGACGTCCTTTCGAGTGGCGGGAAATTCAACTGACTTTCAGGCAAGAATTTCAAAGTTCTTCTATACATGCCGCAACGTAAAACGTTGTGCGATTGAAATAGAAACTCGGAAAAACTTTTGAAAGTTATCAAATTTAAATGAATTCTAAACTTAGTGATTAAAAATTTATTTTTTTTTTCAGTTTACCATGCCCTACGCTCTGTTACGAGGTAAAGCTCATTTTTGTACTATCAAAGATCGAGCCAAACTGAATTAATTTCTCGATGTGAGAGTACCTTAATGTAAAGCAGGTGCAGTCATAGGTGGCAGGGTATCTGAGAACAGTAGGAAGAGGAAACGTGTAAAATCGTTATACAAGCAAAGAATAGTGGATGAGTTTAGAACCTTTAGAAAGCGTCTTCAGAGTCCGTGAAGAGACTCCACCTACGATTCTATACATAATATACACAAAGTTTATAGATATTATATATATATATATAATATCTACAAACTTTATATGTATATATGTATAGATATATATAAAGATATATAATGTACTTCATACATCAAATACGTATATATGCTAAGTCGTTATAAAGTATCTCACGGTGCGCGCTGCTCTTCTGACTGTAGAGCATAAAAATCCTTGAAACGTGTGATTCGTTTGTTTTTACCTGTCGACACTTTTTACTTCTCTCTAAACGTCCAGGACTGTTGACAATGGTTGAGGCACGCCGCCATTATGTCACTACACCGTGACATTTCTGACGCCATCAGAGTTTGTCGTGCGATAAATGCTTTACGACTACACTGTAAACTCTCATTACGTCCTCGTTGCCATCCGTCACAGTTCAAAACTCATAACTGCATTGCCTCTTTCCTGTTTATGCTCTGGAAATTGTTTTCAATGCGACACTCTCAGTCTCCTGGCAGAGCGAGAAAAAGAAGAAATTAGAAAAAGTCTAGCGTTATGAGCATTGCCATTATTTTATACATCTCGTATTCGATTTGCGTAATTCCTCTTTTTATGTGTATCTAAAGGAAATGGGAAACATTAAGTAAAAGAGCTAGTTCAATTATACACGATATTAAGTTCTGTTATTAATCGAATGCACTGTGTTATTGTTGTTACAGATGAGTTGCAACTGCCCACTAGCAGCTACAACTGGGCCCACTTTAGCTTCGACATGTGGTGGGCCCTCATTTATGCTCTTTATGGGCCTTCTCGAAGTCTTCCTTAGGAGTCAATGTGACCTCGAGGATCCTTGCAATCGACCTCTTCCACGAGATCGAATAAATACAAGGTTAGTTTCATATCGACAAGACGTCGTATTTTCATGAAATACTTAATAAGTACGAATCGGCGCAAGGCTTTCTTTACGCGCCAATAACTCACTAGTGAAATTGAATCCGTGAAACTTGCAACGCCTACGACAAATAATGAAATCGTTCCTTTTTATTTATTTTATTTCTAATACCTTCCTCCGTCACTTCTTGGTCTTCTTTCGCCTACAAGTTTTACGCCCACACGCGAAGATACGAGATCTTGCTAATATTCTGTCGTTCCATTTAAATTATTTATGTACACGACTCTTCTATTTTATATTTACCGATTAATAATTTTACATTGATAAAAGTCATTGTTCTTAATAAGCGGATCTTACCGGTGTTTAATGATTGTGAAATTTTCACATTTTCCCAAGTACGCATATGTCATGGTCAAACAATTGACAACTCTCTGCAAATGTAATGACAGTAATTATAAAGTATGTGTAATCGAATAATGATTTGATTCTTAGAAGAGATCAGGCATCCCTCTAATGAACATTGGACGGTTATCAATGAAATCATAATGGCAGTTGATAAATCCATTTGACAAGATACGTGCATCATTATACCGTATTATTGTTTGCGATGCATTACGAATAAATGAAACATTTGAAAAAAATACTCGTCGAGGAAAGGATCAAATAAATCATTCTGAAAGTTAACGTACCGTAACGCTATTACTTCCACTGGTTATCCAATTGGCATATCAATTGTAACACTAAGATATATTTATATATAATAACTCAAAATATCAAATATATGTGTACATAGATACTACATGCACTAGCTAATACAATTATTGCAATAGCTCAAAATATAAATAAAGCTTTGAACTATTACGATTATTCGACCTTCCATTATGCGTCGGGTTATGAAATCTGGAGATATGGTTTAACGAATCTCAAAACCCGCATGCGTGTTACGTATCTACATACAAGCGTGATGCATTCCCTAACAATAATATACCTTTTGTGTTCTACTTACCAATTTTTATTTTCCCTCTCTACAAATACATCAACTCATCGGAAGCTCCCACGCTCAACTGAATTCCCTATCAGGATGTCACCGAATATATAGATTTGCGGCATTTTGTTTTGCCACCTTAGTCAGCCCATTAGGGAAAGCGCTCGGCAGTTTGAGGGTGACATTAGAAAAATATCCCCACGTTTTATAAGATACGAAGACCATTATTTTCTCAGATCAAACACGAGTACTCAAATCTTTGAATCTTACTGTGCGCCGTGCTCAAAAGTTACTGAAGTATTAATCATACTTGTAGACATTCGAAGAAATGAAATATCAAATAAAAGTGGAAGAGTAAAACGCTTAAAATCATTAAAAGAATCAATTGTACCCTCGTACACTTCTTGTAATACTAATTTTTTGTTTTCTTCATCCGACGTCGTTATGACTCAAGAAAAGTCGAGTGCTAAATAAAATAAGAAGGAATATGTTCTAAGAATAAAATATCAGTGTACAAAATCTGAGGCCACACGTGTATATCGTTTATGTATTTTCGTAGCGACACAAAATAAATGGCTGTGCAAATAATCCAATACATACGGCAGCTGGATCCGTAAGACTAACTGTACAGTAAACTGTATACGTTCCGAGTACAAAACACCTTTCGCCAAAGTCCAATGAATGGAATCCCTTGCGTTCTGCTAACCCAGTTACTAACGCGTCAAATAATAGATAGTCATATAAGTGAATGACGAGGAAAGATTTTTCTAGGTTGTTTTTCTTAATTCAAACGAACTTGAACAGCGACCAGTAACTGTAGCAACATACGATTTCGAAAGAGTAACATAGATTTCTGTGAAGAAATGGGCATTTTGACATGAATTGTACATTAAAAATAGTTTGTTTTTTTTTTGGCCAACTCTTTAGGTACGACTTTATCGTGATTGGCGGTGGGAGTGCGGGGGCGACAGTGGCTGCAAGATTATCTGAGGAGGAAAAATTCTCTGTGTTGTTATTGGAAGCTGGATTAGACGAACCAACAGGGACGCAGATACCGTCATTCTTTTTCAATTTTATTGGCAGTGATATCGATTGGCAGTACACGACAGAGAGTGAAGATGAGGCCTGTCTCAATAAGGAGGACAAACGTTGTTATTGGCCTAGAGGAAAGGTAGATGACTTTTCCAATTTTCTTCGACTGTTCGTTAATTATATATCTGATTGAAAGAAAAAAAACAAATTGAAATTAAATTATTTTTTGTTTCGCTATCTTTTTCATAATCATAATCCTTACGAAACATATTAAGTAATAAAAAACCTGATTTTGTTTGTACACTAAGCTTATTACTATTAGAATACTCTTTCAAGTATTCGAAAAATATAAGAATCAAAACCGAAAGGTCAAATAAGAAATTTTTTCGGATTTATTTCACGGCAGTCAGCGAAATTGTGTCGCAATTACGGTAGTGGACACCCACGCTTCGAAACTATTGACATCCTTTTAATAATAAACGACTGAATTTAAATTCTGAAATTGAATAAATTCTTATAGAGACATTTTCGAATTGACCTATTCAATTAATGGTTTTAATTAACCTGTCATTATAGGTATTGGGTGGTACGAGTGTTATGAATGGAATGATGTACATGAGAGGTTCTAGAAAGGATTTCGATGATTGGGCAAAGATGGGTAATCCTGGCTGGTCCTATCGGGACGTCCTTCCTTATTTCATGAAAAGTGAAGACAACATGCAAGTAAATGAAATGGATTATGGTTATCATGGTGTCGGAGGACCACTCACTGTCACACGTTTTCCTTATCATCCGCCATTGAGTTACGCGATACTAGAAGCTGGCAAAGAAATGGGTACGTATAGAAAATGTAATTCTAAAACAACCCGACTCAAGCATTACATTGACTCTGTGATATATGTTTCTTCAGGTTACGACATTGTTGACCTTAATGGCCGTAGTCACACAGGATTTGCCATTGCTCAAACGACCTCAAGAAATGGTTCAAGATTGTCAACTGCCAGAGCATTCTTGCGACCGGCTAGGGACAGGCGTAATCTTCACGTGATGCTAAATTCAACAGTCACAAGAATTATCTTTGACAATAATAAAAGAGCAATTGGCGTTGAGTTCGTTCACGATGATAAGGTTCATCGAGTAGCTGTTAATAACGAAGTCATAATCAGTGGAGGTAAAGAAACAATTAAATCTGCTCTAATGAATTGAACCAGTCAAGTAAAAAAATCAATCGTCGATTATAAAGTTCTCAATTCTCAATCGACTGATCACACTGTCGAAAATTTCTACTGGTCATGCTTGATCGAGTGGCAATAAACAAGATCAATAAGTATAAATACGGTGTCATTTAAATAAACATTTAATTTCTTACCAGGCGCCGTAAATTCACCGCAAGTGCTACTGAATAGCGGAATAGGTCCAAAGGAGGAACTGGAGGCTGTGGGAGTTCCAGTTCTACACAATCTACCGGGTGTCGGCAAAAATTTACACAACCATGCCGGTTTCGCTTTGGCATTCACAATTAACGACACCGACACGACTCCACTTAATTGGGCCACGGCAATGGAGTATTTACTCTTTAGAGATGGCCTCATGTCCGGTACCGGTAAGTCCTAGAAAGACAAATCAACCTTTTCGCACTATAGCAATAATAACGCATTGAACTACTTAGCATGAGTGACAATTTCGCAGTAAAAAAAAAATCAATAGCACTCAAAGTGTCACGCGGACAAGTGTATCTAATTTGTTACTCAATACGAATTGACTGACAATATAAACACTGAATATCCTAGTCAGTATGGAATTCGATGACTCCATTTATTCTATGCCACTGTGAATACTTTTCCTTTCGATGATCCAAATCTGTCGTGTTTTCGAGGTCGGACCTTGTTATGTGCCGTAATAGGAAACTCGAACGAGTCTGCATTCACTATAGATAAAATTAAACAGTAGTTAAACAGGAACAAAAAAAAAAGACAGTATAAAGATAAAAAGAAGAAAGGTGTAATGTAAAAGTAAATAAATGAAGAATAATGAAAATTAATTGAATAACCAGCAGAGCAATGGCAATAGCATTCCAAATTCGTTTTGGCTATCAGTCTCTGCTCGTCGACCCGTTGCATCTCGATTAATTCAGTAACTCCGTGCTCGACTAGTGAAAGCGTATTGCACAATAATCTCGTTCGTGTCCGTTGATCAACAATGACGTAACCATTTTCCGATCTGATCGACTGTGTTTATGTACCGGCAGTAGGGATACTCTGTTTCTACTTATATCTTACTCCTGCTTATACACTGAATCCTTTACTTCAGCGTATTAACGACTAATTACTCGTTCTATTACTTTTCACTAATAATTAATTCCACTTTTCACCTGACGGAACTCGTTAGTAAATCATAATACTCCAGGCGATCATCGCGTGATAAATTCAATGAAAATTATACGTCGAAAGCACTGCTCGAAATACAAGGGACTCTGTTTCTTTTTTCTTCAACTATGAAAATACCTTTATACTTTAATTAAACGCCTAGAATCATGCTACTTGGCGCACGTGTTCACGGATAGTAATAAGAAGTTGATTCGGTACATCATATATATATACATTAAGTATACTTTAAGGAATTCAGCACGTGCGATTGCCGCCGGCAAGGCAGGTTCTCAATATCTATTTGCCTCTCTCATAGGACACTCTTCGTGCGTCTGTCTTTTTCATTTATTTTCTTATCCTTCTTTCTTTTTTTACGTACCGTACCCTTTGCTCTTTTACTTCTGCCGTGTTAGTTATACGGTCAGTCACTTATTCCACTAACCATAACTATTTCCACTAACCATATGTCTGATTGGGACTTATACTTTTCATCTTAAAAAGACACTCACGGTTGACGCGCATTCTTTAACACTCTCAACGTTATGACAATTCGTATTGATTTTGAGTCAGTTGGTCATTTATTTATTTGACACTGATATATTCTCACGGGGAAACCCATAAGGAGACTTTCTTTCCTTACCAACTTGAATCTCTGCGAATTCTCGAAGGTCTGCGACATAAAGTAATTCCTGTTTGCCATTTACGTTGGTACTTACGTACAGTATATATTTATATACGTGTAAGTTAATTTGCGAAATTAAATTGACGTTTCTTCGTATACGAACAGACTTTCCATTGTCGATCCAAAAATGGATGTAAAGTCATTCGAGGAATGATCTTAATAGATTTTTTTTGTCTCCTAACGACCGTTTACAATTTGCACGACTTTTATTTCCCGATTTCACGTAAGTTCAGAACGTATAACGTACTAGACTTTCGTATCGGCAAAAAAAAGAAATCATTTATTTTTTTGATTTCAGGTATATCCGAAGTGACGGCTATGATTAACACGAAATACGCCAATCCAAGGGATGACAGTCCTGACATACAATTGATCTTTGGCGGCTATTTGGCCGATTGCGCTGAAACCGGTATGGTGGGAGAGAAGAAGGGCTCTAATCGTAGTATTTACATAATACCGACGTTGCTTCATCCAAAGAGCAAGGGATACTTACGTCTGCGCAGTAATGATCCACTGGCGAAACCAATGATTTATGCCAAGTATCTGACACATCCTGACGACGTTGGCGCCATGATAGAAGGCATCAAGTTCGGTATTGCTCTTGCCGAAACACATGCATTAAAGAGATACGGTTTTCAGTTGGACAAGACGCCGGTTAAGAATTGCGAACATTTGAAATTTGGCTGCGACGCTTATTGGGAATGCGCCGTGAAGCACGACACGGCGCCGGAAAATCATCAAGCCGGTTCTTGCAAAATGGGACCGGCTTCGGATCCTCTAGCTGTTGTTGATGAACAACTAAGGGTTCGTGGTATACGCGGTGTAAGAGTTGCCGATACTAGTATCATGCCTCAGGTCACTACTGGCAATACTAATGCGCCGGCAATTATGATTGGCGAAAAGGCTGCTGATATGATAAAGAGAAGTTGGATTGGATGATTTTAATTATATTTTACGAGGCGAGCACGTCGGTGTTGGAGAAGCTTTTTTTTTTAACGCAGAGAAAATTTCAAAGTGAAAAATATGATTTAAAATTTTCATGATTATTTATCGGTGATGAATCATTGAAAATTATGATTATTGTTTTATCACTTTGTCATTGATGTCTATTGTTTTGCTCATCTGATCGGTGCCTCCTCGATTCCTATTCGCTACGTGCGCGCGCACCCAGATCACGTTTTTAAGCATGTATTTCAGAGCACGTGCAAAACAAAATGTCCGTAAAAAAAAAACGTCGTCCAGCAAAATTGGTGGCGCTGACGAAATACACGTTCACGGTAATACGTGCTTAGAAATCAAATCTGTATGCGTGCGAACGTAGCCCATAGACACATGTACAAAACTATAAAAACTTTTGTCTCAATCAAACGTAACTGCATTACTGTAATTTTAGTGCAGTCTAATGAGAAAAATTAATACTTGACGCGTATCTCGATGTAACTTGGTGTTTACGAGTTGTAATGAGATATCTTAGATATTTAGTAACACATAGAACGTATCTATTCGATTTCAATGCTAGTGTTAATCGTGTTATATTAATAATAACGGTGACAATAATATAGCCTTAAAACAAAGAATACTTTTCATTGCATCAGGATGTATTTTCATTTAAATAATCGTGCAACAGTTTTTTGTCTAAATAAAATTTAAATTATAATAACTACTCGATACAATTTTTTTACCACTCTCCATACATGATATATATATGAGAGTATTTGGTATTTTTATACAAACAATTTATTTACGACTTTTTAAAGTCACACGATTAATCAATTTCGTGTGTTAATTATGTAAGACGTTCTCCGATTGGCCAAACGTTACTATCAGTTAGTGCGTAGGCGACGGAAATACGATAGCCGCCGGATTTCATGTTTATATTATCATTTTCATCGAGCGACAGTCGCAGTACGTATTTTCAACCCTAAAGAATATATCGTCGTTATATTTGCATAAACAATCTCCAACTACGTAATTTGCAAGTCAATCGGTGTCGAGTCGCTGAAGAACAATTTCGTAGATTTGCATAGTGACTGATTGTGCTGGATCACTACGTAGTCCAATAAGGATTGCTACGAGCTCTCTGTTAATAAAACTGTTCGCAATATAATCAAAGAGAATAAATAAACTTTTTATTAAAAATATTAAAAAAAAAACAATTGCCAATGTTGCGCTACGGTACATTGTTTTTGGCCATTTTAGTCGTCAACTTATTCGACACTACTTCTGCTGCCATAAGCGTAAGTCATTTATGTAAATGATTTGTCAAAGAGTCATCAGGTACTGATACGGAGCTTCAATGATTTTTAGGACATCAGGGGTGACCTTGCTGTTTTTCGATTGTGCAATGCATCAAGTCCTGTCTCTTTGCAGACTGTCAATACGGTGCTAATAAATCATGACATGGAAAGTCCCGAGACGCGGACACGTAACTTCAAAGTAATTATACATCAATAGATAGTGATTACAGTGATTTTAAAAGTAACTGGAACGAAAAGAAAAATGTAGAAAGGAATATCGGTTGACGTTGACGATTTTTAATGACTTGACATCCCAAGGAATTGCGAAACGTGAGAAAAGTTAGAGCGTATCGATCCTAAGGCGATTAATTCTCTCAAAGTTCCTTGTTATGAATTGAAATGAGTCTGTAATAATTGCTATTAACAATTTAATTAGTCATTCAATTTCAACTGCGTGACAATTCTAACTCGGGATATACAAATACAATTTCTACTGTATAGTAGAAATTTTATAAAAACGAATAGTATGTATATGGTATATGTCAAGGGACTCCGTAGGACACAAATAGAATAACATAGAACATGACAAAAGCCTCAGCCATGTATATACACGTATAATGTATTTTATACAGATATTATATAAATCGATTTAATATATATATATATTTTTTCAACGATAACCTTATGATAAATGTATTACAGTGCTTCCTGCTTTGCCTTTACGTCGAATACGGTTGGGTAAGCTTCCATTACAATTGAAGAGACACTTGAATTTCAAATTCCATAAGATATCCCGCCGTCTCGAGTTATTCAAATATCCAGACATGGTTAACATTTACATATTTCTATATCTCTTCATATTTTAGATGGATCGCGACGGCAGCTTCAGTTTGCACGAGATTAAAATAGCTCTGGAATCGTCAAAGCTGCCGGAATACCGTGTCGAAACGTTAATTTACAGCTGTACCGCAACTGGTAATTACATTCATAGACTCCACGTCATCTAGATTCATTTATACATGGGTCTAATATAGGATAAATTCTAACTCTCTTGCAAACGACTATCTGACCAGTATAATATTAACGAATGAAGTAAATGAGATCGTGGCATTAATAAGGAGTTGGAATTATGTTCTTTTTCTTTTCAGAGTTAATAAATCCTTGCGAGAGAGCTTTCAAGTTTACGGAATGCTTTTGGTCGCAAAGTCACGGGGAATTGGTAATTACTCGAAATATTTAATCTAATAAGATTAATACCCTAAGGTCGTGTTAGATTGTCGAAATTGTATTTATTTTGATCACACAAAGAATATTAATAATTAACGTAAATCACAATGGCGTTAATACTAAAATCTAGAAAACACCAAATATCCATACGAATAATAATATTATATAATTGGATAATTGATATATCATTCGCGACTAACGATACTTTGGTATAATCATTATTTTCTTATTTTTTTATTTTTTTATAGAGCTCAGAAGCTGAAAGCACCGAGAATGAAATCTCGAATAACCAGGATGGTTTCTACGAAATAGACTAGACGACTAGATGATTCACATATTATGTTCCAACGACACGAATTCCTCTCTGAAGATGTACAAGAAACTCAGAAAAAAAGAATTGGCAAGAGATTCGATTGTCCTTAATTCTAATCGATATAATAACTATTGAAATACACGTTAGCAAACTCTAAAGAAAAACGGTCAATTATTTTCATGACAGCTGTACATTAATGATACGTACTAATTGTAACTGCGTCTGCGTTTGTTGCACTTGTACATCCGGCGTATCTTCTGTATGTCCTTCTTGCTGAATCCTTCGCGCTGTCCAAGAACGGCCTTAGTCTTTCCCTGGAATATTTCTCCGATAAGACCCAAAAGTCCACCAGGTTCCTAAGAAAATACACAACATGCATGGTGCGTCGGTGCTCAAAGAAATTAAATTCCTAAGAAATAATACGTGCGGTTAATCGTCTTTCAATGCTAAAAGTACAAGGTTTACGTCTATACAAAACCAATGACAAATATACATAAGTGCATTTACAGCTGACGATCAACAATCATGAATAAAATCATTGACGATCCAATGTCAATATATAAGCAGTATAAATATTTTAAGTACTATAAATGCTATTATACAATAGATGCTCACCCTGGGTTCCATAGTTGGTTTACCATTCTTGGAAAAGGCATTCGAGGAATAGTGCATCACGCTGCCGTAATCGTAGCCAACGCCAAAGGCGTTGGTAGTCTCCTTGCTGGCTTTTTCGAAATTATTTTCACGTCCTACGATGCAAAAATTATGTATTTTAAGAATTAATCGATCATTTAAGTTTTTTGTGGAAACTTTTTTTTTTGTAAACTTACCAGATTGAATGTTGTTCCAATTGATGGTAACATGATCGTCGCGCTCATAACGGTTCTGCTCGTGAAGGAATCCAATGGCGTGCATCAGCTCGTGCATTACTGTACCTTTTTTCGTGACGCATCCAGGAACTTGGAGATTAACGTCCTGGGGTCCTCCGATACGCCCTACGCTACTCCAGCATCCGCTGTTACCAGCGGTGATTCTAATGTAATCATTTTCTTCGCCCGTATAAGGTTTGAACTTGATGCAGGTATTTTTGTGGTACTCGTTCATAGCATCTGTGATTAGTTTCTGCTGTTCGGAATCTGATGGAGAAAAGAAAGAAAAATAATAATTAGCTTGTAACAGTTTTTCTTAATTTGTTATGTAAAATAAATAATTATCTTCCATCATGAGATAACTTACTGAAGTAAGGACTGATCATATAGGGAATAACACCTCCTGGCCATCTTGCTGTTTCCGCTTTGAGTCCGTTGCGTCCCATTCCTGCTGGAAACAAAATATCACCCTCGGCATACTCTCCAAGTTCTTCCGGATTAATTCCCATCTCTTCGGTCCATTCAGCCACCTTTAATCCCGTGTCATTGTTTGGCAGACCGTAAAGTACCTCCTCGAGATGTGTCAGATGCGCCATAGGTCCTTCGGGACTGTCGATGGCATTATCGAAGACGTCGCGACGCCTAAACGGCCAAGCAGTGCTCGTCGCAATAACCGTGACGATCACAAAGACTGTTATACCAATCATGATTTCTGCGAATAAAAAAGAAAATTTTTATTTTTATTATTTAACCAAAATTATTAAATCAGACACTATTACACGTGAAAGATATTCATGGACAGTCTAAGTTATTCATAATTTATTATGAAATACTATATAATCTTTGTTATAATATCGGGACTTTGTTACCTTTGATAATAAGACGTAACTCTTAATACGTGCCGGATAAAATATTCAGAGGCAAGAAAAGCAGTTACCGGAATAATATGGCGATTGACTTTCGAGCAAAAACTGAAGAACTTCCGATGACCGATGGTGTCTTTATAGGAAGTCGAAGCAGGGGCACACCTGTCCCCACCATAACTCGTTCTGCATACGGAAGCATCGGGGCCACAGTTGATAAGCAGTGTCTTCGTCTAGCGGAAGTGCGAGTCAGGGATTTATCATCAAAAACTAAAACTAGCCACAAAGGACAATAGATAGAACACAGGTGAAGCTTGACATTGCTCGGGATGGATTAGAGATCATTAACCATGATAAATATCTTCTCCTCTCAGATTATCTTATTGTGTACCAAAAGTGTCGCCTTTTGAGTTCATTCACATGCAAATACACTTGAGCGACCAGTTGGTTGTTTATTGCACAATCTCTTGGTCAGCACGCGACCAAGGTCTCGGCTTCGGTAACTAATTCCAAAACTTCCTGCAAATTCTTCACAGGAATTCCCACTAATCGTAAGGAAAAAAAAATCAAACGAAAGAACTCTCAAGAAAATTCTAAGAACCCTCATCGCCCCAAGATATCCTACGAAATCGATTAATCAATCTTCCTATACATATAGCGTAGAGTGTAAAGACATTTCTCATTGTAGGTATTGATCCGCCTATAGTGTAATGTCGATGTTAATGTCGTTTTCACGGCTGTTGAAGCCAGGACTCTTCTTCTATTTATTCAGCAAATAATAATTACCATTGCTATATTGAACTGGTAATTGGCGTCCTCCATATTACACGACTTATTCATAGTTTTATCAACAGGAAGTATTTGAGATCAAATAGAGAAAATGGCGGATACGTCTTGAATGGCTTCAATGTTGTCATTCTCTTGTATGTACTATGGATGACAAGTTCTTCTTCAGCGAAATATTGGATACATGCAAATGGCGCTGTTCATGAACCTTCGCATATCCGTCCTCGACTTCCTATATATTTATTTCCGATTTGTTTTTTATATTGATGTGTCTTTAATAAATAATTACAGTCTTTAAATGAGACGTAATATGTACCTGGTTTTATTATGATAAAATGTCTAAATCAATTCCGGAAACCGTCTATCCAATATTCCTATCAGAAACCGGTCCCTAAATCTCTAATACGCTTCTTGTCGTAATTAAGTGCTCTAGAAATATATTTAGCATAGTTTAACACCTACGCAAGTATTTTTTTTACTGTGGTAACTAATCTTTTTTGGACACTCCTATGTTCAAAGTCATGTGCATGCATTAAGTTTTGCGACTTCCGTGTCTCCGTTCTTTCTCTTTATGCGGTCAATTACCCCTTGGATTTGAATTAGACACAAAATTGCAATATTATCTTTGAAAATTTATTTTGCTACACTAATTATATATTTTCTAATACGTTGAGTACTTTGTAGATCTATAACTGTCCATAGTCTATAATAAAAAAAATATATTTAACTATATGGTTTTGTAGATGAATTATTGAAACTATTTTTTATTGAAAAATGTTAAGATCATTTAATATATCTGTTTTATACATGATTTTTCGAAGAATATTTTTGAATAAATAATTTCTTCCATTGATTTCTCGAAAATAATGGCGACTGTCATAGTGGCCGAATAACACGCCGGCACATAACCTAAAAGCTTAAATTTCTGTGACATTAGTCTTGTTGTATGTGACGGTCTTATTATTTTCTACAAAAATGAATTCCGAAGAAACGTGGGCTGAAATTAGTCAAGTTGTGAAGGAAAATAGACACGAGTTGATATTGTCCGGTGCTGAGATATCCCGGAAAATTAGTGAGACAGGCTTAGATAAAGCTTTGTTCAATCTTGGTAGCTTGAATTACCTGAATATTCACCAGACTTGTCTCAATGAAATACCAGATGACATTGGAAAATTGAACAATCTAACGACGTTGGTTTTGCATTCTAATAAAATCTCTAAACTACCATCTATCATAAGCAATTTACAAAAATTGAAAGTACTAGATTGTTCGAGGAATCAACTTGAACATCTTCCGCAAGAACTAGGAAATCTTCCACAGTTAACAAGCATTAATTTTTCATCGAACCTTCTTAATGAATTACCATCTCAAGCTCGCAATATCAAATTGAGCATATTGGATTTATCAAACAATCAATTTAACAGCTTTCCTGACGTTTGTTATTCAGAATTAATTCACCTTGCTGAGATTAAATTGAATGGGAATAAAATAAAGCAAATTCCTTCAAATATACATGTTTTACCGTCATTAAAATTGTTGGATCTTGCTGACAATCTTATCTCAGGTAATATAAGCTTACAGAATAAAGTCATTGTACAATTAAAATGCCAGTAAATGAGAGATAAATATTATTTTTTGTTTCAGTTGTTCCTGGAGAATTGGCAGACTGTAGTAAGCTTAAGGAATTAAATCTGAAGGGTAATGCATTATCTGACAAACGTCTTTCAAAGCTAGTAGATCAATGCCGTACAAAACAAGTACTAGATTATGTAAAGCAACACTGTCCAAAGACTGGTGACGGTACGGTAGCTGCCAGTGGCAAGTCAAATAAGAGAGGAAAGAAAGGACGTAAGAATTCAGAGAGTGAGAGTACCCAAGCAGCCTTAGAAAAATTAACACACAAGATGAAAGTTTTGAAAGTGACTCAAGAAACACCAGCAATAAAAATCACGGATCGAGTCAAATCTGTTAGACCCCACATAGTTGCGTGCATTGTCAGAAATCTATCCTTCACTGATGAGACCTTCAAGAAATTCATACAACTTCAAACAAAGTTACATGAAGGCATCTGTGATAAGAGAAATGCTGCAACCCTTGCTACGCACGATCTTACCTCACTTGTACCTGGTACGTAAGAACAATAAAATATCTATTCATTCAAACAATGTTCCACATATTTTCAGGAGATCTGACTTACACCGCAAAGCCACCAAACGAAATTAAAATCAAACCATTAATGCGCAGCAAATTGTATAGCGCGGCTGCTCTGTTTCAACAATTGCAAACAGAGGCTGATAATTTACGTAAAGAAAAAAAACGCAACGTATATTCAGGAATTCATAAATATCTTTATTTATTGGAAGGAAAAGCACTATATCCGTGTCTTCTTGATAGTTCTGATCAGGTTATTTCCTTCCCTCCAATAACAAACAGTGATATTACAAAAATGTCTATGAACAGCACTGCAATGCTGGTAGAAGTAACAAGTACTCAGTCCCAGCTTGTGTGCAAGTAAGTAAATCAATGTCTATAGTAAAACGCTATGCATGTACAATTATTATTTATATTCATAGTAATATTTCTTTCGACAGAAAGGTGATGGATCAATTTTTGAAAGAACTAGTTGTATCGGGACTTGGTTGTTCACCGGAAGGCGACATTCCTGAAGAATACCACTCATTGTGCATAGAGCAGGTTAAAGTAGTTGACGAAGAAGGTAATATGAAGCAAGTATATCCATCTAGAACGGATTTAATATTTGAAGAAAATAATGTAACTATAATCCGTGAATAAGCAGTGTCCATTACAGTTTTTGAATTAGTATTTATATTTCCAATATAAATAAGAAAGAGGTAAACAATGTTAAACATTGAGTGTAACAGCAGCGTGTGATATGAGCCATCTCCTCATTTTCCAACAGATTTATTTTTTCTATCTGTATAAATGTAGAATATTGATTATCGCCATTTATAAAGGTCGTACTTCTGATATTCATATTTTCATACATCTCACAATAACTACATTTACATAGCGATGTTGATACAACTTGGCAGCAGGTAGTTTACATCACTAATAAATCTTCATAATCGAAAAATCAATTATTTTAGAAAACTGATAATTAAACCAGTTAAAGTATATCGTAAAAACATAATTCATCGAAGATAAGTTTTATTAAAAAGAGAAAAACTTGAATATCTGCAACGCCAGTGAATATTAAACAGATACTGTTTCAATGTCTATTATAGTTATTTTATTGATAACATGGTCTATAAATAAACAAAAAAAAGAGTTTATCATTCTAAAAGGTAATCACGTTTTTTATTCACTTTTGTTCTATTAATTCATTAAACATCAATCGAATTTAAATATGTTTAAGAAAAGCGCTGTTTTTCGTAGCAGCTGACGTGAAGTCAGCGCTACTGGTCAGGTTAGGTTAGGCGAAGCAGTCATTTCTGGCGCGAGCCACTCGTCTTCGAGAACGAGCCGGTTCTGCGATTCTTGTCTGTTTTCGCGAATAATTCCAGTCGGTTGGTTGTTCAAAAGTTTATTCTGTGCTGTACGAAAGCCATTTCGGAGGCTCGCAACGTATTCTTTCGTTTGGATGGGTTCGCGTCGTGCGGTAAATTAGTTTTTACTTTTTTTCATTTAATTTCTATTCCCATTCGTTCGTCATAACTTCGAAAACACTGGCCTCAACTTTTCAACATGCGCGAACGTTTGAAGTGATAACATGGCGCCTAAACGTGACTGGACATGATGAGTCGCGCAAGAGAAGGAACATTTTGAGGTTAGTCTCACGTCATTTTATTTCGTTATTTCCTTGTATTTTCTTTTACGCATCACCAGCGGCATCCAATGATATTTCTGGCAGTTTCTTATGATTTTGTTCTATCGCTACGTTGCCTCTTTATGCTAATTTCTTTTTTCTTTATTAACTTTGATAATGGACGGATGATACGCTATGCGTATTTTTGTACAATGTTTTAATAGCAAATTCCTGAATGAGTACGTAAAATTTCCCAATGACACAGCATCAACTTACGTCCTTTTGAGCACAAAGCATTTTAGAGACGTACTTACTTTGTGCTTTGTTTCTCCGAAATACGAGATAATATTGTAATAGTGTTCCGATTTCTTTTGTTTTCTTTTATTGTTTCGTGTCTGACAAAGTGTTGAGTAGCTTTGAACGTGTCACGGTAGATTTATAGAGTCATTAAGTTGTAAGGTTTTTATTAATATAAATAATCTAATTTTGGAGTTTGAAAATCCGTTGTTTGTAGAAAATGGTAAAAGATTTTAGGATATAAATATTACTTTATTAAAGAATATAAATGTTTAAACATATTTGTATAAAACTGGTTGAAAAAATAAAAGTCGTAAAATTATATGTGCATGTGATATATTGCTAAATGATTACAGTTGTGATATCAGTTTTATTTCGAAGATTACTTTGATTTCTTTATTCAAAAATATCAGTTGATTTAATTATACATATATAATTGTAAATGGTTTGTTAAACTCAATATAGCTATCTCGTACATAGAAAACTTAAAAAATTAATACAGGTAAAATGTTTATTGAAACTTATAATAAAATGGCAATATAAGTACACCAAGTTGCTTGGTGGCTCTACGTAAATGTAATTGTCTATGAGGAACTGTCAACTAGAAAATATTTGGTAAACATAAATATCTTGTTATAACTTTCATAAGAAGTTCATCAACACAATGGAAAACTTTGAAGGTACAAAAGTTTTATCTCTGGTTAAAACCAAATGATGTGACCTTGATCGATCTATTACACTCATCACGAAGGGAAGATCCGTTAATGATTCTGTACTTGGTACATCAAGCAGCAGCATTATCGACTAGAACACCCAATTCAATTAATAAAGCTTAATTTCCTTTTCGCTGAGCTTCACGTTCCTTGATGTCAATAATGCTTAAGTTTACGCATGATACGTATCCATGAAGAACAGAAATCAGAGACTTCGCAAATGCAATGGGCGCTGAGATGTATGCCACCACTCTGAATAAACTTATACCAGCCACTGAAAGAATTGAAAGAAATCAAATTACCATAGATTGAATTCTCTACTTGAAAACAATCTCTCTTAATGTTGCTTACAAATGGGTCCCTCGGTAAAGCGCAGAAGATACAGAGCAGCATAAAATGCCTCGTTACCAGCGCACATAAGAAAGAGAACTTGACGATTTGTGTAATACAATCGCATTATTGGATTTTCAGACATATCCAGGAACTTGTGACTTGTCTTCCCTTGTAGGAGAGTCCTGAACGAAAATATAAACATTTTTCTTTTTACTAAATATGAAAACAGGGACATAAGTTAGAAGAAAAAAAAGACTGTCAGAAGAATCCTACGTATGCAAGTAGATCCAATGGCAGGCAATATCAATGGCCATGCTCAATTGAAACCAGAAGGTGTATGTTGGATAAAACTGACTCAGCGTCACCAAAAGACACATAGTGCCAACACGATCTGTCAACTGATCCAAAATAGCACCAAATCTGGTACTTTGATTGAAATATCTAGCAGCATGGCCGTCCACAGCATCAAGCAGTCCACTGATGATGTAGCACCATGACGAGATGACATAGTTTGTTGGCATAAAGTAGAATGATATTAATGCCAGAATTATTCTGCCATATCCTGTTAACATATTAAATTAATTACATTGGATAAATATTTTTGAGATTTTCTCTCAAATTGGTATTTATTAATCTCACTGTATTTGCAAAAAGGTACAGTGAAAAAAATAATTCTCTTTGAGAAAACTATGTGGCAAACCCCGAACTGTTATATAAAAGTGATAGCATCAAGAAATTAATCAATAAGGGAAGTCTTTCAAAAGTTACACTTATATTCCAGTAGCTGTACGTCAGAGAATAATCCTATCACATGGAATTATTTCAATGTAATAATTCCCTACCTAGATGTTTTGTAGAACTCAATATATATATAATTGTTGCAATAATTACTGATTTACGAATTATTCTATTAATAGCACACCAAGGATAATCACACTAAACTTTAGCACGATTCTACAACACGAAAGATACTTTGAAAAAGTAAATGAAAACAATATTCGAGAATAATAGGAGCAATGTTTCATTTTCAATGTATCTCTGTAGATAAAGCCTGATTACGAAGTAATAATCTTCCAGCGTGCCGAGTCTCTACATCGTGTTTAAGATTCTACACGCAAATACGACTCAGTGACTTGAAAATATCGCGCAAGTTAATTCAACGCTAAGTATCGATTTGAACCAATAGGTCATTCTATTGGAATTAATTTGCACATAATTTTCGACTGAAAATTATATGCTAGAACAATTTATAAATATTTCTCAATATTCCAAATTTCGTATTCAAATTCTCTCACGACATACTATCTAGATATGCATTACAAAAAATTGAAATGTAAATAATACTTCAAATCAATGATCCTTAATGCCTTGAGAAGACTACAAAAAATCAAGTAACAAACATTCTTTTTTGATATTTATCGGGTTTTTAGTATTACCAATAATATTGGGTACGAAGAGGAAAATATTCTCGGTCTCCGTCATTCTGTA
>JARPRG010000374.1:188687-249001 GCA_031001745.1 Hartigia nigra
CTCACGAGTATCAGTTTTATCGTTGAAGAATACGTGAGAATTTTGTCTCTTACGTAATAACCGTTCGAAGCCTGTTAATTAATTCAAATGAAGACATCGTTGATGGATGACATTACGCTTAGTATTATATTATATGCTCTCTGACGTATAATAATATACTAGCAGTGGTAGAGTTGCTATATTTACTGGCGCTTCACAGCAACCACGTATTTTCCTTCGCTTCCACTGTATCAGCCACCCAGATCCAATAAGTGAAACCTTAAATTTACCCTACGAATTTACCTACATCCTCGCTTATCTAATCGTGAACTAGTTTCTTTCTGTTCGCGTAATACAAATCAAAGTGCAAAACAATCAAGATCATTCTCCATGCACCATGATACGTATAGTAGCGTGGAAAATGGTATATATTTAGAAATTCTTTTTATCGATAATCGTACAGATATGATGAAATACGATAGATGATCGACGGAGAGAAATAAACAGATATATCAATTAATTGAAGGACTAGTCACTTGTGAAAATAAAACGAAATACAAAAGGAGATCTCTTTAGAAACATCGTGATGTCTATCATTCTTATTTTTTTTCAATGTGAATTACAACGACACCTAAACCTTCGTACCGTCTAGACGACCCACATTCCTTATTTGACTGTAGTTTGTTGAAACACGTTTTTCACGCTATATTCGCGGGCCTCGTTCGTACAGTTAATTTAGGTCCTGACTTTGAGCCTTACGCAATTGTACTTTTCTTTTCCACCTTTATAAGACAAGCGAACGCTCGAATCGTAATTATTCTGAAGATTCTGGGGAGCTATCGAGTGACGCAAGAATAGAAAAATGATATACAATTAAAATCCACCATGCGCTATATATGTTCTGTTTTCTATATTATTATACACCTCCTTGTATTCCTATTATGGAATTCCTTGATTGAAAACATGCAAGTTACAGATATGATTTTAATTTAGGATCTTTTGGCGTGTTTGCAAATATCCGTGACTCGTTTTTTCTTGCTATCCGCATATGCGTGAACGCGAGTTCCACGAGCACGTATGATTCTTGTTGTTGCGAAAGACATTTGTCTATATGCAACAGTACATGGTTTAAAGCCAAGAGGCACCCTGTGTGATGCAGCGTATTTGAACGGATTTATTACGACGTTTCGCGCTTTAAATCTATGATAAATCTCTCTAAGCGCTTACACCAGCACCCTCGTCATCGCCTCTAACTATACTGCAATCGATGATGAATCATTTTGATACATTTATTCCTTGATTAATGTGTCATATGACTTTTTACAGAAGGCCGAATATCGCTACTCAATTATTACTGTTATTTATTGTGTGGTTTAGTATCTTGGAGTAAAAGTGACATTAAAATGTATTGCTTTACATAGAAATTATTGTTAGCCTTGGTTCATATTGTCATGGTCATTCGTATGGCATAAACTGTGTGAATTCTATACCTGACTGCAAGCAGTGTCTACAGATGCATTTGAATTGAACCTAGACATGTCTAGGAATATTATCACGTTAGGTTGGAACTAGTAATAATTTATTGTTGCTTTTCTTATCACATTCGAGTCACAGATAGACGGGAAGCTGATTAATATTCCTGAATGATCTCGATGAGTGCCTGGCGTTGATTTGAGATTTCGGAGAAATCGCCAGGAAGGGTACGGGGTGGGGTTAAAATTTTTGCAGCATTTTATCGTCTAATATTGAGAGCAGAAAATTGCAAGGCTGTGGCGACATGAAAAAGAAGGCCACACGACTGCTGGGTAAATATAGTACATAATGTGCTGTGCCCATGATCGGTTATACATACAGTAGTAACTTACATAATAGACATTGCTGCTCTGTAATCGTAACTGTTACTTTTTTTTTTTTAATTGTATTTTTATCACGAGACCCGATAGAGACAGTCGTAAAGGTTTCTTATCATTTGTACCACATTTCTCCATCGGTACTCCGACCAGATACTTCGTGTGTTCAGTACGATCGGCCGAGAGTCATCGACGATTACGCGAAACTGACGTCACTTTGTGTCTGTCACACGTGACGTGGAGTGTCACGCTTGCGCAATGCTTTGTGCATGAATTTTTCTTGTTTCATTTCAATAAGTCAGGATCCTTTGTGTTTTTTTGTTTCAGGAGGAACCAGCAACTCTCTCCACTCTGAACGAGGGCGAGCTGCGCGCTTTGCTGGACGAAGCCATAACGTACAAGTGTCCCAAAGACCGTGAAGGAAAATCCAATCTTTTTAAGGTATATAGAAACGTGAAATTGATAAAATGTTGCTACATCGATGTACAAGGATGTAAATTTATCATTGAATTTTGATTCTTGTAGGAACTTCTCGAGGAGGCAGAGGCTGACGAGACTGAGGAAGGTCGTCGTGCTGTTGCAAATTCACGCTGCCTACCTGGTTCGAATCGTCGAAGACACAAACGAGACTCAGTTTCTGAACGTCTTACCCACGGTGGTTCTTTGCAGAATTTAGCACAGCCTGTCAATTCAGAGTTTGACAGTAGTTTTGCTTACTTAACTTCTGGATCGAGTCATACGTACGGAGGGGGTAGGAGGAAGGCCAAGAAACACACTGGACCTAGTGTATCGGCTAGGCAACGTGAAGGTGGTTCCCTGCCTTCTAACGTGAATGCATCACACAGTCTTGCCTCTTTAGCTTACTTGGAATTCAACTTTGATAAGAAGGTGTGCATTATTTGGATAGGTTATTCATACCTTTGTGTATTCATATGTTTGTAACGTGACTTTGATAATTAATTATGGCCATTGTGTTTTTGGCGGATTACACGAAGAAGGGTTTCTCCGAGGAAAGAGCTGTTGCTGCTTACGACTGGACCAATAAGGAAAAATCCAAATCTCTCGACAAACCGTCTTACAGCGGTTCGAAGCGCGAGGACAAAGATAAGGAGAAGAAAGATAATAAAAGGGAAAGCACGCAACAGAGTGGATCTACCGAACCGGATAGCAGTGAAACACGAGAGAAACGGGGGTCCAAGGGAAAGCAAGGGACAAATGAGATGCTCGAATCGGACAATCCACCTCCAGAGTACAAATCGGATTACATGGTAATCGATTTGGGTGAGGTTGAGGTAAGATACTTCTTGAGGAAGTGTTTATTTCTGTGGTATAAATTTTGAAATCACTTCCGGGAAATTCTTGATTTTTTGTTAATCTCTCTCTGGATTATTAGGTAAGTGGTATCGACGAACATAATGCGACAGTCACAGGAGCCGGTGCCCAGCGACCTCACTCTCTGGACACCGAGGATGACGAAGGGACTGAAATGAAAATTATCGAACCACGCAGACCAGTTCAATTCATAACACGCGCCACCTTCGATATTACTCAAACACCTGTCGATACCACCATAGAATTTCCAATACGCGATCACAACGGCAAACAAGATAAACCAAAAGTTTCTGTTAATGGTACTGAGTCTACGGGAGCTGTATCGTTTCCTACGTATAACAGCATGAAATGTGTTGTTGGTGGGACATCAAGTGGTTCTAGTACTCAGCAGAACAAGGTTCTCGTGCCGAATGTCTATTCCGTGATGCCTGTCAATTGGCCGTCGCCTAACATTACCATGGGTAAGCGTTTATTTTCTTTTCCTTCTTGCTCTCATCTAGAAAGTAACGTGACAAAATATCTTTCGTTATTGTGCCTTTCAATATTGCCAATAAACATTGTCCTCTTTGATCTACGTAGAAGCTGTTTCAAGACTGACGGCTCAACACATCACCATGAAGGATTCCTCTGCTTCCGGTGAAAAGAAATCCTTGGACGAGAATGGAAATGCTGTTCAGGGTTACAATGGGGAACGGAAGAAGTCACGAAGAAAGTACGCCCATCAAGAGCCTAACGTGATCGTCTATAAAGCTGAGACCGTGAAAGGACATCGTAACGAGAAAGATATAGACACTCTGATTAATTTTATTGAGAACAAGGACTCCAAAGGGAAGAAGGATAAAGCTGTTAATGCCGTGAGGGTAAAAACGAGTTCCGATGCAAAACCGAGGGCTAGGGAAAAGGATGCCAAGAGGGAACAACCGCCGGCCAAGTTACATAAATCCAATTCCCTTGAGGAAATTTCCAAGACTAAACTCGAGGATCTCACTGCTGAGAAAAACACAAGTTCTAGTGGCGCTAGCAGTATTTCAAGTCAACAGGGTGAGTTGTGTTTTTAATAGCAGACATCCGGCAGACGTTTCCTTTACAACGATTCATTACACGATATAGTGTACATGATCGATAACAGTATCTTCTGCTTGCTTTTATAGGAACCATAAATGTCGCTTTGCGACGTGCAAAGCAGCGAAGCACCGGCGATGCTGCCGTTGATTGTCGTGGTGACAGAAGGTCTTGGGGAACCGAGGAAGGCCAATCCATCTACTGCAACGACACTGGTGATGATTATGCGACCCGTCGAAACTCTAACAAGAAAATCATAGCAGATCCTGAGCCCGAACAGGAACCGGAATTTCACGTGGTGACGAAGAAGAAGAAGAGCAAGAAACAACGCAGGAGTTCCAGTGGCAGTAGAGCGCAGAATTTGGCAAACTCCGCGTCTTATCTTCAGCGATCGAGAGGATTTACCGCAGAATATCGGACTCCTCTCTCACCGGAGCTTAGACGGAAATCTGCTAGCAGTATGCCTCCAAGGTAACTGCGATTCACTGCAACTATTTCAGACTCCTATTATTTATGGATTAAATAATTTAGACCTTCTGCTTCAGCTAAATCGAAATCATTATCTTTACAGAAATAATGTATTATTATTTTTACAGTGATAAGTCCGACAGCAGCGATTTAGATTCGGTTCACTCGTTGCCCGTGACTTCCAATTCATCGAAGCACAATTTAACGAAAAATGCAACTTCATCGAGTGGAACCCCACAAGCTAGCTATGCGGAAATTGCTAGGATGGCAACTATCAACATTTCACAGAGTACCGTGTTGCATATGTCTACAATGGTTCCGAACGTCCTCAATACTGCGTCCTGGCCGAGTGTACCATCTAAGGCAACATCGGAACCGGACAAGTTACCGCAAGACTGTTATCCTAGTCTAGATGAGTTACAACACTCCGACAGGAAGATTCGACAACATAATTTTGCCTATTCCAATCACGTACAGAACAGTCTCAGTCTGAGTTTTGAAAAGCCGCCATCACCCGTACCTTCAAAAACGAAGAATTCACCAGAGAGTAAAAAAGCTGAGGCTAATGAAGAAGCCATCAATAAGAATATTCAAGTTTTCAAGTATGTCCAGGACATTGAGAAGATGCATCAGAGCCTCACACAGCAAGAAAACAAGAATGCAAATTCCAACAATTCAAGTTCGAATTCCAACGACAGTACACCTGTGAATCCTGTACCACCGAAGTTGAACAATTCCATTATAAACAATAGCTTATCCGAAACAGAAAACAATAATCCACATGATCACAACACAACCAAGGATACCAATGCTAATACCAATGCCAATTTGAATGCTAAGTGTAATAATAATCCACGCTCACGAAGAAACTATCAGCAAAATGTTCACAATCAACAACAACCTCATTACGAAGAACAGAGGGAATTCAGAAAAGGCTGGAATCCACAACATGAGGATAACTCGAAGAAATCGATTGGCGGACCAATCCAGGTACAGCAAGATGACAATGCATCTAAGAAATCTATCAGCAATCCTCAAAATCCAGCATCATCGGCTACTCAAGAGGATTCTGAAATATCCAAATCCAGAAATCAAACGAGGCCTCTGCAACAGCAACATGCAATCAATTCTGATCCTGAGGTTACAACAAGAAATAATAACAAAGTGGACAAGACTACACGAGTAAAGGATCACCAACAGAACAACACAAAGTACGAGACCGGAAAGGGTAGCAACGTTCAATCATCAAATTCAAAGCCGGAACCTGAAGATATGGAGGGAAGGAAGTCAAAACAAATATCCGGAAAGAATGTGGATAAGGAGCAATCTCAGAAATCCATAACAGAATCACACTCGACAAGTAAGACAAAGAATACATCCTCAAGACCACCAGTAATCATGGATGACATGATGACTTCTTCGGATCCATTGAGAAATAGTGATTCACCATGTGAGCTTGTATTTGGTTTTGACGTCAATGAGGAACTTCTTCTCTCAGAAGATTCAGAAGCAACCCCAATTGCCAGTCCAGTCTTCTCTCCGGTGATACCGCCCTTCTTCGATAAGCCGCCACCAAATTTCGACAGACCACCTCTTCCCCATAGGTTCGACAAATTTCCACCAAACTTTCCTCCGCATCCTCCACATCCGCATCCACACGCGCACATGCAGCACCATCATCATCCAGTGCATCATCCTCACATGATGATGCCATCTCTTCCGTACCTTGGATATTCGCCAAGGTTTCATCCCCCTCCTTATATGTCACCGACACCACCGCCTCCACCCGGAATTATGGAGAAGTATCATCATCAACCTAAGGAAGACTTTTCGGCGCGTTACATCGCACCGGAAGACGGTGTTAACGTACAGACATACAATCACGACAAAATTGTCAGCTTCGTTGGACTCGGTAAGCTTTGTATCTTTCTTAAAAGACTATAAATACGATGACTATAAGTACAATGATTATTTAATTCCTTTTTTATTTTTCTGATAGCATGGGAGGCCATTATGCGAGAAATGCCTATGACTGCCGCGACTGGTCGTGTGCAGTACTACAGTGGACAGTGAGATATATTTTTAAAACGCTAGACAAGTAACACGATGAAAACTGCTTTAAATATTTGGTAAAAAAAACTCTCGTCGCAAATCGCGAGACTCAACGAGAGTGCTTTTATCGCTGGCGCGAGACCAACTTTATTCGTATGTCACGGATAGGAGCATATTTCCAATAGGAAATTATGTTTCGCCCTACTGGACTCTGCTTACAAATTGAAAACGAAAATGGACGTCCGAGACGCGTCAGCAGTTCGTCTCATCGATTCGTATCGGAAGAAAGTGTGACGATGGTTGGCGTGTTCCAGTGCCTCGGTCGAAATAGTCAAGAAAATGTATATATATAGTAGTCGATCATAACATGAGATAGCGGCTAGTGATAAGGCGCGGCGCTAATCGTGCCTTTGTCTCTTACGTCCTAATGAGACATTGGGCAAAAACTGTCAAATTTAACGTTAACGTAAACGCGGGGATCACTGAAAAATCTCGTCAAAATGCCCTAACCAAAAAAAAGATATATATTATACAATGTAATGAGAAGTCTACCTGTCGCGAGAAGAAATCTTAAAAAAAAAATTAAAAAAAAAAAGCTAACTCCTTCCCCCACCCGCCCCATATGGAGGATAAAGAAAAAGTGAGAAGAAAGATCTCTGGATTATTTTGAATTAATACCGTGCGTGTGTAAATATTTCGAGGATCGATGTAAATTTTGAAATGTTTCCCTTTATTTTTTTTTGTCTTCGTATCTCCTTCTTTTCCTTTGTTCCTTAGTCTTCCCTCTCTTGTCTTGCTTGAGACAGGTTGAAATTTCATTTGCTACGGAATTTCTTCGTTCCCTTCTTATGTTCCATGATTCGAGAAGTAATGCGGAATGAATAGAACGGGACAAAAAACGATATAAAATAAAGTAAAAAAAAAAGGATGCACGATGTGCAAAAAGGACAGTTGCGGTCAACTATAGCGCGTCTCCTCGTTACTTAACAAAGACGTGCAAGCAAATTAATATCGCGACGCGGTACACGGTTTCCTAAAAAAAAAAAAAAAACGCTACCAATGACGTTCAACAGTGTGATACATTCTCTGCCCAGTCGAGTGAGAAACACGAGAGACGCCGTATGCCGCTAAAGAGAGAGAGAGAGAGGACTGTGCTATTGAAGTGAACTGCCGCATTATATCTCTCCGTCGCTTAGTCGTGATTCGTGTAATTTGAGAGATTTAAAAAAAAATAAAATAAAAAAATAAAAAATTAATGAATGCCTGAAACAAACTGGAAGCTGCGTCAGCTTCCGTCGAGGGACTCAACTGCGATCGGAGAACGTCAACAGCCACGCTCGATATTTGTATAAAATAATAATATAGCGTGAATCGTGCGTGGAAATTAATAGCTGTGTTATCAGGCATATGCGGCTTGGAAGACTCGCAACGGAAGAGACATTTTCCACTAGCAAAGTAACCCGAAAGATAAAAAGAAAACTGCAAAGGACACAGAAGCGACTCTCGCAAGAAGAGAAAATTTCGACTGGCGTACATTTATTAGGATATATTCCGGACAGAGAACCGTGAATCGGTCAGATGGAGTGAGTGTGTGTGTGAAAAAGCGCTAAATTTTTACACAGACTCGCTTTATTTAATAAAATATCGAATAACCCATTATCAATTACTGGTAACGATAATTCAATAGAAATAACTTGCTTGTGATCGTGCAGTCGCGAGAGTGAGGATGAGTGTAGTTCACTTATAGTAGGGATCGTTGCTCTAGTAGTTGTTCTTGCAACTTTAGGGATTGCTGCTCGAATTTATAAATACGTAAAAGTTATTTACCGATGCCATTTATGTCTTTCAAAAGCGTCAGAGTTCGCAAGGATACATAACGATCTAAGCGTGGACTTACAATTTTCTTTTAATATTCTATTGTTTAGCTTTTATTTTATTTTTTTTCACAATAACGTTCGACCATCTTATTCGTGCTTCTTCGTTTATATAATGTACAGAATATTGAAAATAACCCATGGTATAAAAGAATATGATTTGTAACTGGGTATTATGACAGTCAACATGACTGAAAGATTGTTGTTACTGCTGTTAGCTGTTGTTGCCGCTGCTGTTGTTGTTTCACATTGAAATTGACTGAAGCCCTTGAGTTTCCGTTAATAGAAAAGAAGGGGAAGCAAGGAAACCGTGTTCATTCGAGAAACGATTTAAAAAAAGAGTTCGAGAGATTCAAAAGTTAGTTTTGAAATGTCTTTATTATCAATGTACTGGAATACGTAATGGACTGACTAATATTTCCTTGGTTTTTTAAAAATTCTTTTGAGTGAATGAGGGTATTCTTGAATTTGTTAGGCTATTATTCAATATCGTATCAGCGGCAAAGCAGTGAAATAATAATAGCACAAAGTTTGTATAAAAAATGCGGATAACGAAAATAGAATTGGTTGAATGACATTTTTGTATTTTCAATCTTTTTATTTTTTTTTTTTATAATTAACGCTCCGATTATGTCACTTCGACGTTAATATGGATAATTATGAATTCTATTTGTTGGAAGTTATTGGTTGTTGCGAATTATACTGTGCTATGTAAAAGTATGCTGATTAGATGTTAACTTCATTGAAAGCCAGAAGATTTTATTCGGATGGCAAGAAATTTATTTAACTCTGATAATTTTTTTTTGTTTCTTAATTTTTGATATAAAGACAATCGGTGATTCCTGTTAGCTGTAAGCAGAAAATTGAAGGAAATATTGAGAAAAAAAAAGTTAATCTAGCGCATAATGTCTTACGCCTGTGTTGTTCAGCTTTGAATTTTATCAAGAGTTTACAGGAATTCAAGTTATTCAAAACCTCATTCGAGCAGCAATCTCAGGAGCAATTAATACACACACAAAAATATATATAAAACGGAGTAATCTGAAAAATTGCAAAAAAACATCCCTCCTCCCTCGAAATACCAGTCAACAATCCCCTTACGAGAAAGAAAAAAGGTAAAACTGAAACAATAAATTACCTTAGACGGGTTACGCCTGAATGCATGAGAGGAAGATGTATTGTCTATTTAGAATTAATGATAATTCATAATTATTAATTGCAGAATTCATTAAGTTTTGTTGTTTTTCTTCAATTTTTCATTTAAATCTATACTTTCATTTTCTCTAAACTATTTTTCGAAATCTCAAAATTGTACGTGCGAAAAGGAAAAAGGAAAAGTCATGTTGTTGATGTTTTCACATTATATTTTTTTTTTATATACCTCTCACTCATAAAATAGTCCTAAAGTTAAAAGATGTCACTACTCGTCTTCTTTTTTTTTTCTTTTTCCTTTTTTTTTTGTTTTACGCGATAACGCGCGTTTATGTATTAAATCAAGCGGACGGCGCAGCCTCGTGCGAGTTAATAAATGAAAAGAAAATGGGAATGAGTATAAAACGAAAGAAATTGAAATGTTTAGGACACGGCAAAAAAGTATCGTTGCACAATGGTCCACTGATTAATTGGTCAGTCAAAAGAAAATGACTGAAAATCATTGTCGCATTGGTCTTAAAGAGACTCTAAAACTTTTATTTACCATGCGACTAAAATGTCTACGAAAGTCGTAAATAACAAGATTTTGACAGAGATTCTTTTCCAAAGCCAAGATCAGTTCACATTCTGCAAGGTTTAACAATGATTTTGACACCAATTTCGCAAGAATTAATTTAAAACTTAAAGAGTAATGCGATCCAACAGTTGTCAAATTTACATCGAAATTTTCGTGTCCGATTATTCTTTCAGTTTTTAGCCAATTATTTCCAATGTGGTGTCAAAACGATGGTTGACCTTGAAAAATGTGCGCTGAACTCCGCTTTGGAAAATAATCTCTGTTAAAAACCCGTTATTTACGATTTTCGTTGACATTTTACTCACATGGTAAATAAGAGGCTCGAAGTCCCCTTAACGTCTCTATCTCGTGGTAGAAACCGTTGCGTAACTGGATCCATGAACAAAATTTTTTAAAAATCAGGCTGCTCCAGAAAACGCCTTTAAGCTATAATAAATACTGTGCACCGGCATCGAACTGGCGCCGTTTTCCGGATGCGTATGAAAAAGAAAAGTGTCTTTCTCTACTTTTTCTTTTCTAGATACAAGAATAAAAGCGACGAATAGCGCATGTACTTGAAACGAAAATTAAGCAGAGGACCATGCATGTACACATTGTATGCATATAGACGCGCAATAGCACACGTGTCGGACGTGAGAATTGCACATATGACGATTTTCTCAAAATTAAATCTAACGTCAGTTTGACGGCGGCGCTTTGCGACGTCAAGTATCAGAAACGCGAGCGTTGCGAATAACAAGGATGGTCCGACGATCTCAGAGTAACTTCTGTACGAGCGTACAATTTGTTATTCAATGTAAAACATTTTCTGTACTGTATATATATACATACACGCATATACATATATATATATATATATATATAAATATATAATTATCTACTATTAATTATTAATAATACTGTCGAGCTATTTGATGACTATTATTATATTATCATTATTATTGATTAATTAATTAATTAATTGAAATTGAAAAATACCATTTGCAGAGTGTATGTCCGTCGTGCATGATTGTTGCATCCGTGCGTGCCTGTGCATCTGTCTGTCTGTTTGGTATGTCTGCTGTTTGTCTGTCTGTCTGTACTTTAAACGAAGGCTGCGCCGAGTGGTTGTGCGAAAATGCGAAAATAAAAGGGTGTTTTGTTGCCAACGTTTAGTATGTTGCCAAAGTCCCATTTCGGGTAGAACATATATATGCCTAGTGCGTGGAGAATGCTGGACGTCATTGCGATTCGGCCGATGCTTATGCGATTACGCTTACAGCGTTGTAATCCACACGAGTACATATATTTTTGCGTTAATGAGAACTAATAACTGAGCGAATCGTAGGAAATTAACGAGAAATGTTTCATGGCGATTTCAATGAAAAAGGAATCGTCCATGAAATATTAATTTAAATTGCGACACTCGCTATAGGCATCAGCCAATACTCGCGAAAGCGTCCCCCATTACTGTCGTACAGTATTCTTAAGAGACGCCACGTATTCGCTGGATCGTTTGATTAATACGAAGATTATCATTTCTGTGCGAAATTAATCTCTGTTTTAGTTCTTTAAACTCTTCGAGCAATTTGTACTCGGGCGACTTGGTACGGCCATTTTGCGTTCGTTTTTTTTTTTTTTTTTTTTTCGTATAAACGTAATATCTCTCTAAAGCAGAGATTCGCGATTACCGAAATATATTCTCGTTTGTCATATTTTCCTATATTATCGAATTTCACTATAATATCCGAATACGTGGCGTCTGTTGTAGCCATCACGGTTTACTACATCGTTATACTAACGTTCGTTATGCGACGAATATTTGATGACTAGGACGTCGAATGTAGTAAACACACACACACACACACACATACACACAAATTACACAGTCAGAAATGTAACGAGATATACGTCAGATGAAAATTGTAGGAAATATTAACAAAAAAAAAAAAAAGAAAAAAGAAGGCGCAAGAAAGAAAAGAGCGTGAAGAAATAAAATGCTGTTGCATAAAACAAAACATTTTCTTCTCTTGAACGCTATGAGATTGATATTATTCTACTCGCCATTTGGCCTTTATGCTGTTCTATTTGCAAGTGATACGGGTCTTTGCGTGTGTCGGCTGTGATGTACGCGGAGACTCGAGGTGATAATAAATTTTTGGATTTATTAGCGCGTAATTTCATGGGTGAACTTACCTACGATGACGTCATCGTCAAAAAAGCTTGCGGATCTTTCATTGATTTCTCATGGGCGTACAAAGAAATTTCTCTCTCTACGGATAGACTTTTGTTTGCTTTACTTGTTTCACACTACATTGTGTGTATATGTATATATTGGGCGTATATACGCATACATTGATAATATTGTATATGTCCCGCTGTTTATCCACTCTCCTCTCCCACTCCCATTTCATTGTCGCGCGCGCACACACACACACACACACACACACACACACACAAACACACACTCCGAATAAAAAATTCATGTGACTAATTAGCTGGAACTTGACCCCTCTGAAGGATGTAAATCCGAAAAAAAAAAGAAAGAAGATATGATTAATTAATTAACATCGTAAGTCGTCATTAAAGTCCTGTACATGTAATTACTGCCACGCGAGCTTTGCAATTCGTGGTCTCCTATTTCGTTTTAAATCAATTGACGTAGAACGAGACCGTTGTCGAGCTATACTCGATTTCCAAAGGAGGCAAACTGCAAAGCTTCTCCTCTTACACGTATTTTGGTTACGCTCACTAAAAAGCTTTAGTTAATCGATCACTTAATTATTGAACGTTTGCTTTTGATTTCCGTCGCATACGCGCGCTCGCTTTTTCGTCGCTTCACCTGACTTCGTTTCGTATATACGTCTTATTAAAAGGCTCTGCGTTCGTAGTCAGTTATTCGTCTCGAGGACGACTTCGGGCCTGTCCTCTAGCATATAATTAAGATGGTGCGTATAACGATCTTAAGGCAGTGCTTCCTCTCAAGCACTGACTATAAATACAGGCCTCGACTTTTTATTAACGTCTAATTTACGTTCTGTCGTATATCTTCATTATCTTTCTTATTCGACGCCGCGTAAATTTTGTTTTTCTCACATCTTCCTATTACGTCACACCGGGAAACGCTCGAAAATCCCGTTTTCTTGGCTACTTCCCGTGCACGATAATCGCAAGCGCAATTTTAAGGAAAAAAAAAAAGAAACCGATAATCACGTGACCTGTAACAGGTGCGCCTTAAACTGCGACATTCCTTTGATCCATCATTAATTCTTTTTTTTTGTTCACTGGTGGTAGAGGGTGTGGGGTGGGAGCGGGGGGGGGGGGGGTAGGCGCAAATGAATATTATGCCGTTTAATCGTGTGATGTAAACGTAAGTTAATATCGTAAGACAACAGCCGCCCTTTCGATTGCGCGCGCGTATGTGCGTTCGTGCGTGCGTTTGTGCTATGCGTATGCGTTGCTTGGGTGAGTGCGTGCCTTTGATGTTGAACGTGTGAGGTAGTGTGTATGCGTAAGAGTGTTGCCTCAATTATTACACTTTCGTTTCATATATATTTCGTATTCGTCGAATCTTCGATTCTACGAGTTTAGTCTCCTTCCGCTAGCGTTTAAACGTAATTATTATTGTCGTTATTAATACGAGCGCTGTCCTTTTATGGTATAAGGGATGAAGTAGCAGAAAGGTATAAATGGTGATAAACATTCGATTTTTTCAATGTGTACGAGATAACGTTACAAGTGAAATTTCGTTTGCGCTATGGTTTCTGTTGATTTTCACGTAAAAATTGCATGAAAGTCGCGCAACTCTTTGCGTCGTGTATTAACTTTGAAAATTGTGTACGGATAGTTTTAGTTTCAAATATATTTTTTGTTTTTCATTTTTGAATTAATACAGTCGATCTGTTTTTTTGTTTGAAGGGTTCGTGGTAGTTGTGATTTTGATTGATTTTTCGCGCCAGCTTTCGAATCATGGATAGAATAGTTTCAAGGGTGTTCACTGTATTTAGGAGTGGCGCTTCGAGCGGCTACGTGAAAATCGCCATAGCGTAAGCGGACGAGTGTCGATATCCTTTGAAGGAACGAAAGAAATGATGGGGAAGATTAGAGAAGTATGTGAAATTACACCAGTCAAGCAATATTTCAGTGTTGCTTCTTTGTTTTTGTAAAATACAGACAATAAAGGAAAGAATTATAAAAGAACCAAAAAAAAAAGAGAGAAACGTGAGAAAACAAATGTCATGTTTAACATAAAAGAAAGGAAGATACTAAGTGCAACCCGAACAAATCGCTAAACTCTTCGTGCGCGCTACTATCGTGCGCCTAGACGTTAAATCTTTGGTAACGAATGACAGTATCGAGAAGACGAGCAATTAATTGGCTTTCGTTAATTAGAATACGACGCATCATCGTGCGACATGGTGAAATAATCCGTGTAAATCAATTGTTTCGATAATCTCATTAATCGAAGTGTGTCTATTAAATTAACTCGTGTAATCAAAGAGACCAGCAAGCCATGGTCTAAAATCGATCGTTAATTAATCAAAAGAAAAGTAACTGATTAATGCGCTTTCCATGCGCACAATGTTCGGTGGGAAATTTAAGAGCGAATTCACAACAGCGACGTTGCTGCTTTTGCAGAAATACATTATTATAAACACTAATTGCTTGTGTCCAATGAAGACTAAACGTACAATACGTAATAAAAGAGGATACGACGACGCCTCAGTGTATTTGAAGTCATTTTGAAAGCGAAACGTAAAGCGATGGGGTGAGGGATAAAATAAATAACAAAAGGAAAACCATCCGAATCAGTCCTCGTGCATTCCCACTTTGCTGTTGTATAAAGAAAAACCTAAAGGAAAAACAAAAAAGGCGCGAAAATATAAGACATTCGAAAATTACGAAGCCCTTGTATAAAAGTTGCGAATGAAGAATCGTAGTAATCATTAATCATATAGCACTCTACATTTACCTAGGCGTAGAGTTTAAGGGTAAGTGTGGGGATGATAGAATGCGAAATTGTGCGAAAGTCAATGCGGACGGAATGGTCGCCATGAGAGGATTCGTACTTGTTTGATTTTTTTTCTTTTATCAATAACAAGAGAAACAGTGTCGCCATTGAAGCTTCGTTGAACAGGCGGGAAATTTTGAAACTCGCTAGCAACCGATGCGGTAACGGTTGAGCGATTGACTTGACAAGAAAAATGATTTTCTCAAGATACAACATGGCGGATTGAGAATGTACCGTGGCACTCGCTAGCATTTTAATTATTAAAAACTTTTTTATTCTTCGTTTATTATTCCATTCTGTTTTTTGGAGACTGTTCGAATTGACAAGATTGTTGAGTTTGTCACTTTAAGATTTCCGTTTAATGCACTGCCATAATGGCGGCACTATTTTCGTCTGTCATTAATAAAACACTGCGTTCGCACGAGAACACGGTGTTCGTAATGTCTTGTAAAAATATTAATTGATACGAAATGGGACATTTTTTTTCTCCCTATTTCACGTTATGCAGTTACGGAGATAGCGGTCTCAAGAACCGCGCTACCATGTCCTTACTGTTAGTCATGAACAAAAAAAAAGGAATTAAAAAATCGAAAATTGTGCCGGAATCCGTAAGTTTATGAAAAACTTTCGTTGTGTCTGTACGAATGGTTGTATCAGTATATCTGTGATCGTTGCCGTAACATTCTTTCCTTATTAACTTTAAGCCGAATGAAACCTCGACGAGTCTGTGGACTGCGAAATGTGGTGTGATAGAGCTAACGTTTGTCCTTTGCCAATAACGTAATATGATGACGCAGCAACACTCATTGGTTACCATAGAAACAGTAGATTTCCATAAAAAGTTCAAAATGATGCTGATAATCAAATTTTCCTATAGTCTATCGAAAAAGAATAATCAATGGTTCAATAGCGGCTACCGATTACCAGTTAAGAGAGCATAAGGAGACTTACTATAGATAATAATATGAAGGATGAAATGTTAGCTGAAATACACCACACGTTTGATAAATGATCATTCATTTTTAAACAGTGTATTTCGTGGATACGTTATTGTCTCTACTTCGTTTGTCTTATATTAATTACGTCGGTGCTTATGGGATATCGATTTCCTTGCGTGGCTACGAGGCTTCACTTTGAAAAACTTTAGGCGTCGTTCACAGTTGTCCATTTGGCTCGTGAGGTGTAGATATTCGGCTTTCAAGCAGGTCTATAAATGTCGAACGAGAATCAAGGAACAAACGACTAATCATGAGAAATATTTAAGAAGATTGTACCATGGTCAATGGCCGCTGGAAAATATAAGTTGAATAATATTGTTAAAATTTTCTTGTGTTATATACAGTGTACGATCGTTCCAGTTTATCTACCTTTCTCGATCCCCAATTCAATTCTAGCCCTAGTACCGTAGATTAGTATCAGTAGGTATGTCCAGATTTGTAATCATGCAATTTAGGAAAGGCTAAAATTACACAGAAATGTTTGGTTTAATTATCAAATTCGAAAAATACACGAATCTAATCTGGGTGAGTTGAAAACGCATGATTATCGCGATTCACCGAACATAACAAAGCCATCATGTAGTATCGAATATTGCATTTAAAAAGTGCTCAATTTAATAGCTGAAGATATTATTATTAGTATAGAACACCAAATTGATTGAAGAATACATTTAAAGAATTGGTTTGGTTTTAGTAGAAACTTTTTTCATCTTCTTCCCACTTACATCGTGGTATTTTGCCTAATAGAAATTTTCATAGATTAAGATCATAGCGCTATCTGGTGGAGCGAATAGTAAGTTTACTTGGGTGTTGCGAGCGGCTGTCGAAAAGCAGAAGAAGAACAATCAGATAAATCTAAAGCGAGTACCGTCGTGTAAAGCTAGAGCGAGCTACTCGTTATTATCAAGAAGGGGAGGTTTCCCGTTTCCGGCTGTCACCCATCGAGACGCCCTGTCTAACGTCCCGTGTTTATACGTGTTTAAAGGGATACTTTATAAAGTCAATTCCAAGATTCGCGAAGAGCACGAAACCAGAGAGGTTCACCGTGAGTCCGTGAGTATTAAAACAGTATTGGAGCATCTCTAGGAAAAATTTCGCCTGCAGCAGCCTGTAACGAACTTCACCCTACGTGCCGGGGTTGAGGGTGGGGTACTCTCACCCCCGAATTATTAGTCATACTCTGCTTTACTTCGCGACCTCTGAGAATGTACATAGGGAACGACAAACGATTGACTGGAAATTGGATTATTAGTATTTTGTCGTTCTTTTTGGATCCCTTATGATTTTTTTTGGGGACACCGATTCTGTAGTCGTATATTGCTGATTATTGCTGAATATATTCCGTTTCTGTTACTTTATTTTGTTTTTACGTTATTGGTATATGTATTACTGTGGAAGTACTGTAGCAAGGTAGATTCCTTCCAAGATGATATTTGGTTGAATTACTACTCCGATCCATAGATTACATGAAGTGAGCCAGGAAGTGGAGAGGCATTAGTAGCAGTCAGTGGCAGTAAAAGTAGTAACCACTACCGCCTTCAGGATGGCTTGGCGTTTTAAAGCATCCAAGTATAAGAATGCTGCACCTATCGTCCCTAAACCGGAGTCTTGTATTAGGGATATATCAGTAGGGTCTTATCAAACCTATGGAAATAATATTGCTGCATCAGCTGCCTTTATGGCATTCAATGTTGATCATAATGGTAAGAATACTTAACATTGGAGTTAGTTTTAGCTTATTTCTATATGTCTTTTTGGATAATATCTCATCAACAGGATCTAGTCTGGCAGTGTTGCCCCTTGATGATTGTGGGAGAAAAAGCAAGACAATGCCCCTGCTTCATGCTCATGCTGATACTGTCACTGACATGGACTTTTCTCCATTTCATGATGGTCTACTTGCTACTGGATCTCAAGACTGTCTGGTAAGACTAAAACCCTCTAGTCAGAATCCCTTTTGTTATCCACCATAAGTACATTAAACTTTCCCCAGGTCAAACTGTGGCATATTCCCGAAACGGGTCTAGAAGAGTCTCTATGCAATCCAGAGTGTACATTTTCTCACAGACAACGTAGAGTTGAAGCTGTACGCTGGCATCCAACTGCAGAACATCTTCTCACAACAGTCTCTTATACAAATCTTTCCTTGTGGGACGTCGTCTCGCAGCAGGAGCTCTTTTGTAAGCTAATAAGATAAATATTCACTGTTGATAATGATAAATCCTTCGATTTGCTATTTAAATAATTCTCAACAGCCAACAACGAACATGCGGAAGTAATCCAATCTTTGAGCTGGAAACAGGATGGCACTATACTGGCCACCTCGTGTAAAGACAAACAAGTCCGGATCATAGATCCTCGTGGCGCAAAATGTATTGTTAATGCAGTATCAAGTCATCAGAGCATCAAAGACTCCAGAATCGTATGGCTCGGTGACACCGATCGAATTTTAACGACAGGATTCGACGCCGCCCGCCTGCGCCAGGTCTTCATTCGCGACTTGAGGAACCTTAATGATCCGGTCAAGACCTTAGAACTCGATTGCAGCACTGGGTGAGCTCTAGGAATATTCAGTTGCTTCACGTTTTATACAGTTATTCGCTGTCATTCTTAAACATAATATATTTTTACAGAATCCTTATGCCTCTTTTCGATCCGGACACAAATATGCTTTTCCTTGCTGGCAAGGGGGATACGACTATCGCTTACATGGAAGTAACAGACAGAGATCCGTACCTTGTTGAAGGTATTCGACACAGCGGTGAACAAACTAAAGGCGGATGTTTAGTACCAAAACGCGCCCTTAACGTTATGCAGGCTGAAGTTAATAGGTTGCTACAGCTCACATCCAATATGGTCATTCCTATTATGTATCAAGTTCCAAGAAAGGTAAATGAATTTCTCAAAAAACAATGACGGTACTTCGTTACACAAACAAATTGGCAATGCATATGTTATCTTTGTTATACAGACATATAGAGATTTCCATGCCGATATTTATCCAGACACGGCTGGTTGTGTTGCACAGAACACAGCAGCGGCCTGGATCAAAGGACAGGATGTATTAGTGCCGAAAATATCTTTAGATCCTGCTAAAAGAGCCAAAGGAGAAGAACCAATTACGGTAAGTGATCGTTCCGTTTTTTTTTTTTTTTTCTATAGTAAAAAGATACGATCTCAGTTACTAAGTACTGCATTTATCGTTTCCGATTTTCGTGACTCGTCTGTAAAATGAGTAAAGATGAGCATGCCGATTACAAGTGTACAGAGAGAAAAAGAAAAGAAAAAATGAGATAAAACAAGGCATTTTATTTTAGAAAAGTAATTGCACCCAAGCACGCACGCACGCACACTTTTTGTCCATGTATAGTGTATCCTATCGATTACTTATCTTCATATTGAACGCTGAACGTGAGTGTGGTTATTTCGTGTGGATTGGAAGATTTTCAAGTAATATGTATCTAACTGTACGCATTACATGAGAGCGTAGCGAAGTATGCGTAACACGTAAAGGAATTAATAAGTAAGAGAAAAAAAAAGAAATATAGAATTTGCGCAGTTTTTCATTCATGTTATACGAAAAGTCATTGATTGGACACAAGATTCATTGTGTGTAGCATCCATAAAGACACTTTTTGTGTAAATACATAGTCTAGATGTTCGAAGAGTAAATACCCTTGTGCACCATCCTAAATCCTTTGTATCTGTATGATTGTGTAATTCCCGAGGCTGATGTTTTGTACATGTATATATTGATTTTTTTCACGTTTCAGATAGCCAATGTATGATTTATAGTTTATCCGTTAGCACTGCTCTCATCGCGCGTCGTTCCTGGCACGCGTAAAATTTAGCTGCCGATTGACGTTGATTAGTTTATTCTGTGATGCGTAAGTAACATTAAGGTTCGACGTGTGTAAACTGCTCGCCGTGATTAAGTCCTCAAGGTAGACAAAGTTGCGACGCTCGGAGAAGATTTCTCAGGGTTCAGCTGAATTCCTTGAGGATGTGATCGCGAAATGCGTAGAGACGTTAGTGTGCGAAAGTAGTAGTTTGTAATGTATATAGATATCTGTATATATACATCTGTATGTACATATATAATATATATACAGATGATTTTGCTTTATTAAGTCGGACGCAAGCTCTCGCGTCGAAAGTGGAAGTACGATCATTCGCTCTGTTTATGGCGGAAACGGGACGTTTCATTAAGAAAGTTAACGTACCTTTAGGTACACAAAGGAAACTTAGCGATGCTGAAAGATAGTCAGCGAGAGATTATAGAGGAAGCGACAAAAGCGACGAAGTCTATCACCATCTCTACGCCGAAGGGATATTCCAAGGTGCAGTCTATGGTCCAGGAGAAGGAAAAGGAAAAGGAGAAGAATATCTTGGTGAACGAGACAGAGAGCAACGACGAGATGGTAGCTGAGGTCGTCACTGACGAGGATAAAGCGAAATTGCAGAACGGCGGCAGTCAGGCTGTACCGCCTAAACCCTTACCGAGGTCTTCCAGGACGAACAGCATCTCCGAAGAGGAACCGAAGCCAGTTGCACGTCCTCGAACTACACCTGCACCAGGACCTGTTGTTACTTCTGTGAATCCTAATATGGTCGGAGGATATAAGGTTGGAAATAGGATAGCGTAGACTTAGGCGATAATCCGAGGAGAACGTCCTTCTCTTTCGGCCGAGTGTGTGCTTCTGCTGCTGCGTTTTTCATACCGTCCTTATCCTCCTCATCCTAACGAATCACGTCCTGACCCACGACACTGTTCTGTATTGCGTTTTTAATATTTTGCGAGTTCTTTGCTAATGATTTCAATTCAAGGACGGTATACTCGGTCGTCATCCTTATGGAATTTTAATGTCTGCCGTAGCCTCGTCTTGGACCAAAACCCTTTCAAGCCAAATCAGGAAGCCAGGAATTCTCCTTCGAGAAGGTCTTTTCGGTTCCGGTCGCACCCAATAGTGACAGCAATGGGTACACTAATGATACTATCGTACAATCGGATGGATGTAGTATACCAGTGGATAAATCACCCAGTGCTGAAAATGAACCTATTAAGGAGTCTGAGAATGGAAAGAGTGACTCTAGTTCAATGGAGGAAGATGCGAATTCAAGTGATTCTGGTTACAAGCCTAAAACACCGAGCACTGCCGAGAGACGTAAACTCTTTGAGACCAAGGTCAAAGATGAGTCTCCCGAGAATGAAGAATGTGGAACCTTCGAACGTGGAGGTATCAATAGAAACTCCATTGCTGAACGTAGACGTCTCTACGAGAGCCGTTCTGTATCTGTGACCGACGGGAATCTAGCTGAAAAGGCTATGGGGTCACCAACTGCACTGAGACGACGTGACTCTTTCAAAAGTAAGAGTGAAGTTATCAAGGAGGATGAAACTAAAAAAGCGACGCCTGTTCTACGTCAGCAAAGCATGGATCCTCGATTAGAAAAACCTGAGCCCATTACTACGCCAACACCAAAAAGAACATCCACAGTATTTGGTATAGTAATACAATTACTTAGTAATAATAAAATAATATAATTCATTGTTGTCTTCTACAGGTAGAGTATCCAAATTCAGACACCTTAAGGGGACACCTGGCCACAAATCTACGCACATAGAAAATATTCGAAATATCAGCCGACAAATATCTGGAGAATGCGATGGCTTTCATGGTATCATTCTTAATCAATGCTATTCCATTTGCACTTGGATCCCATTTACTATTCACTTAATTTTATTCTTTTAGCCAATCCTGATCGCGTTGCGGTACCTCTAAGTGGACCAGGGGGTAAAATAGCGGTGCTGGAACTAAAAAAAACTGGTAGACTACCAGATGGTGTAATGCCAGCCCTAGTGCATGGAGCAGCCGTCATGGATTTCCAATGGGATCCATTCGATAATCAGCGACTTGCTGTTGGTAAGATCGCGGCTGATGTCTGGTTTAAGCTTTTTTTGCTGATATTAGCAGATATCAGTAGATCTAATCTGTTCCTTCTGTAGCTTGTGATGACGGTATGATTCGACTGTGGGATATACCGAAGTCTGGCTTAACAGAACCGACGAATGAGCCACGGTTCACTATTGAGGCACACACTGATAAGATTTACTTGATTAAATTTCATCCATTGGCATCGGGAGTCCTTGCCTCAGCCTCGTATGACACAACCATAAAAATTTGGGACTTGTCACCGTTGACAGATGGCGACAGTGCCATTGCCAAACTCACCTTGACTGGTCACACTGATCAGATATTTAGTTTGGCATGGTCTCCATGTGGACAGTATCTTGCTAGCGCTTGCAAGGACGGCAAGCTTCGTATTTATAAACCACGAAGCAGTGACGTCCCAGTTAAGGAAGGAAAGGGTCCTGTAGGAACTAGAGGTGCCAGAGTTGTATGGGCCCTTGATGGTAGATACTTGGTTGTTATGGGTTTTGACAAGTGAGTGCTTAATGTATTAATTAATATACTTGGGAACTTTCTTAAATTAAAATCTCTTAAAACTCCTTTTTTCTTAATTCTTTAGAGTCTCAGAAAGACAGATTATGGTGTTTAAAGCAGACAATCTCAGTTCCCCATTGAACACTGTAGGCTTAGATGTTTCACCAGCCATACTGATGCCATATTATGATGAGGACAGTTCAACCCTTTTCTTAACAGGCCGTGTAGGTGTCACAGATGAAAGTCATAAATGTTTAAATAATTAGATCTTGTGATTAATTTTTTTTCGTTTATTAGGGTGATTCCACAATATACGCATTCGAAGTTACGGAGGAAGCTCCATATTGCTGTCCTCTGAGTCATCATCGTTGTGCAAGCTTACATCAAGGATTGTCGTTTCTTCCAAAAAATCGATGCGACGTCGCGAGCGTTGAATTTGCATCAGCCTTGAGATTAACGAATAACACGATAGAGCCTCTGAGTTTTACGGTGCCACGTATCAAGGTAATTTCTTTGAAATTAATTAAGTCAATCAATGCAATCTGTAATATCTGAATAATTAATTCTTATCATTGTACAGAGCGAACTCTTCCAAGATGATTTATTTCCGCCAACGAGAGTTACATGGGCGCCTACGCTAACAGCCACAGAATGGTTTAATGGAGTGAATAAACATGCACCGCGCGTGAGTCTAAAACCACCCGGCATGGATTGTCGTAAGTAAATAATATTAAAGATTAAATATATAGTTGCTACTCGTTGCTAAAATAAAATAATGTAAATCATAAAAAATAATAAAAATTCCTGTACGATTGCAGTGACTGAGAATCAGGGTCAGGGTGTAGTTACAGCGCCTGTAGCAGCTAAACAACCATCAGGCTCATTTCCAACGCCAACACAACCCTATGGCAGACTAGGATGGAATTCAGACTTCAATCAGATAAAGGTCAAGCAGGACGAGGTCAGTGATAACAAATATCCTTATCGCATGTACCAAGTAGTTAGCACATCCTACGAAGTCAAACTTTTTGAATCTTACTATTCATTGAGACTTGTGTGTGTATCGTATGTGATATGTGTGGTAGATCCTAAAATCTATGAGCAGCAATTTGGGGGAGGCAATTAATCGTCCATTGGAACAAGATCAGATGGAAGGAGTTGACGAGCACGAATGGGTAGGTTTTAATTGTAATTGGTGTTGATTATATATTTATACAATTGTAATACTGTTCTATAGAAATGTCAAATATCTATCTGTACGTTGTGAATATTAACTTCAACATTGATCGGTCTGTAATAATTATTTATTTGTTTACAGGATGAGTGAATGAGGTGCACCAGGATATAGAACACTTAAATTAAGGCCAAATATGTCGTAAGAAATGTCGCAGTCGTGGCTGAACGATGATATTCGAAGAAAGACTCGTTAAATTGCAACGATTGCGGAGCTGATCGTGCCAATGATTGCTTGTAAGTGAAAACGCATAGCGTTAACGTACGCGGAATGCAATGAATTTACGTTACGCATTCAAAAAAACAACGGATAAGTCGATCGCAATTTTTTGGCTGTCTGGATAATCGTAACGCGGGTCCGAGCCACGAAGGAGAATTCCCCAAAAAGTAATATTCACGAACAGTTCGAATTCATTGGCCGACATAATTACCATTGTACGTCTCCTTAGTATTTTTCCATACTGCCGTGCTTATAGCATAACCTTTTTTTTCTTTAATTATTAATAGCGACAATTATATTGTATTGGCTCTCTCTTATTATCGTAGTGCGAGGTACTACGCCATAAGGGCGATCCCCATCGCGTTTTCGTGAATCCACAATTTATATAGATCCTTTGAAAAGCTCGAAGCACTCGACGACATGATTGCTGCTGCCATTAATAATCTATGCTCAGAAATGAATTCTTTATGGATCATTGCTTATTATGGAGGACAACAAAGACACGTGATCGTAGCTCTAGTCCGGGATGGTTCTCAATTCTCTATCGTTTCTTTTTTTTTAATTAACTTTTTTAGCACACTTAATCTTAACATTATCAGTCTAGATTTGTACGTCAGACTATATTAAGGCTAGACTATAACGCTAGAGTATGTTAAGTATAAAGAGGGGGCAATGATGATTTCCGATTGATAATTAATAGAATGACGGAGGGATCGTTTTCCTCGTGAGACGTTATATCAATTCGTTTATAAAAATCGAAATAAAAAACATTCCACAGTGGGATAAACATATCCCGATTCGTAAATGAATGAAAAAAAATAAATTCAAATCCTTTTGAATTTGTTCGTCGCTTAATTAACGTTACAAATCGAATCATGTGTGATATTAGCTAATTACACACTTAGCGAGAAGTATTAACGATAATCCGTGGAGATACGCACGCACATGCCGGATACTTTTAGGCAAGGCAAAAAGAAAATATCGAATAGCAACTATATAATTTGGGCAAAATTATATCCGATAATAATTCGAGCCTCCCTCTCATGTCAACGCGACAGCCGACAACGTAAACGAGATTAAACCTAGTTATATCGTAAATACTTTAACATTTGTCGAAGGCATTGTTATTTTCAACGACGTATTAATTAACAATGATATAACATACCTACATCAGTGCATACTAATATGCATACTATAGGACACGGAAGACTCAAACGTTTTTACCACAGTGTATTTTAGTACGAGACTTTTTTCTCACGTGAGCGTTTTACATTTGAATGTTGTAAACTTATTACCTTTAATATATAAAGACTATGTAACTTATTATGGTGCTATGTCCCTCCCGGGAGCTTAAGCGGTTAACGGCGAATCGTGAAGACGAGCTCGAATCAAGATCGCGACCTAATCGGTGTCTTCTGTGTAAGTTTTACTGAATTGGATGGATGTTTTTTTTGCGTGCGTGAGTAATAGCTTGTGTGCTTGTTCGTCTGCATCAGCGACCGGCCGATCTCGTACTTCCAATCGACGTGAAACGCCTAGCAAGTTAACCGGGCACATAGTAACGCAACAAAAAAATTAAGAACTCCCAATAACAAGACCAACGCGAGGTGCCAAAACAAAAACAAAAAAAAAACAATATGAAAAGTAAAATAGCTAAAAATCCGACGACAGGAACAATTAGGTCGTCGTTCAACATCAAAGGATCGGCAAACAATAATCGCTCAATCGTTCATAATGCATTCCGTAGAAAATGTATTTTATATTTTTGGAAATCTCGTCGCCATCGCCACCGCCGTTTACGCGGAACGTCCATTCGAGCGCTCACTTTCGTTATTAATTCTCAACATTGTCAACGAGAGGCTTAAGGGTTTTTTTTTTCTTTTCCAATTGCTAAGCTAAATTATTGAGACATTGGTATGTCCTTGTCGTATTTATTTGATATGAATTACACATTTTACAATTTTATTATTATCGTATGCTTCCTTTACGGTTCTTTATAATTGATGCATAGCGTCTAGCAGTCACCTATTTTTTTTTTGTTTTTATTGGTGTTTGTTTGCAATTTTATATACATCACTCATTCGTCTTACTTGAGATTAGATCCCCGTGGCCAGACTTCCAATGATACAGCATGCTCGTTCCTGACGCAGTATTCTCAAGGGATGAGAATTGTTCTTGTTCTTTTGAGATAAACGAAATGGTAATTGCGTGGCTGCGCCAGGAATGGCCGCCTAGCTAGTAACTTTGTCGTGTAGTAACATGTCTTTGTATCGACGTTATATCGTAAATGTATTTCAACTATAAAATATTTCTATCAAATAGTAAGAGAATTATTAATTATATCCTTCATACCAAATGCACTATAATATTTTTGAATAAGTTCAATAATGAGAAACAATGTAAGTAGATAATCCGTGTATATTAATTTTATTATTTTGTATATTAACTTAACTTATATTACAAAATTTTCTTTTGCCTGTTAATTCCATGGGTACGGCATTATATATATATATATATATGAATTAAGTTTGAATGAAAAAGGAATCTAGAATCTTTTGATTTCAGAATCATCTAGCATTACCGACTCTGTCTCTTGGAATCAGTCTGAGTTCTGAGCCATGCTTAAGGAAAACATTTCCTGAATTAAAAAATAAATATCTTTTTATTTTCATTTATTGATTATGGAATCAGCGTTGATGTTGCCGTTAACTTACCAGCTGTTTGTTGTGGATTTATTCCTACACCATCATCAGTGATGATTGCTGAAGTAGCTGGTGCCACTTTGAACTCTTCAGCAGCAAACTTGAGGACTGCGGTGAATGGTGTGTTTTCAGGAACACTGAGTCTGCAACAAAATTGTTAATGCATGCATTGTACGTACAACGCATCTGGGTTTTCAAATATAATTTTAAGTAGACAAAGTCCAAGGAAAATACGTTTATTGTAGTTAAAATTAATAATTAAGAAGAATCAAAATTAATTAGTACTGTAAACAATCATTCTCGATATCGTTCCATATTGAACACTCGGGTTGACGTTTGACCAATTGTAATCTGCCTTTTATTAATTCATATACTTTTCTTGAATCACTCAGAAAAATCTTAATGAGTTTGACGATATGTTCATAGGTAACTTCTTGCACTGATATCCATTTCATATTCACACGTTTCATGTTTCTAGCGAAATAAAATAAAGCATCAATGAAACTGATACGTAACTTCTCACGATTGTTAAGCAACTTCAGGAGCGATGTTGCATTTAATTCTATGAATGCTAAAAGTACTGTTGTCTCATTATTCATAATTTTTGAGAATATGCATGTCTCCATTAATTGATCAAGTTTCTCATTCATTTGAAATTCTAATAAGAACTCGATGATCTTTGAGATGTGTCCATCTTCTAGCATATTGACTATACAAGTAGTCACTTGTTCTTGTCTACCATTTTCAACTTCCTCCTCCCAGGAAGCGATTAAGGCTTCATTTTCAAGGGCAGAAGCAGACACACCCAATTCTTCTAAAGATCGAAGGATTGCGTTACTACACATGGAGACAACCATCGTCTTGGTCAGGAAATTTTCAAGCCTTTCGCGTCCACAGTGTTCAACATACATTTGAACTATTTTATCTAAAGCCGCGATAGGTACTGACATATCCTTTAAGCATACTTCCAACATTTTATCAAGTGCAAATTCCATGTCGATTAATTTATAAATTCTAGATCGTCCTTGTAGCCTCCAACGCTCCTGCAGATGATTTTCAAGTAGAGTTTCTTTTCCAGTCTCTCGTACCATACCTATTGCTGCTTCCACGATCGAACAATACTCAAACATACGCGAGATATTATCAACTGTCACTTGTTTACCTACGTGAGGATTTTCTAAAATCACCAAATAGTGATCGAAGCTGCGAGCTAACTTTATAAAGTCCCAATCAGTTGTAGCCATGATGAGCAACCAATTAAAACAATCTTTCAAATAATCCTTAACACAAACGTATCCCAGATGGTTCCTCTCCAGGTTGCTTCTTGAGCACACTGTACTGTTTATAACAGTTCGGAGCAAAGTACTTACACTTTGAATGGTAGCTTTGGATCAGATGTCAGTGTAATCTTGAACGTAACTTTCGACCTGAATTGAAAAAAAGGAACAATACAATCAGACAACTGAATGGTCATTCATAGCTGACATATGTCACAATTTAAGAATATGTAGAAGCGATGAATGAAATCATTAAAGAGTGAATTCTTAAAATTATTTCACAAGAAAGTAAGCAGTTATTATCAAAACACTTACGCCATTATTTCCTTCTACAAATCTCCACGAAATATTGTTGATTAGTAAATCTTGAACGTAACAGTTAACCTAACGTTAAACTATGAATACAGAGATGTCTGGAAACGTCGCTAGTTGTTCTGAAACTGCTCGAGATTCCTTGACTTTCACTAAACCGCCAACCATGCAAGTGAAGTTTGCATGTACATACATACGTGTATAACTGTGGAGCACGAAGAATTAAAATTTTTGTATGTTCTCCGAGAATATGGAAATGTATGTCATGGAAGTACCGTGATGCCTCGAGAATGATTTTATCTTGTAATTGAAGTGTGATTACGTAGAGAGAGAAGTTTCTTCTCTAAAAAAAATACTAGAATGAAGCCAAGGAACGTGTCGCGGTATCACGTGATAGCTTTTGGTCAGCTTGCGTCTTTCATCCAACATGGCCACCGGCAGGGGACTTGCAGCAATTCTCAGACCGAAAACTATTAGTTTGATAGGGTGTAGTAAATTGAATAAGTTGCAGTGTGATATCCTGCAAAAATGCAACAACTGTCAACGTCATTTTGCTACCATGACATTGGGTGTCGCAGCCTGGAACCGGGAATTCATCGGCAAATGTAATGTATCCGGCCTACTATACCTTCGCGATTTTTCTATTACATCATTAGATTTTATACGATAAATGCTTCAATGTTTGTTACTGCATAACGATTTGGAAAAATGGATGTTTTACTCTGCTTCAAACACTTCCTGCTTGGAAATTCTAAAAGAATATTCAGATGACTTTCGTCGATGCTTGAGGGTTATCGTTTTGTAGCACTAACCTATCCTTCGTAGTCTAAACGATTATACTTTTTTCTTTGTAGATACTACAGAAAAATTTGAAACACGCCGTCGAGGATTTCACACGTCAGCAAAACTGCTGGTGAAACGTGATTATTATGAAATTCTTGGTGTGTCGAAAAATGCTGCTGCAAAGGATATCAAGAAAGCTTATTATCAGTTAGCTAAAAAATATCATCCTGATACTAACAAGGATGATCCAAATGCTAGTAAAAAGTTTCAAGAAGTTTCTGAGGCATACGAGGTCCTGAGTGACGATTCTAAAAGAAAGCAGTATGATACCTGGGGGTCTACTTCCGAACAAATGGGTATGGGTGGTGGTCCTAGTGGTCATGCACAGCAAGAACATGGGGCACATAATTTCCATCAACACTGGCAATTTAAGTCCTCTGTTAACCCTGAAGAGTTGTTTAGAAAAATTTTTGGAGATGCTGGTTTCCAAAACAGTGGGTTTGCAGACTTTGAAGATTTTGCAGAAAGTAAATATGGATTTGGTGCTGCTCAAGAGGTTAGCTTTAAAATATTATTGTGCTGTTTGTCTTTAAAAAAAAAAACCACTTTAATTCTCCATTCGTGTTATTTTTTCAGATTATAATGAATTTGACATTTTCTCAAGCTGCCAGAGGAGTTAACAAAGACATTTTAATAAACGTTGTTGATACTTGTCCCAAATGTCGTGGCAGTAGATGCGAATTAGGAACAAAATCAGTGAATTGTCAATTCTGCAATGGTACTGGAATGGAAACTATCAGTACTGGACCTTTCATCATGCGCTCGACTTGTCGCTATTGTCACGGAACCAAAATGTACATAAAAAATCCTTGTATCGAGTGCGAAGGAAAAGGCCAGACGGTAATCATTAATCATTAGAAGATACATTAATTTATTTATTAACCTAATGATCCTACAATCATTCTAATCTTGTTTCCAGGTGCAACGAAAAAAGGTCACAGTTCCAGTACCAGCAGGAGTCGAAGATGGTCAAACAGTTCGCATGGCTGTCGGCAACAAGGAAATCTTTATCACATTCCGCGTAGAGAAATCGCGTTATTTCCGTAGAGATGGCCCCGATGTACATACAGATGCCGAAATCTCATTGTCTCAAGCTGTACTCGGTGGTACCATCAGGATCGAGGGTGTCTACGAAGATCAGACAGTTCAAATTCGTCCGGGTACCTCTTCTCACACAAAAATACGTTTGACCGGCAAGGGCTTGAAGAAGGTCAATGGACTTGGCAATGGCGATCACTATGTCCACATGAAGATAGCCATTCCTACTACGCTCACGGAAAAGCAGCGGGCCCTTATACAGGCGTACGCGGAGTTAGAAAAGAATACACCTGGCACCATCTACGGAGTGACTTTCAAGAAGGACGGTAAGAAAAAGCGTGAGGAGACTTGAACTCGCGATTATACAGAGCCAATCCCATATGATGATCTTCCTTTCGGAAATGCCCTTAGTAACATTGTGTATTACAATTAATATGACAGCACTATCATCCCGATTAGCAGTCTCATTATTAATATTCAACGTGACGCTTTCATTAACTACGAGAATCACTTGGGTTCTTTCAAGTGTACCTGAACTTTAGGCTTTCAATAAACAATATGAGAAAGCTATATCATTCACGTTTCTCGTGCGTTTCATTTTATATAATAGAATTTAGACGTGACGCAGTGACCCAAAAAATATTGAAAGAATCTGACTTCTTGCTTTATCGAGCAAACCGTCTAACAGATCAACCGAAATCGGTTTGATTCTTATATTTACGTGTACCAAAGATCAATTTGGTTTTTTTAGGCAACTCGGCAGGTGCCGAGATGAAAACCCAAGCGAAACAAGAAGTTCAGGGCAATGATGGGGATGGTCTGCTCGATAAAATCAAGAGGGCAATATTTGGATAGAGTCACTGAATAGGTGAGTGCTGGATCCTTCACTGTGAAGAATCTTGCCTTGCAGATTCCTCCGTTTAGAATCGTCCTCCCAACTTCATTGGTCTACCGAAAAGTTTAGAAAATATTCGGCTGCCAACAATAGAATGCTATGAGAATAGAATGGAAAATCTATGCCTCCAGGAACAAAGGAATGTTTTGCTGAACCGTACGACTTGATGGAGTCGATACGAACAGCGTTAGGAGATCGCCCAATCAAGAAGATGTCTTCGACATCCTTAGAACCAGAGGGTCCCGGTGATAAAGCCCAGAACTCATCAGACGCCACGACGACGACGACGGAGACGACGGCAGAATCTAGTTCGAAGATTCCAAAGAGCAGCAATCAGAAGAAGAGCAAGGACAAAGACAATGCTGATGTCCAAAAGAAACGTCAAAAAATGGTTTGATTGATTCAAAGTAATTCACTGACCACTCTTAGACATTGTATTGTCCGAATTTAGAAGAATCTGCTCCTTAGTCAAAAGTTTTAGCTTAAATCTCTCTCATGAACTTTTGAAGTAATTTCTGGCAGGCATTTGCTGATGATTAATAAAGTACAGAGGAACAGTGCGCTCGTGTCGTATAGAGTCGGAGTGAAGTTTGTCGGCTATAAGTAAATAATAAATTCTACAAGTTACCACCATTATGGGGTCGTATCAACTTTTACCTTTGACTTATATTTTTTCTTATTTATTATTAATGGGAAATTATAGATATGGCTGCAGACTAAGCGTCCGTCAGCAGGCCATACCTCAAACCCACATTGGTGAGACTTTGTGTGGCAGATACACGTAAAATTGCAACGGCGACTGCAGCTATAGTAACAGCGCCTTCCAGATAGATGGCGTAGATTGTTCGTACGGGACCGGAAGTGGTAGCGAGACCTCCAGCTACAGTAAAATCCAATGGGAAGAGTAAGCTGGCCGCGAATGGTCTAGCTCTTCCTACTCCGAAACCAATGATACCCAACAGGTAGTATGTGCCTGCATCCAAGGAGATAAACTTTATCCTAGGAACTCCAGGGTATCGTTATCACTTGCTTCTTACCAATGAACACGAAGGGTAGCAACTTGACCCACTTTGGTAATACAAGACCCTCTTCGGCCTCATCCCCGATTTCGTTACTATTCCCGCTTTGTTGGTCGGCTTGACGCCGTCTTTGCCGAAGAACGGCGTATCTCCGGATTCTAATTGCCAAAAGGATGCCGATGTTCAGCACCAGTAGAAAGTGCGCTGGTATCCCAATGGCTGCGAATATGACAGTTACGATGCGTCCTGGAGTAGTTCGGGGCACTGGAGCACCAAAACCTGGAAGAGCGTGGTGCATCGGGCGTCGTAGAAACCCTCAGGAAGATCCAGGAACTTACCGAGGGTAGTTAGGAGCGATATTGCGAAGAGAATACATCCGGGAAACGTCCAGATTTGTCCTTGACCTCCACTCTCTCCGTAGCCGGCGTTCACAGCTGCCAGGAGCAATTCCTCATGTTTGGCAACGTACTGCTGTACCTTGCTACTCCAGATTGGCTCGACTTCGCGATTCTGGCTTCTCAACTGGCGTAATTCTGTCGCCAGCCCTATGGCCAGGTCACGCTGCATATCTTTCAATTCTACGACCTGCTCTCTTTCTCGTGGCCCTTCCGTCGCGTAAAACAATGCTGCTCCACCAAGTGCCCACAGAGTCAACAATATCGTCAATCCTAAGAAATGAACAAGAATCTCATAAACACGTCAATGACAGTATTAATAACGTTATAAGTTAAGGTCTACCTATCTGACACAGTGAGAGGCGTCCCAGGAAACGTAAGTACTTGCCAATCCTGGAAGATTTCTTAGGACTAGATATGGGACCGCTACTCTCCTCAACAACGTCCTTCCAAACCGGTAGGACGCGGAGTCTATAGGGTATTCCACAAGAAGCCTGAACAGCCGTCGATCTTGTCGATATGGATTGGTGGTTCCCAGAGCGTGTGCTAGGAAATCCAGAAATGACGCTCGACCTGCCAGTGGCACAGACGACGTCGACGTCGTCATCGTCACCATCATCATTACGTCTTTCGGTCATCCTGAAACGAAGCTCGGTCACACGACGGCGACCGCGGGCTCCTTCCCTCGAGGGTCTCGGATGAACGAGATTCCTGCGGACGAAGTACCGCTTCTGGGTGCAACGCGAGGAACTTCGTGGGAGACTGCGAGCCAGGACATGACGCTTGTACACGACGAACGGAAGAGGCGCCGTTGTTCGTCTCGACGCTGCGACGTCCGGAACGTCTCTGAGCGGGAAAGCAGCGCCGTCGAACGTCGGAGGCACTGGGAAAAGCGGGACGTCCATGCGACGACGCCTCCTGTCGATTCTCGTACCAACTCGTCTCCAAGGAAACTTCTGAAGATGCGTTTCACGACTAGCGCACCATAACACGAGCCTTATTATTGGTCCAACTGTTTATTTCTCATTCTCATACGTAATCTTTCTATTTTTTTTTAAATTTGACTCATCTTTCTCGAATTATCTGTCTAGCAATACGCTTTGATTATTAAGCCGCAGTGATTAGAACTCGCGTTGTACGTCGATTTATATCCGTTTAGTTTGACGCGTTTAGAGACGCGAGCCAGCAGCACGCGTCCCTCGCTGATCGATACGCAGCATGTGCATCGTATCGTCTTTGCTTCTCTAATGATGCATCGTCGTCGATGCATCTCCCCACTCTAATTAGAAGATACTCGTCTCTGTTGCGCTCTTTTGAATTCCCTCCTCACTCTCTTGGAAGGAAACACGCGCCGACCATGAATCGGGTATAAATCGGATGGCAGACCAAAAGGGCAGTCGGACAGTAGAGAAGAGTGACACGTATGTATCGAAGTAGATATGTATACCGCAGAACGATGCCAGTCTAAAATTATCCAGAGCCTTGGCAATCGATGCCGTAGTCCTGGCCACGAGGGAGTCGCGTGTCGCGTCGCCCTGAGCTGGTTTTCCTTGGTGCACAGGGATCCGGGGTTGGTCACAGTCGTCCCTGAGTTTTGCGCAGGCATCGATCTGCCCGTTTACTTCTGCGGCAGTATGCCACTGTGCCTGTATGACTGTAAGACCATGCGGCCCTACGGATGCCAATGTGTTTGTACAATGCGCTCGGCAGTGCCGCGGGTGCCCGTCGATGGGGTAGCCACGGGAGTCCGGGCGCTCTTCGCGGGAGGAACCGGGTTTGTTATCCGGGAAGCATGCGCGCTCGTACGCGCCGTCTCCTCACATGGTTGACAGGAGTGCCGATTCTCATCCTTTTGGCATTAAGACTCCTTCTCTCCAGAGGATTACTTCCGGTGTTTGGTACCTCGGGAAAGCGGCAGGATCCTCATTCAGTCGGAATCTCCGGTTTCCTTCGGCGACAGCAGCAGCACAGTTATCGTCATCGTGATGAAGGTCGTCCACACGCTTACACTGCTGGGCTCTATATGACCGGTCGTCGACCTGGAAATGTTAGCGCATGTCAATGGCGTTACGGACTTCCGCATCGTCTCTCGTATCCGGTGAAGAGTCTTGGATGGAGTCCTGAGGCTGGGAAGAGGGGTCCTTATCGAGTATTATCTTCGGTTATACTTGGATCGCGTTCACCACCTAAAGAACCTTTCCAGGAACTATCTCCATTGACCTTGTGCACGCATGCTACTGCTGATCAGGTCTATGCCGTAGTGGAGTTGGCAAGAAGATGGGAAGGTCCTCTGAGTATGGCAATTTTTGTTCCTGGGATGGATGCAGATTTAGCCATATCTCTTCTAGATCGTGCTTGTCGTTGCGAACCGGAAATGTTCAAAGTCTCTGTGCACTTAGTGTTTCCCACAGGGTATCCTCCTTCCCTGGGTCCTAGAATTCATCCAGACAACGATTGCGTGGTCTCAGATTTGCAATGGCGGGAAGAAGAAACCGTAAGGAGGATTCATGACATGATATACCCTATAAACGTGGCCAGGAACATCGCCAGGATGAAGGCATACACCACGAGAGTTCTAGTATCGGACATTGAACTTTTACCTAGTAAAAATCTGGCTTCCGGCTTTTTAGAAATGATTAAAGGACGCACACCTCGTCCAGGTGTCGTTTTCGTAGTTCCTGTTTTCGAGATCGAATCTAACGAGGTTCCACCTAGTACTAAAAAGGAACTTCTCGTAGCCGCTAGATCCGGCCTGGCTGTCTACTTCCATAAGTTCCTGTGTGCCCACTGCCAGAAGTTTCCTGGACTCACTCGGTGGATGCTCAGACCTGATCCTGGTAGAGTAAGACCGCTCATTGTTACAAGAAGAGAATTTCCTCATCATCGATGGGAACCAGTCTTCGTAGGGACACGCGATGATCCTCTTTATACAGAAGACATGTCCTGGGAGGGTCGACAAGATAAAATGACTCAGGTGAACATAATTCCATCTTTTTGTATATTCTATTTTATTCGGACTCTCAATTTCATGGCAATTTATTATTATCTATAGATGTTCGAGATGTGCCTTTTGAACTACCGTCTGGTGGTACTGGACGGCGCCTTTCTGGTCCACACACCAGGTATCAAGCGAAAACCTACCAAAATTGAAAACCCTCATGATGATAACGCTCACATACATGTGAAGAAGAATGCCAGAGTATATCAAAATGTGGTACGACGTCTTCAGCAACAGTATCCAACGAATAGACGGTGCAGACAATAGGTAACCGGAGACTGATGGGGATAAGATTTTTTGAATTTTACAAGGAACAATTACTTTTTAACCGATGTTCCTGTTACACGTCTGTTTAATGTCACGCCAAAGTGATAATAATAATATAACAGAACATGTTATGAGAAAGCATATCTACAATTTATCCTACGACGCGTAGAATGAGCTTTCTTAGGGCGCCCATGAGAATCACTTAACGTTACGCAAGTAGAGCTAGCACTGACCATCAAGATATAGTGTAAGCCATTTCCAAGGTGGTCAAGGACGCACGATAAGCATTCCCACGATCGATTCCTGGTGGCAAACCACCTTCTTAAATGAGTGAGTCGCTAGCATATCAGATCTACTTAGCACATTTCGTCCAATCATATTTAACAAATAAACATGGATAACATATTTATCATATAGATGCGTGTACCTAATAGAAATCATGTGCATTGACATACGCTATTTTATGTTGACTAATAATTAGTATAACGTAGTGATATCATTAATACCGTTATCCACATATTAATAAGTGGATAACGATACTAAAAGTATTTTCCTTTTTTTTCAGGAAAAGGCATGATATAAATTATGCGATACTCGTTAACAGATCGTGCAGAAAACGCATTCTACTATTTAAAAGAAAAGACCACTGTTATAGCAGTTCCTCATATTTATTTGAGGCACAATAAAGAATAATAAATATCAAATTCTGTTCGATATGCATGTCTTATTTATTTTTCATTTCAATGTAATAATCGACTATTCTTGATACCATTAAAATCAACGTTAAAAGGAAAGTTCTAAAATATAGTCGCCGAGTCAATATTTGTTTATTTCATTAAAAGCAAATCATGTAAATATATTCTTTTCAACTTATGGTATCGCACATGACAATAAAAATCACCAAAATCTTCTTCTGTTGCTATTCAGCATTTATATTCTGCATGGAAATGTGCTGCACCTTGCAATCCGAGAAAAATATAATAAATGAACAATGAATATTTTCCGTGCGTAATTCCACCCTTCATTGTTATTTTTCTTAGCGGTTGCACCATCTTGCGGTGCAATACGTAACATTGGTTTTTTCAGTCGGTAAATGATGGTTACTATGGACACCTACAAATAGACTTTACCCATTGAAATGTTATATACACATCGTTGACTATACAGATATATTTTCTTCATATCAGAATAGCGAGGCACAGAATACACGGGCATGTCTAGACTATTTATGTTCAGCCAAAGGTATCAGGATATCAAACCCAGATATATCATTTGGAGATGTTACAGATTGAAAATTCTGCGCATAGATGGCGATAGCTCTTTGATAATTAAGAGAGCAAATAGCACGGCCGTATCCAGATTTAGCTAATTCCGAAGTACCCTTTGACATTCTCTTTGTGAGAAATTTCAGTAATGCGATTATATGAATGTAGAGTCTGTGATGATATAAAGGATAAATCCGTTTCTATGAATAGAACATACCTATTATCCCAAGAACATTAGCAGAGTACTCACGTCCATGGTGGATATATGATAATCGTAAAACAAGTTGATGGCACAAGGATACCCACGGAGTGTCGCTCTATCACTAATGCATATTCATCGAAAGACAAAGTTTATTTACGCCTACGAATTAGAATTCGTGGTGGTGCACCTGAAAATAGAGATTAATAACCACTACCGAGTAAAATCTTGTTCAGGTTATATGTGAACGTCACTGTCAAGGGATAATCCACCAAGTGTTTCTCAGTTAGGATATGGCTTAAGAGGTAGCTCTAATGTTTCCAGCCACCCCTTAAGTAGCTCGTTACCAAGACGATACGGGATTAAAGAGATGAACGGTACCCTGGTGTATCGTAAACGCCAATTAGAGGTTCGACTTGAATTTCGAAGAGTCACGCGGCAGTCCGCTTATACGCACCAACATTACGAATCTACATAAAGGTATATACTTGACTTAACTACCTTTAGTATCTACATCCTAGCTCAAAGCAAAGTGAGGTTAGGACCGCGTGCGTGCGCGTGTTAATATTTGAGCAAATTAAGAAGGAAAATTCCTACGTCCAGATCGAAGAGATTCGAATGGTTTGAAAAACAAGATGGCGACTTGAGAATGGATGAGCGTTGAAGTAGAATTAGTTCGTTCGTAGGCGGTTAAAGTGAATTGCGAATATAAGCACAATGGATCGATCGCTCCGTTTTTAAAGTTCGTGGATATTTAGGAGTTCTTTTAAAAGAAGGAAAAGGGAGAGAGAGAGAGAGAGAGAGAGAGATAGTAAGAAGAGAAAGTGATACGATAGATGGGGGAGGATCGTTCTTTTACAATCGTTTCAAAGAGAGGCTTCTCATTCTCGCATCGTGGTTAATTAACTATTCGATCGACCTCCCAGCCATAATTAATTTCTTTATACTCGACAGGGCTCTATCAATTAAAACTCTTTGTACGCTACTCATTATCTCCTCAAAAACACCTGGTGACGTCGTGACAACTTGTTGCTCGACTCTTTCCTCCCTATTTTATCACTGCGGTACTCTCCTTTTTACTCCCTCTTAAAGTTTTCCTTACGTCTGTTTTACAAAGACTCTATCACCACGTATTTTATCATTCATCACTACCGTGTCGCTAGGATATCTATCACGGGAAAAAAGTTTGACCGTCCTTGTGACGGTGGAATTCATTTTCAACCATCTTGGCTACTCGTTCCCCTGACGTAGAAACGCGAAGCTTCTTCAAGTTTTCTCAAGGTTCACAAGATTCCATTAAAGAGCGTCGGGATAACCAGTTGCATCACCAGTTGCTCCTTGTCGTCTCCGACTACATCTCTATTATAATGGGTCCAATTCTTGCTTACCCACTATATGCCCCCCCCTGTCCATGATACCATCCCTCTCTGTTTTGTTAGTGAATACTAAGAAGAGAGTACACGGGGATATTTGTTGTATTGGTAGTTGTGGTTGCTGACGGTGATGCTGTGAATCCAATTCCCCTACAAACTACCCTTCTGGTCTCCGCACCTTTTCTTTTCAGCAGGGTGGTACCGTCCGCTACTGCGACCACCACCACTTCCAGTAGGAGCAACCTCTATTCCCAGACCCCATTCCGTACCGACGTAGACTTGGTCACGCCCCCGCTGTCTATATAAGGGTCGAAGGCTCAGACGCGCGTCACTCGCATCCCGAAGAGCGCGATTGTGACAACGCCAAGTACCACCACAGGAGAGATCACTCTCGAACCTGGTGCAAGCCTGTCTCTTTTATAACGACACGCGGCGAACTCGTACCGACTGTACGATGAAGATCGGGTTGTTAGGACTGATCTGCATCCTCCTTATCCTGGGAGAGCGGGTCCAGGGTAGTCCCTACTTCGATGACGGTAAGCCAAGAAAGACATCGAGATTACACAAAACATTTAAAACTTTTAAATTTCTTTTTATACATGCTAGTTCAGATATTGTACTCGGTATAAAATATTTTGATTGTTATAAAATTCTTTGATCCATTTTGGCGGATTTTAAGCTCTCTGGGTTCATCAGCGACTTCGTTCAGTTGTGCAGACTAACGAAATCCACCCTTGTATATTATCGAGTTACGTCATAGATATATTGGCGCGTCATAGAGCTCTGGAGGATTATTACCGGTATTAGGGTATGTCGATAAATAGACGTGCTTTGATTACGTTAATCTTAAAGGTGGGATTTGGTGGGATTTGCTAATGAAATGAAGAGGAGGATCACCATCCACGGACTAACGTCATTTGGGTCAGAAAATGGTTTAAGGATGTCTATAGGTGAAAGAATTTCCCTCCCGTAAAACACGTTAATTAAATCCATCAGAAATTCAATCCCTTAAATCCCCTCAGAGAATCGACTATTGCGGAATTACATCACAGCGTGCAACACGTACTTCCTATTACCTAACGTCTACTCGTGCGTACAATTTCTTTTATTCATTTTCTTATCCACCCAAGTGCACAGCTATCCATCCATCCATATCTATCTTTCTAAAGCAGATTAGAATGTATCCGGCGATTCAGCGAAAAAAATTGCAAAATTCGTAAACAATGAATATTCAGGAATCAGATTTGCATAAAAATTTCCACGAATGTTCAGAACACCCAGAGGGGAGCATCAAAAAATTTGAAAGCAAATTTTCATAAGACTTGAACTCTACGTTTGGCGGATGCGACTTAATTCGCACATATCTCTTACGTCACGTTTCATCTGCGCGATTCCAAGGTAGATCTACATAATCGATATCATATAGGTTCAGTTAGCCATTTTTCATACGTCATTCACCCGTCACCCGACTGATGCGCGGATTGATAGAGAGAAGTGAAAAGCACACATGACAATAGACCTTAAGAGGGTCGTATATTAGATACTGTGATTTTTTCCCATGAACATGAGAAAGACGATGCTAGGATGATAACGATTAATGGAAGCGCCTGTCTTGTGTTGCAGAAGAAGACGGTCTACCGGTCGACTCGGATTACTCGGAGAACGCGTTGGAACACCTAATGCGAGCAGCACAACAAAAGTGAGTCAGCCGTAATGTCCGTTCTTGAGTATTTATATTTTTTCGCTCGAGTGGCTTCCTCGATCTTTTCTTTCCACAATTACCCATCATCTTTATTCTCAAATCAATCGGCAAGAAAAACAAACGAAGCACCAGCACCTCACGATATTGGCCCCTCGTCATTGTCGTGACTTTAGTCTGTGCATTTTTGTCAGTGTGAATAAAAGACCCCTCTCGATCGCCCTAATCTCCCGTAGACGGTCCTCGTTGATCTATCTGTTCAGGCGAGCGTGCGTGCGTCGTGGTGGCAATTGCGATCATCGGCCAAATGACTGCTGCTACAATTCCAGCTGCCGCTGCAACCTCTGGGGTTCGAATTGCCGATGTCAACGTATGGGTCTCTTCCAGAAATGGGGATAAATCATCAGTCAGCCTCACCTCTCCTCTTCCAGGATAATCCGGCTGCCCGTACCAACCTCATTCTCACCCTTGTACTTACCCTCGTACTTATCCATTTCAGCCCCCTCACCTTCATTTATTCACCCTCAGCTTTAGGCACAGACGCAGAATCAGCTTTAGTCACAGCATCCGTAACTAACTGGATTCCGCCATCCTCTCGAGTCTCTGTTTTTGGTCTCACGATTCCAGCTCCCTGATTTCATCATAATTCCCTCAAATGTATTTTATCCTTTGGATTGAGTTGAGCACACTCTTCTTCCTCCCTTCCCCTCTCTTACCCTTTCCACCTCTTCAAACCCCCTCTATCTGCCCACCTTCTCTTTGTCATCACGACGGAAGCATACCCGTCGCTTAATGCTGGGATGACTCCTCAACCTCTTCTACGAGTGTGATTTATTCGGAGGAAGAGCTGCATTCTGATTGGGGATACTTCCAGCCACTTCCCTTAATCAGAGCGTTACGACTCTTTCCATCTCGCTTCGAATGGACGATACGGTCGTGGGCATCCTCGTGATCGTGGGTACGGAGAACGTCAACGAGGAAGAGGAGGAAGACTCGACGGTGATAGGAGGACCAGGATGACGAGAACAATGACCAAGAGAATGGCAGTGAACAAAAGAGGAAGGATAGGAGAATTAGTATAAAGTCAGAGGAACACGATTAGAATTCTGAGATTGTCCTTGTACTTGATAACGAGAAATAGTCGATGAAAGAAAAGAAAAAAAGAGAACACGAAGAAAAGAGATAAAGAAACGACCGTGAAAGTTGTACTATTTTAAAGTCTGCATTAAATCTATCCGTATACCTCTTAAATGTTACCAGTACCATGTACCTATAGACATACATAACATGCATTAAAAAAATGCATAATATATTATAAATGTTATATATTATATCCAATCGACGGATGTACCTATACACGTAACTATGTAATATCAGTGAAAATATATATATGTATAATTGGCCTATGAAAGAGAAGATGGGCTCCTATAGATGTACCAGATCGAGCCAATTTAAATTCAACAATAACTTAATCTTTTATCTTAAGATTCGCGCGATCTCGAACTCCCTCTTGTTCTTGATTCAGGAAGGTTAACCGAGTTAACCCCGTGGGCTCGACCTCCACGTCGTGCGTCGAGTCAACGCCGTCACGTAAATAACATTGTGTCACGCTGACGCCCATGTGACCAGTATATGAGCCGATTGATCCCTTTTCACAAATTCCCTAAATAATTAGCGATTTATGAATCGGACTAGAATTCGTCGATATATTTGGCGTCGTGAAGAAATTTCTCTATCTAAAGATCGACGCACGGAAGAACAAAAGCACAGAGCGTCGATTAGAAACTGGTCCCAGTGCCTAACACGTAGGTCAATTGCTCATCCTAGGCGTCGTTATAGCGACGAAGGTCGTGCGTCCATTTGCTATAGAAAAGATTCGCGAAAATTGTTAATTAACATGTCTTGCGATTCACTTGTATTTTTGCGTAGAATTGATTATATTGAAGACAGATGGACTTTGAGAAAAAGTCGTTGAACGTATACTAGGTACGTTGTAAGTTACCAGGACGTATTTTCTTAGCTGGGAGGAAATTCGTTGTCGATTTTACCCTGTAGTGATGCAAGTTGGAGTTACTGTACGTATATATATATATATATGTTCGTACTGACATACTAACCAGTCTTGCAAACAAAATTCTCGCGCCTACTCTTATAATTATCATTGGGCACTGGTGTCATCACTTAAAGTTATGCTTAAGAACCTATAACTTCATTGCTCTATTACGAAACTTCTTACACGGTCCATTTTAGTACTTAATATTATGTACATGTGTGGCATATATATAGCAGTTCCCATAGATACTTACCTATGGGAAATACGTGTGATAAACAGCCACTACGTTTCCGGGTACCAGGAGTAAGTGTAGCCTTGGTCCCTGAACTCGTGTGACTCCGGTACCAGTGTAGTGCTGGTATAGCGGTACCACCTTGGGCTTCTTTGGATTCGAAAGGGATAGCCCTTAAGGAGCGGCAAGGTCTTGCGCAAGTACCTACCGAGAATCGACTCTGGCGACTCTGACGAAATCAGTTCTAGCAGCGAAAAGCATAGGAAGGTTGGATGAGGAGGATTGGGGGATAGGAGGAAGGGATAAAAAAAAGCAGGACAAGCCGCGGCCGCAAGGTTCGATGACTCCAGACTGTCAGGCAGTTGGGTTGGTACCTATGCATACCTTTAGTAAGAGAGACTAACCATGAAGATCCCAGCATCACGATTTCGCGTCAGGATGGATTAAACCAAAGAGCCGTTCACCATTCCGTGACCCTATGACCTGCCTGACCCTTGAAAAGGCTGCGCCAGCGTCTCGGTTGAAAAGAGGGATCAACTAGGAGGAACAAAAAGACGTGGATAGGATTCTATAATGATTTGGATAAATAATTCGAGACCATTTTGTTCCTAGCGAACCTCCATAAAATCTGTTTCTGATTACATTAAGTTGTTACATTAACTTCGTCCTCGACACAGAACTGCGACTGTGCGCATTTACAACCTGCGATGCATAAGTGCACAGTAAGTACCAGTGGTTCTAGGTCTTTTAAAAGATTACGCACGAGTCGCGTATGCGTTAGGAACTTTGATTACGAAAGGAACTGAGCGTCTACTGAATTAACCTTCGCTTGCTTTGCCTATACGGTCTCCTCGTCACATACTTTCGCATATGTGCGTGCGTATATATATATACTTAGCCGTAGCGTAGCGGTGTATCATGCATGCTGCCATGAGGAATTTCAGCCAGGGTGTTCCCGTGCATTATTACGGCACAGCGAACGTCGCGAATGCCTACGCGAAGTATCCTGTCTTTGTGGTCTTTCAGGCTATAGAATGTCACGTCTTGAAACGGTGTACGATGTTTCAAACTTGGAGCAGCATCGACTGTTTAAGTATAGTAAACGTTAAAGGCTTCTTGCGTCATAGCAATTCCAGTCGAATAGACTTTTGCACACACTGCGACTATAGGTATGTGCTCACGTAGTTATGTACTTATTGTTAGGTTAATACAGAATAAAATGTTTTATACGATAACGAAATGTATACCAGGTATCAAACGTGACCAAGTACCTGATGAACATTTGGAAGATACTTGGCGATTGTTTAAACGATACATAATGTCGTATGAAGAAGCGATAGTAACGCGAATACGAGTATATTGTGGGGAGTGTCTCGCGGCGGTAGTGACGGCGGTGGTAGCGGTGGTGGCGACGGCGGCGGCGGCGGGCGCCTTCACTACGGCCCGGTTGCAACGGTGCTCTCAGTGCTGCCTAACGCGCAGGCCTGCTTACACGTTGCTCTGTCTTTACTACGCAGGTACAAACACGCTGTCGACAGTTCTCACGCCGAGTTGAGAACCCTCCAAAAAGTATTGCGCGGCCATCTGATAGTGTCACAGGACTTATTGGATTTAGGATCGAAAGACAAAAAACGTAAATAAAGTGCGAGTTTACGTGATTATAGAATAAATGTTATTTATATAGAAGAGGAAGATAGTAAGGAGGTGCTTGTGGTTTCTGGTGCACCGTTGTGCTATTGCTATCTGGTGATGTTCGTCGTGTTGGAGGTGCTTGAGGTGGAGGAGGAAAGAAAAGACAAAGCGTGACGGGAGTGCCGGGGAGCGCCGTGACGTCCAAACGGAAACGAAAGTTTCCTTGAAGCGGTTTAGCGTGTCGTCTTTGTGCCTTTAAAGTTTGACGGACGTAGATGCCAGAACGTTGGCATCCTAGGAGGATTAAGTATAGTTTTACGTGGGAGGTCACGTGATGGCGATGCAAGGTGCAAAGGATGGTACTTGCACGTAGTATATACAGTGTATGTTTATTAGGCATAAGTGCATATGTGAATCGAGCCTAATGGGTGGTAAACCTAGATCCGTCACAATTGACACCGTGTCCAATGAGCGCCTAAGTACGTTACTCCAAGAGTAACGGAACGCAAGTTGAAACTTCGTAAAGGCTAAAAACGGTGAACGAGATGACAGGTGAAACGTCGGAACGGCATTACTACTTGACGATCGATAACGGAACACACGCCGCAGGTTCTAGACTGTAACTTGCTGTCGCACGTAACACGACTCCAGCTGGATTTCTTTAGCCGATACAAGAACCGGGAAGGAAGACGAGACAGCCAAGGATAAAGGTGAATCCATAGAACGGCTTATAGTCTGCCACCATCATGCCAGAAATTCAGGATGAATTGAAGAACAAACAGAGCCGAATAAATGGCGCATTCTACGCTCCGAATCATAAGGAGCTCGATGGCTGTGCGATAGATCGTTAAGCGCAGAAGCGCAAGATCTCCCCCACTGTAGTACCGATGCTTCTGTCACGCTAAAGAAAAATGGATGAACGACTAGACCGCGAGAGTATCCGTTGATCGACCACAGTTTTATTTAGTTTTTTTTTATCTCTCCCCGGATGCTTGCGGGATACTCCGAGAACAGCGTTCTGAATTCTTGTGTAAAGGATATATGCTAAACCGGCCTTGTTTCTAGACGACTGGAGGTACTAGTGGAGAAGTACTGGAGTGAATCTTTGTCCAGGTGTAAAACCGGCAAGGAACGAACGTCGTAGAGAACGAGGAACGAAGATGAGAGCTTATTTTTAGCGGTTACTTCGCGCATCGCGTCTACATTGCATCGCAAAAACCGGTTTCACCTCTTATACGTGGCCTATAGTCCAATCCAGGGAACGTGTAACGTAAGCATAAACGTACGTGTTGAAGGAAGATGAGAGTTTACTGAGCAGCGGACTTTTCCTCCTGTTTTTATCCTGTGTTTATGAACGGTTGATAATTATCATTATTACGTCGTTGGAAGATTACTCAAGGAGTTCCCTGAAATATATTGATTCCTTACTGCCATTACTATTGTCAACGTTGTTGGAGTTCTGGTTATCTTGTTACACGATGTTCTTGACGGATCGATAGTGTATACTCGTTTGCTAAAGTATAGTCACGTCCACGTGGACGTAACTTGCAGGATCTTTAACACTGCCTATCCTTGATCCTTCATTTCTTTAGAAGAAGGTACAGGACGATCTCGAGGAAGGTCAGAGAGAACGAAATTCATTGTCAGTACGGACGATACTGATATAAATTGTCAGGATTAAATTAAGGTACCTTCTTGCTTTTCTGGAAGGGCTAAAAGAAAATGACTATCCGTGTACCTTGGGAATAAAATTTGGGACGATTCTAAGAGAAGATTTGGATGGCGAGAATGTTAACAGCCATTGGAGTATTTTGGTGGAAGAAGTAAAATTATTATTCCTCCTGCTAATTAAAATTGTCTGTCTACAATATCATTTCATTTTAAATCGCACAGACTTAATTAAATCGAGAGAATTATCGAGTCGCGATAACGGTAACTCAACGCCGATAATCGTGGTCCGTATTGCAATCCACGTATTCTAGAAGCTTCGCCGATCGCTTCTCAAGAACGGGACGTGGGGGGAAGAAACCGCCGACGTTGTTCGTCTGGTTAATCAAGTGAAAATACAAAGTGTTCAACGGTATGAAGTATGGCCGATACGAATGGTCATCGAGGTGTTCGGGACGTCGCGGCGACGACGCCCGATTTACAACGTGGCCGGAAACGTGCACTGGCTGCGCGTGGTGCAGCCGGTGCACTGGCGCTAGGAATTCTGGCTGTAGTCCTCCAGGCGGCAGCTACGGCAACTCCACAGTGGGGATACTTTTCCAATCCTGACGGTAAGTTTATACGTTCGATATAATACACCATTCATAACAATCGCCATTACCCCCATTATCTGTCAGCTATATTGAAAAAGACCTATAAAGTTTTCTCTAACCTTTGACCTAATTTATCCTGAGCGGCTTCCCCTATTGTCAGGGTAATTAATTCTACGGTTTAACACATATTCTCCCACTACCTGTCTATCCTCGTTCGTCGAAGAATGATTGAGACAATGCTAGGTTCGGGGAGGGGGATCCCACCCAGAACCTAGCATTGTCTCAATCGATTCTCTCTCTTTCTCAAAAAGAAGGGTCCGCGTAGTTGTAACTCAGAGCCTGCAACCTCAGTGGGAGCCACTAGGGCTCACGGATGAATTCACTTGGACTTCTCATGCGTGCGACAACGTGCGAGGCACGCATATCAATTGAGTCTCGCAGCTGACTGTGCTAGACCATATGCCACAGGCGTCTTCAGCCGGCATATTTGGCCTCTTCGGTTTCTCTTGTCCGTTTATCCCAGACATAGGGTACAAAAGAATTTAAATATTATTTTTTGTTTTGGTCCAAAACTCACCGCTCCACCTTTTCCCATTTGGGTTAAGATGCTCTGAATTAATATAAGGGCAATACGCAACGCACGTTACGCAACGGGCAAGACGGACGCGTGTGGATAACTTGAGTAAGTAGGTACGAGCACTAAAGTACCGCTATGAAACGACGACAGAACTCTTCACGTTCGCGAGTGCAACGGCCTTTACCTGACTTAGCTCTGAACGCCGGCAACTATACAGTGTGAATCCCGTGCTGCTTTTCATCAGGCCATCGCGTCTCGCGACACGATTAACGGACACATCTCCGTGACTCGGATATTCCCACCTGAGACTGCATCTAGAAATTCACCTTTAACCAACAGAGAGTCAGCCATTACTTTTAGCTACTGTCCTCGTCTCGCGTGAGATTTTATTTTACGTTGTACAGACGTTATGGTAACCGCACATAAATCACTAGTTGTTTTACTCGTCTCTGCTTGTCTGAATCTTCCATGAATTACTTATACAAGGCACGCACAGTACTGTCTCGATGACAATCCCTATTAAAAGAGTGACGTCACTCTTCAAAAATGCGGATGGAAAGTTATTCGAGCTCTGTCGTCCGTGTAAAATGAAAATTTCCTCGCTACTAGTGTCTAGATAGGCTATCGCCAAAATAGAATAGATACAGTGCGAGAGTTTTGGGTACTCTCACAGCCGTTGGATCTACTCCAAGAGCCTTTCTTCATCGCCAGAGCATCGTCTGCTCTCTAGTCATCATTTTATTTTTTCTCGCCGTTCCAATCCGTGCGCTTATATCGCAATCGTACCTAGGCATCATTCCCATTCCTCTTGAGATGTTTCCACCAGACCGACAGATGCTACAGAATGTTTATTCGTTAACAGTGTAACGAGCAATGCCATCTCATGAAAAGACTTCAAACCATGACCGCTTTTGGCATTCCCGCTCTCCAAATGATCACTGACTTAACCTCAATGGTCCTTCGGGTAATTTCACATCTTAATACCTATTTATCAAGTACCCACGTAATACTCTTCACGAAGAAGATCCTATACGTATCTCCTAATATACTAATTCTACATGGGAGGAGCTCTAGAGCGAAATCGCAACAGAACGAACGTTTTTCCGGCGCGTTCCCTGTTCGTCGACCGCACTAGTATCACATACGCTCGAGCGACTTCATGTTCTGGGTGGCGGCCACCGGAAGTCCTTTCGTCTCACTTCTACCCACCCATCCGCATCACGTAGGTATATACCGGTATGCACTTACACGTAAACTTTACAGCAGTTTAAGGTCATCCTCCCTTTAGTTAAATTCACATGAGACATTTCCTCAGTCTTCCTCCAAAAGTTTTTCCTTCTTACATCTATCCCAACGTCCTCCCACCTTCTTCGTGTATTCTCTAGAAGGACAGGGTGTCTGGGGACAAGATAAAAAGAATGCGGTAATGGGGAAGAGCGAGCGTGCTAAAAGTCGAAGCGAAGCAGCACGTCGCTTTGTAACCTTCAGGGAATAAATAACGCTTCTACGTTGGCCACCAAGCCCCTAACTGCTAACTATAGTACTAGATAGTGTACTATACTATCCTAATGCTACAGGATACAACTAGCATCGCTGCTGTAGAACTATATGTTATGTTGAGCATTTATTAACCGGAAGGTTACCACCACCTTCTCACATTTTCCTATATATTATCACGTAACATACTAACCGTATGCTACTTTCATTAAGAGAGTAACAACAACGCTAGCCGTATTTACATATACAGTACCTTTCAGCTAATATCTTCGAATGCTCCATAGCCTCTTGTGGCTACGTTATTTCCACTTACTACGTGGCCAATGTTCTTTCACTTTCTCCAGGTACCAACATTCGCCGCTGCTTCGCTACTATCTCAGGCCGCTTCCTTTCGTTAGCGCGGTATACAAACACAGTCGTATACTTTTAATGCAGAAGGAGGTATCGACTGACAGTAACGCTTGATAATTTACAGTTATTACGGTGATTCTTAACTGCCAGTCAAAAGCGCGTAGCGTATACGTTCATAATATATTCATATGATCAGTCGAGTTTCTTAATCAGTAACTAGCTATATACCTGTATATGTACAATATATTCTCACTATCCAGAGGTACTTTTAGTATAGGCCAAACAAGAGCAACACAATGTACAGTTTAATATCGTAACCACTGCAGGAAATAGTATGCGCAACTAGGTCACGCACGGTAGCCATCTTTCTTTCTGATTGTGCAATTTTACTTTTTACCTTCGTGCATTAGTATTGTGCATTCTATGCATTACCTGTATGATTAATTATGTTTATGGTATGTAGAAATACAGTCACGTATTGTTTTGCATGAAATGCATTACTTCTTTTATCCAAATTTTCCACAGTGTAACGTAGCCATTGACGCCAAACTTCAAGGACTTGCATGAACGTTCGATCGTGCATGAACTCTTGTTTGTTGTCAATAAGTTAACGACACTTCTCGTTCGGTCAGATTGAATGAAACTCATGTAGTTCTTTAGGGAAAGTTCATCGACCGGTTACGGTGAAAGGTCCTCTACGTGATTCGAGCAACTTTGTCAGGCTGCATCCATTGCTTCGATTGTAACTTAGATACTTTGCTGTATTTTAAAAATTAAATGGCGAAAAAAGATATTGAACTTGTTTGACGTATATTTTTGGGTATATTGTAGATTGTTTTATTTGTCCTACAAAGTTGATCAAATGCGTTCTAGATTAAAAGGGGAAATACGTAAAACCGGAAACGGAAAAAGGACACAGATAGACTCTCCCTAATATCGTTATACGCGTGATTCAATGCGTGCAATGCTTAATCGAAATTTACATTGTTTATTCGATGACTTATTCTCTCGTTTGATTCAATACGTTTTATAGGTACCGTACTTTTTTGAAAATGTAATTTAGGCTAGAGTTTAAGTGTACAAAGAACGGACTGTAATAGTAGCGTTGCATCTGTAGGTAATATCGTTGTATCAAATGGGTACGTATTACCAGCATCCCGACTCTGTCCGTCGTGTGACCTCGCATTAACGTTCTTCTGGGGGAATAAGCGATGGAACGAACGGATGTTCGAACCTTCGTCTGACATTAGCGAAGCCTCGCGGAAAGGGTTCAACTAATTTCCTGGAAAGTAATTAAGCCAGCGTTCCCTGGGTTGCGTATCACGTCAATCCGACGGTGCGTGAACGCCCTACTTATCCCTAGAGAATGCGAATTGACGTGCCAATAACTTTGGCTACAGCCTTCCCTCCTCTTTCTATGTTGCAGCCGGCTCGGCCGCTGAGAAGGGCTACTTCGGACCTTGGCGACAATGCAAGCTCCTACTGTACGGTCGTGAGAGATGCGGCCAGGGCGTATCCAGGTTTCAGCCAGTTTGTAAGTTGCTGGAAAAATTTCTTGAGACAATTAAAGCGACTATCCTAGACTCACTGATCATCCCATCCGACCTAACGACCCAGTCAACGTACCTAGAAGAGACAAGAAAATCAAATTATCAAGTTGTCCAACCTTGTTTCAGTGGCAGTTTGGGTGGCTGGATTAGCTGCTGCAGGAGCTTCGGCTCTCCTGGCTATTCTTGTAGGACTGGCTGTACTTCAACTGGCAATGGCATCTTCAGCGACCCGAGTAGCCGTCTCCTATAGTACAGCCTTGATTGGCAAGGTAGCCCTTGCCACTCTGGCCAGTGAGTATTTCTCAATAAAACTAAACTTTTCTCTTAGGTCTTCCGTTAACTACGGTCTGCTGTCTCACGCTGACAATATTGCCGCCACGCAACTCTGCACATATGGACATGCATGCGTGCGCGTTCATATGCTTTTCACATCGGACTCACGAGTCTACCTTTACATTAGGATCCACTGAGATTCCTTCTCACATTCCTCTTCCCACCAGGGACGGTCAATTGACTATCTCCACGTTCTATACCCAACGCTTTGCGATCCTCGGTAAGCTTAAACGAAAAGCGCGAAGGGTGGTATCGCAAGACCGGATACTTATGTGCACTAGAATTACTAGTTACACTGCACTCCTAGTAACTGGCCTACTTAGCTCAGGGTAAAGCCGTGAGGAATCAAATATCCGCGCTAGATCTCGTTACGGTAAAACTATCCTTTTTTAATATGGCCAAGCAGCCTGTATCATTCGGTCCTTCATTGAAGAACTCGCCTGACGATGTATATATATACACATACACACGCACACTCATTAATGAGAAAATAAATAATTGAAAGTCAATGTCCGAATTATTAAAAGCCACAATAGTTTTAACATGGTTAGAAACTGTCGAATCTTGTACTACCTTCATGGAATAATAAATTCGGTCAAGGATAGTACCCGTTTATTCGCGTCACGGTTATCTCCGTTTCACTCTTATTCGCATGAACGTCCATAAGTTCGTCTCTCTCGCACTCACGGTAGGTATAGGGAGCTACAGAATTTTAAAGTCTGCCATAGGTCTAATCGGTCATGTGTAATCTGTGCGTGTGGTATAGAAAAAAAGAACTTTTACTATACATATGTTATATTTATTATATATATGGTAATAACTTAGTACTCTGTCTTATAAGTTAATTGTAGTTAGCTAATTATATTACATTTAAACTTTCTAATAAGTCACATCTTCCGACTACTCGTTAACTCTAATAAGTCATCAGGGAAGAAATATTTTTAGAGCAAGCCGACATCTTGTCTTTACAATGTTGGATTGAATTAAAGTAATTCTGCTCAAGATGGATGTTCTGGAAGTAAGATAAGGGACAGTTACGGAACGTTACCTTACTTTTCGATCTGCCACAAGCCGTTATGACACTCTAATCATATTCCTTCGTATTTCAGCTTCGTTGGCCATCGTAGCAGCCAGTCTCTTCGCCCTGCAGACCGACGATCGTGCCAACAGCTTCATAATCACCAGAGGCGAGGCCTTTTACATGCAGGTAAGAAAATAAAGAGAATCGACCTCGTGCTCAGGATTTAAACCCCATTAGTGACGTCGCGACCTCGACAATTCGGATGATAGAAAGAGTACGCGATAGTAAGTGAGTACACGAATAAAAAGCCAATGATCATTGAACGAGCAAGAGCGAGAAGAACCCGTGGCTTATTTCTGCAGGTGCGCGATTCTCTTTGCAGGTGTCTCATTAAGCCTCGACTACTTAGTAAGCGCAAGAGTTCTCAGTGTCGTTGTCGCACATTAAAAACAATGTGATGACACTGCCGACTGCTCAGTTGGCACCTCGATCTTGCCCGTGGCATTATTACACTAGTTATACGTCGCTTTGATTTGACTAGAGATATTAGTTATCGTCGATACCCGATCGATCGTTTGCATTGAGTATGCATCCACGTGCGCGCGTCGAGGATCATTCGGTGATTAAAGGGAAGCGACGTAATCTTCTGAAGGAAGCAAAGGACGAGGTTAAGTTGGAGCGTGAAAAGAGACGAAAATCAGGAAAGGTAATAGAGAAAATGAGGGAGTTGGACAGTCTTATTACAATCCCTTGTTTTTTTTTCGTTTTTAAATTATTTTTTCTTTTTTTTAAATAATAATGATAATTATGTTAATCTCTAACGAAAATATTTGGAGTATTCCTATATGCTGTACAGCAGCAGTCCGCTGAGGTTTTAATTAGTACTGACTGAAGGGAGACTTTGGAGAATGTTTTCTCTAAAATAGTAAAATCGCTGGAGAAATATTGTACCATCCCTTCTACATTGTTCTTGCGTTCGAGAGGGTTCATAGGTTATCAAAGCAAATTCCATGATGGGGAACTAATCGAGAGACCTTCGTTTCTGAATTTCAGGTTTATCTGTCTTGTCGTTCATTCTCTCTCTCTCTCTCTCTCTCTCTCTCTCTCTCTCTCTCTCTCTTTCTACATATTTCTACATGTATATCGTAGCACGTAATTTACACGGGAAAATATCGTGCCACAGGATTAATTATGACTAAACAAACGATTCCAAGCGCGTTCTTTGTTTATCCTAATTGAATTCCATGCAGGAATCCAAGCGAATCCCTCTGTTGTCATCCCCAGGAGAAAGAGAAGATATGGTTAGGAGAAGAAGGAGGAGACAGGATGGGCGAGGAAAGCCGAAAGCTTTGAGTTACATTGGATGATTTTCAGGGGCTTGATAGGATTCAGCATAGCTATATACAGTCACGAAATAGAAAGACAACAAGAGTAGTCCTTATCGTACGAGGATACCGTCCGTACAGAAATTCATACGTATAAGTACCCTAGTGAATTACATCCTTTTGTTATACTTGCAGCTGGCAGCCATTGTCCTGAATTTCGGCGTTCTCATATCAGCCGTCTACGAGGGGATATATGCCCGTCGCGGTGGCGATCCAACCAAACTGAGGGACGTGACAAATTCCCATGCCACCACCATTAACAATCCTGGATACCGGGAGCACCATCGTCCCACAAACGGTGAGTAACGCGATTAGAACATGAAACGGAGTAAATTTGCGAAGCAATTAATTACGTTGTTGGACCGAGACTCTGGTCCGTGGTATAGGATTGCACTTTGCCCTCAAAGCTTTACACTTTCACCCTTAGTCTGGCACGAGTTTCCCATAGCGTCACTTGGGATGGAGTTGCGGTTTCGTAAATTACACTGTTTCGATAGATTTGTTAATCAAGCTCAAACTCATACGAATATTGGTAAGACGAAGATTGGTTAAGTTAAATCGATTTCTGTACCCTGAACGCCCTTAAGAGAAACGTCGTTGCGACGTTATTTGTATACACAACGCACGTGGTACTCCATTCGCTACTAACTTAACCAAACTATTTCATAAGAGGATGTAGTACATACGGTAAGGGTTCGTGTGTCAGGAAATTAATAGGCAGCAAGCACACTCTGTAATGGCAATTTAATTGTTATAAGAACATTTACTTGAAATATAACGATTTCATTACTGTTTTGTGTCATACGGTTTGCATATAAATATTGCGGCTGAACTGTTATGCGTTTAATGGCTAGTATACGGTGTTATGCTTTTTCTCAGGCGTATATACGTATATAGTGAGTGTGGCTAAGTGCTAGAGAAATATGGTCCATTCGTCTCACGTCAGAAGCTCCCATTTCCACAATAGTAATAACGCATTTCTTTGATTCTCTTATTCTTGAAAAAGCTTCCGAAGTTCTGCACCGCTATCGAGTATAGCCAACGATATGTTTTATCGACACTTCCGGCAATCCATAAAATACAACATGTATACCCAATAGGTATCTCGATAGCGCCAAGAGTGAAGGCTATAAAACTCGACGGGCAAACTTGTGCTGTACTCTTGTACGTTACTTGAATAAATCTTGGGTCTTGTCGTTCTCCGTGAATGAAGCCAGGATGCTGGGTAATCTTAATGGCGACCTCAGGGATTGATACATGGGAATCAGATAAAATGGGAAGGGACATGTATACGACACGTCGTCAATTCTACTATAAATGTCGGGTTAAAGGTATTGTTTACTGTGAATTTTTTTAGGTGGCAGTATCTCGATGACAGACGCCAGTGGCAAGCCTTACGCTGGTAGTGCCGGAAACGGGTCCATGGCGTCAGTGAGCAGCGCTGCGAGTACAGCATCACCATTGAGAAGTTCTCTGAAGAAACCGAAGCCCCTTGGGATTCAAAATCCTGGATTTTCCGCTCATAGTCCGACATTGTCGAGGAACGGCTCTCAGAAGAAGGTACGGATTCAGACCCACTCGACGGAGGTCTGACGAATTACGTGGGGAGGATAAAGAGAGTGGTGGCCAGTGGAGAAGAAAAATTACATAAATAAGGAAGAAGAGAGAGAGAGAGAGAGAGAGAGAGTGTGTGTGTGCGTGCGTGTAATAGAAGAGAAGAATTTACTTACAATACTGTGAATATCACATCCGTCCAGCCCTAAGCAGGCAGCTATACAGCGTTATTCGTTCGTCACGTGACGAAACATCGACGCGTCGTCCAGAGATAATTATATATTTTTATTAAAAAATCATTAATTTATATAAGTATGAGTGCAGGGGGAGGAAGTTAATACTGTAAAGAATTACTCTACGCTCATCACTAATCGCAGTGCGAGATATTGTAAATTTCCATCGATTATCCGTTATTCATAATTCAATTCCCTTTATCCTGTTCCTTGGAATTTACCAAATGGTACTGAGAGTGCCTATCCGACTTGGCTTTTACCCGGATATTACGTGCCTTGGCTTCTAACGGAGCAGGTCTCGTCCACGGTCGCGAATCGCGGGCAAATTGTTAATTCTTTTTTATTACCTTAAGTATTATACACGTATATATAGTATATATATTTATTTGATCGCGCAAATTAATATGATCCTAGATGGAAATGTCGTAGCGTTGCTTTCTAATTTGAAACAATTTGTAACCGTTCGTTGTTGTCGCTGTAATTAATTGTCCTGTTCCTGTCTACGTCCTTTACACTCATTTCTGTCCATTCCTTATCGTTTATACCTATGCAGCTTTTCTCGTTCCTCCTACATATGTTTTATTCCAACTGGACGATTCAATTAGCGAATATTCGGAGGACTCAGGAAAATTGATGTATCCGAATTTCTGTTAAGCAGATCGACTTTGGAGTTCAAGAGACTTTGGGAGATTGGAGGTAAACTTCGGAAGAGTCCTTTAAAATTTTGTTTGTCGACAGTACGGGTATTACGAGTGGAGGGGAACTTTGTAAATAAGCACATCTATCGCGTCTTTAAGACACTAAGAGATATGAAAAGAGAATAGTAGCCATCGGAGCAATTAGAGTACTCTCTGCTTATATATACGTTATAAATATAGAATGAAGGAGATGGAACACGAATATGGGAGAAAATAAGGAAAATATATGGAAATATAATTGGTGATCACGGAAGGGAGAAGTACTCATGTATAGATATTATGTAAATCCGTTGTGTTTTTGTAAGGTCGATACAGAGTTGAGACTTAATAAATGCGTTCGTACCTAAAACAATGAAGGTTTGTAGGACCGATTTGTGTATCTTTGTAGAAAATTAATATTTATTCATTCGGTTTACAGGTTAAAAACTTAACGACGACAGTGTTACTTTGGCGCGAGTGGCATCGAGCCCGATCCGATACGTCTCGACTACTCCGAGTCTTTCCTCACCAGGAGGAATATCGGACGTCCGACGTCGTTGACTCAAGGAATCTGCCTTGCCTTCTATTCCATCGGTCTTCAATTAACTTTTTTCGTTTTTCGCCTCTTTGTCTCTTATTTCTTTCTTATTTTTCTCTCTCGTGTTCCTCCGGCGCTCTCGAGGACGGGAACGAGTGGAACTCTTGTAAGGCTTTTGGCGTGCGCTTCCGCGGCCTTGTGAACGTGCATCCAGAAAAAAAAAGGGACGCCTCGTGGGCGGCTTGGAAACGCAAGGACGGTAAACTAGGAACAAACGGAGAATCCGCGTCTGCCACCACGCACAGGTTTTTTGTTTCGTTTTTTTTGGTCTGACTTGTTTTACGGCAGTGGTCTTCCTGACTTGACCTATGACCTACGACCTACGACCTTCGACTACAGCGAAGATTGTGGTGAACGCGGTGCTCGCGCCAGAGTATCCGTTGCTCTCACCGGCTCCTTGCTAGAAGTAGCCTTCCCTGTCTTTGGGTGCGCTGGATATGAGCTCGCGGCGCTTCCAAACAGACGTCGCAGCGACGCCTGTCCTCTGATTACTTTGCAGTGGACTTTGATTTGGTACTGATACTGCTGGTTGTGCTGTTTTTGTGCCGGCGAGCGTCTCGGCGTCGGGGATGTGTCGTGTCTGGTGCCGCGAGTCCGTGTAACGTCTCTTGGTATACTTCTTGTTGTCGGATGACGAGAGTGATGTTGCTGTTGAAGGTGCTGCCGTGGAACTAGCTTCTTTCTCTGGTCTGGTGATGTGTAGCATCCTCTCGATGTCCGCGGTTTTCGACCTAGAAACATCAAGGTTCAATTAATTTGATGAATTTTAATAGTAAACTTAATTATTATCGATATATTCACCTAAGTACCGCTCCGCCGATACTGGTGATGCTGGGAGTGTATGGACCCGTGGATCCTGTAGATGTCGCATTAGTAAGAATGCTCACTGGTACGTTCCCGACGACACTGGCGTTCTTGAAAGTGGTTTCTTGTGAGGTACTTTGACTAGTAGACCTGGAGATCTGGCGAATCTCGCTCGAGGTCGTAAAGGAAACCCTCTGGAGGACCGCGTGATGATCTGGTATGTAGGAAACAGCCGTGACGGCGCTATCAGGACTTGCTGGTGGGCTCGAGGCCCAGGAAGGAGGAGAACTAGGCGGTTGATCACCAGAGAGCGTCGCCGAGGAACCGACGGCACTGTCACTCCCGTGTCTACCTCCTGAAAGGCAAGAAGCAACCAAAATATCATCAAAGAATAAGGAACAGCACGTACTAATACTAAATTCTTGTTAATCGACATTGTACCTTCACTACATCCGGAGATGGACCTTTGCCTCTGCCTCCTGGGCGGAGCACTAGGTTGTTTAGGCGCCTCCTCGATATAGGGTATATCTGGGTCGTCAAGGTTCAAGGTGAACGCCCCAGACATGGGTATCGTGAGGCTGGCGGTGATGACCATGGGAGAGGATCGTCTCCTAGGATCCGTGGGATCCTCGCTGGAGCCGCTGTCCACGCTGTTGCTTCTGGTCTGCTCTTCCTTCCGTCGGGATCCTGGTCGCTTTGGTCTACGTGGCCTTGGTCCGATATCACCACCGACACCGGCCGTCTGATGCATACACTGCTCCCGGGTCCAGAGCTTGCGCGTTGCTATGGTCTCCTCCACGGAGAAGGTCTCGGCCTCGCTGCAGGGGTCGACCTCATCGGCGCACTGCCTGTAAGAGAGATAGACCCACTCGTTCTTTCTATCCGTCCTTCAGTCTCTCGCGAATCGGTTCTCGCGATTTTCAATTGCACACGCCGACACGAGGCTTCATCCTTCGCTTACTCCTCAGCACGGCGCGTGAGGGCCAGGTCCAGGTCCGCCGGATGCGTGTCCATCATGTGCAGGTAGAGCTCATCCAGGAGGGCTGCCGGAACCGTGAAGAGGGTCGGTGCATGCTCTAGAAGTGCCCTCACCACGTTTATCACGTCTATCCTCTCCTCGGCTCGCTCTGCCGAGACCTCAGGCCGCGTCTGTCCGTGCTTCACGCAGTGGAGAATATTCGGCGCGAAGACCTAAAATATTTGAACGTGATTATATACCGTTTAGCATCATTCATCATCAGCTAGATACTGCACAGCCAGACGAGACTCACTGTTGCCAGATTAGTGGCATCCATTTTATTGCCGGGTATCCATTCGTTCATTTCATCCTTGCGATCTTCACTGTTGGCTGCAACTTCACTAAGAAAATTCAACAGAGCCCAGAGGGTCTCGCGATTTGGCGTTGGCAGCAGCTGAATCAGATGCTGTAGCGCTTCTTGCTGTAATCTCCTGTTTCGTATCTCTGAAATATCACGAAATATCCAGTGCAGAAGTAGACGATAGAAGTGTCTAACATGTTTAAATCCAGCTGTCACGAACAAATCAAACAGTAAACGCTCACTCTGAGTATGCACGAAGGCTTGATAGAGATCTCTACACAGTAGAGGATCGGGAAGGTCCCGGAAGTACTCTTTGAGAAGCGCCGCGACGTCATGTGGACACTGATCCGGTCCAATTTTTGTCTCTCTGCCGCAATCAAAATCTTCCCTCAGTTGTCTCACCCTCTTTTTCGAAGGTGACACTCTAAAAATGCCTAAGGTGTGCAATCCCGTGGCCTCCAGGTGCTTGATGCACTGCTGTACTACTCCTGGAACTGCATCCCACTCACCAGGAGGACCACCACCACCACTGTCACTCAATTCCAGCCCTCCAGAGTCACTTCCGGCCTGAACACCACCACCTTTCGACGACAAAGACTCAGAGGAGCCACCCTGAAAAAGCAATCGGACCAGGAAGTCACGTGAATTCAAGTACACTCTCGTGCAAAGATACGCAATCACGTGCCGAGTTCATGTCAATAAGAGAGCTATAAATAATAATCAAATCCTAAGTGCAGTTTCCCATTTTTCAGACTACCCCGATGTATACACGCGGGCGAAGAAGAAGGCACGCACGTTCCCGTTAAATAGAATCTCTTGCAAAATTGAGCGTTCTTAATTAATCCACGGATAAAATTAGCGTTCTCGGCCCTGTTCTATTTGCGTCTCTGATCTATGACGTCATCGCGGCGTGAGTCTGGCGTGACGTACGAGCTGCAGCTCGGCAACGGCGATGAAGTTTTGTCGCTTGACGCGCGAGCTTTAACGAAAACTGTGGCAACCGGTTTCATCTCAGATTAATTTACTACACATTCCCTATACCTAATAATCCATGCTGGACAAATCCCATGGAATTTATCCTGATCTCATCAAAAAGTATAGGTCTGTACAGTCATTCCTATTATTTTTCAGAAGCAAAACATTTACACGTCTTTCTGGTCACACACTGATATTGACCCTATACTGAAACTATGTAGGATTGCAACGCTTTGCCAATTTCCGAGGACACAAGAGCATGATACAGTGACAGCCCGGCTGTCATGCGTGTCACATGCAACATTCATGAGATGTTGACAGGACCCCTGTGAGCCATTTACGCGGGAGAGAATTAAACGGAGGACTAGATGGCCTCCCTTCTGCCACATAATAATCCACGTGTCCACCCACATATATTTCTATACAGACTCTCTCAGAAGTTATCTAAGTAACTATATGAGGATACGCTTCATAAATTTTCGATGGTTCAGCTGTAAGATTAAATTCTTGCAACCTATTTAACCGATAAGGTACTATCACGTGAGAAAGCGTTTTACGAGGAGATTTAACCTAAAGCATAGAAAGGAGTTTTCAACTTCCCACGCGGACAAGAAGCTTTTTACGCATTGGAAAACTCTAGAGATCCGTAGTTAATGTATCGAGATAGAAACCACGGTTGAGAGAATAAATGGCAACTTCCCATTTGATTTGAATATTTATGAAGGGATTGTCTCGATATCGACATTT
>JARPRG010000374.1:256665-293722 GCA_031001745.1 Hartigia nigra
CGTCGTCGTCGTCGTCGTCGTCGTTCCCGTCGTCGATGCTGCCGAAGAGTCTCCCGCTGACGTACGTCTCTTTCTTCACCATGATGAACCCTCAAAAGTATCTCTCCCTGCTCTCAATGGACCTCAGGGGCAAGATTAGACACGACGGAATTATAGATTCTTCATTAAGCGGCATGCACCTGTCTTCAAACTCCACTATATATGTTAAACCATGATTTTTTATCAGCAAAAAGATGGGTCGATTCTGTCCAGATAGAATTGCGTTTCCATGCAACGACCTTTCTAGTATCTTCTTCGGGTAGCTATCACTATCTATATACACAGGCTACTCTTTCCTCTTGCAGAGCATCCGCCGTAACAGCATCCAGATCCAAGAAGAATTCTCATCGGCTGACTTTTCGCCGAAGAAGTTAAACGAGCTGGGCACGTGCCGGAGCCAACCGATAATATTTACAACTGATTATAATAAAACGCACTCTCGGGCCAGCTCGCAAAATTCCTCGAGGCCAGGCCGCCAGGAACCGCCTCAACCTAGGAACGTCTGGAACGATGACGAATCCACGAAAAGCTCTTTAATCTGTTTCCAATCTCATAAACGGAGCAACTCGAATCCAATCCAGTTGTCGTGTTAAATTATCTTGACATCAGGAGAAATCTTCTTGTCGTGTATCGTCGCAGGATGATCATCCGAAGGGGGGACAACGATAGACGTCGAGGATGGCGAGGAGGCTGAGAAGTCGGAGGAGATCAGCAGCGCCGTTCTATCTTTGCACGCTCTAACCTCGTCATATAGTTTCGGTTAGTTCCAAGTTCCCGGTACTTGGAACATTAATTCCTCAAGGTATCTGGTAGAAAGTAAAACGGAACAACGGTTGGCGCGATTCCGAGACTGGCTTGTTGCTGCGATTATGTCTCACGGCTTTTGTCGGCGACATTGCGCCTCTCGTATAACAAACAAAGCAAAAGCAATATAGCATAACAATAAAATAATCCACTTCTTGATGCTTAATGCGGATCGAATCCCATTTCAGATAATTCATCATTAATATCTCAAGGTCGACTTTTTACCGATTCTAGCAGCGAACACCGGCAGGATGAAAAATTATGTAAATCAATAAAAAAGATATTTATGATTTTTGCCACGATCTACTAAGATTTTACCATTTCAATAGAAGTCCCAGGGACCTCTTCAATGAGATAGTCCATAACGCAACATTATAGGAACCTGGTCATCCATCAGCATACGGCAATTGTGTATTCTGACATTGATTGGTCTGATGCATAACGGAAAGATGCTTGAATCTCCAAGCTAAAGCGCTGATAAAATATCAAAGGACAAAAAGGATAAGATTGATCCGCAGATAAGAAGAGAGGAGGCTCGGAGTAGCGTATAAAGGCGTCGATCGCGTTTGAGTACACGGTCGTCTATTTTCATCGCACAAATATTATAGTTTGCGGTAGGTATTTTATGTATCGGCTTCTATATCTGCCACGAAACTTGCCCTAAATTTAAATCGCGCCGTCAGACGCAGCCGAGCCCTTCGCAAGTGACTTAGGACGAGCGCCGTTCAGGTTGCTCAATCCCTAGGGATATTTCCTGAATCCACCGATTCTATTTCTGGACTCATTCTCCGGTTGCCCGACTCGGCCCGCGAACTCGATATAAATCAGTGCCACATTAGTCACATATGTACATAGATGATTGCTTACGTAGATGATACATATGAATATTCATCCTGGAAGTACCTCTTGATAATCCTCGATCATCCCTTGTGCCACACCTTCTACAGTTCGTGACGTTAATTACTTCTATCTTTACACAGTCCCCATACTAGACTAATTAACGGTATACTTGAATTTCGTTTCGATAAAATTTAAGCAAGGGCTCTGGAGAGTCGTAGTCACGTACGAGTAAGGATGAGATGTGTACATATGTGCGAAATGTAATCATATAGGAGATGTAAGTAGGCATATGCGTAGGGGTGCGCTTGGAAATTGAGATGAACCGATATCCTATCTTTAGAGTTGCGTGAAGAGCAAGTCGCGAGGCGTCGGGACGCCGAAGTGTCTGCCAAGCAAGCCTTATCCGAACTCTGCTTTAGAGAGCCGATGAAACTTTTCTTTATAGATTATAACAACAATCCGTTCTGCCTCGTGATTTCGTTTCTAATAATCTGTGAAAAATGATGCAATCGACATTCCACAAAGTTTTATAGCTTGTCATAAGCTGAAGGAAACCTTCGATGGGAATTTCCATTGTGATTAAGTATTTACTTGAAATCAATTGTTACAAAGAACACGTAACGTTTTAAGAATGTAAGGAAACCAAATTAAAGTTCAAAGAAGCTATGTTTCATGGATGTTCACAATTCCGTTCGGGTTATCTCGCGAATTTAGTTTATTTATCTTTTTCGACACTTTGAGTAAACTTTTTCGAGGGAGTCAGGTGCCAGAAGTTGATGGTCAAGAATGGGATTAAAATTATCATAGGGGATATTTTCATCAAACCCTTGTATGATGTCATGTCGCTTCTCTCGGCCGGTAATGCAGCGCTCGATACACAATTGACCTTTTCACATGACTTGAGAATGTTATCATGCCTCTGACAACCCCCTGAAACCCGTGTTACGTTCGTACTAATTCGAGGTCATAAGGACGCCGATATTTTCCATCCGAACACCAATACCTATTCAATAATCAAACTCGCAAGTATTCGATTCTTGGAAGTTTACTGGAATCCAGAAAAGAAGTATGCATATACCAGTCGAAGAAATTCTAAGAGTCACAGGTATAGTATAACTGCGAGGAAACCTTTCTAGAGCGAGAAAAAGAATTCCACAGGATTCCGTTACTCTTCTCGGATAGAAAACTGCTTCTACGAGGAAGGTCAATATGTCCCTGAAGACATGTCAACTTTTCTTTTACTCCCGGAAAAACGGGTGGGGATGAAATTCTTTAAAGGAAGACAAAAATGAAGACGCAGAAGTTTCTACACTTTTCAATAAACTCTACAAAAAGCCGCCGCCTCTTTAACCTTGATACAAGTTATTCTACCTCATTTATCATTCCAGAAAAAAATGCTCAATACAAAAATGAAGCTCTCTATATCAACTGTGACAAACAATTTCACTTGGAAAGTGATGCTCGTATGATGCATATCGTTAAGAGAGAGAAAAGAAAATTGTGCGCAAATATATTTCTGCCTCTCTTTTTTTTTTTTTCTTATTTTCTTCCTCCGTGACGACGTCATCAATCGATGACGAGTACAACTTGGCACTCAGCATCGCTTACCGAAACTCTCTCTTTCAAAGTCTAAACTCTAGACACCTCTAGAGGGTGTCCGAGAGAGTGTAGTGTCATCGACTGATCGCTGCTATTTCGAGCGAATGCTCCGGCAAACGTATTTACTATTTGTTTGCATCCACGCCACGTGAGCTGCCGATGCCAGGTCATAATAAGCACTAGAATGTTATGCGATTTCTGCCGCGTGACGTACACTAAATTGGTCCGTAATAATCAACATCCCTGGATATTAATAAAAAAAAATAGAAGGGTGGAAGAAAAAGTGTTGAAAAAGTCACCGGTAAAATGATGACATAACGATGATATTGTAATAAGAAAATACTACGAGCAATCCGTACACACGCCCCATTACCCTTAGCGTCTTTTAATTCGAACTGACGAACGTCTATTTTTCACCGGACAATCGCGTCAGAAATACCAACCTGGCCACCCCGTGTTAATTCTGTTCTTCGACTCACATGATCTCTGCCACTCGCTTCTCTTCTTCCTTTTCTTTCACTATGCCGCTTTACCTTTAGCTTCATACCTTGAAGACTTTACTATTATTGACTTGGAGGTTATGTTATGTTACGTACTTACGTACCAGTGGGCAATCAATCATCTTCACATAGTAGGTAGTACTAGGACGTGAACGTTTTTTCCTGAATGATTTAAACAAAAAGTTATTTTTCTTCGATCTTCAATGCGTATAAATTCGTTTTTTTTTTTATCGAGCGAACAAATGTTAAACTTTTCTTTCAACCGAGTGGCTACAGGTTTTTATTTTGTTCTTATTACCTTCTTCTTTTTCTTGCTCCGTTCGCTTTAAGAGTTAACGATAGGAACACCGATTCTGGTGTAAACTGTCCGTAAAAAAGAGAAATAAGCAAGTGAAATAACAGTACCAAGGGAGCGTATAGATAAGACAGACAAGGAAACACAGAGGAATAAAAGAATAGAGTAATGACTATTCGATCGAAGTGTTGGCTCATAAAGCAAATGAAAAAGTCCCTGTGATTTCAAATCGATCGAGGGAATCTCCGTTCGTCTATAAAACTGGGGAAGTCTGGGCCGATCGGCGCTGCTCGGTGGTTATAAAATACGCGAAATATTTTTAGCCGTGCAAAAATATCGCAAGGTCGCCGGCACACCGACACGACTTATATACCAGAGCTTTTGCTGAGCGAAAGCCTTCGCAAGAGAGAACGCAAGATAATCGTAGTGCTTTCCCAAGCAGTAGAAACGCGTCGCCACTGTGCGGATGCATGATGAGATCGAGCAAGAAATTTAAGCACTTATCACACGTGCCGACTACCGTCTGAATTATCCTCAGAAATGCACGAGATTCGTATAAACGACAGAGTTTCTCGTTGCTTGAATCATTGCCAACGAAGCATGGCAGTCATCGACTGAGCTTTCGGCCGGTAAAGCCCACTTAACACAGGCTAATTTTATTCAGTTTCTAGTCGCCAGATGGCAATGCGAATCTGGCCGTAAGTTAGGAGTGGCTAGAAGTACGAAATTTATCGACCGTCGAGCGACAAGTGTTCTATGACAAAGAAAGCAACTCGAACTTTTCACATAGTGACACTATTATAGTAATAGTAGTTATGATAATTGCGATAGTAAGTACTTATGTATTAGCATATCCTGATGATGGGGTAACGAGTGAGAAAACAGAGTTACGAGAACTATACATACCAACCTGAGCTGCCAAAATGATCTATCCTTTGTGAATTCTGGCTTCTTCAACAAGATCTAATAGAAGATCCTCCCCCAAGGCTTTTGGCCTTTCATCGGGTGCACTGGCTGTGGTATTCTATCTGTGGATATGACTTCTGGCTATTGGTACTACTTTTGTTATTGTGGTAGTACCAGTAGGTATTATTATCAGTAGAATAGTCTACAAGACGGGACAGTTTTATTCTTTCTCGAGACATACCTTACACACGTGTACGAGGATAGTGCTTATTTATGGATTATAGAGAGAGTTGGCCGGTACATGCGAGCAGCTCGATACCTTCTCGCCAAACAAAGATCTTTGCCAAATACTACGAATACTCCCGACACGATGAAAACAACCCTTCGAGATGGCACCCGATCATTATCATCAGTCATCTACGATTGAATATTAGTACAGTATATTTGGACAAATTATTAAGAATTTGCAATATCGTATTTTTTTTTATAAAAACCTTTATGGTATTCACGGAGGACTGATAAAAATCGTAAAAGGATAAGAAGAAATAGTTAATCGGTTACTGGAGCAGTGTCAAAGATAAAGTGGACAATTTTTGCTTCGCAACAATAAACATTCATTTGAAATTCAAGAATCAATGGCGACACTTCCGTGAACATTTTAATGTTTATACGACAGAATTCCAGTCACTGCGAATTGACATTGCAAAATGACTGCTAACTTTAGCAGGGCGCAGCATGACGCAAGCGACGGTGCAGACAATTATTAAACGGCTTGGCAGGTCGTGGTGATTTCACATTATAAAGCGAACGAGTAACAGAAGTCATGGTTCTTTTATAAATGACAAAAATCCTTGAGGAAGACTAGACAACGCTTCCGCTTTTTCGTGGCGTCTGCCGGTGTCTCGATTCATGTATTATGACGACGTCGTACGTCATCTAAGAAAATTTTCCTGATGCTTATATACATTCTCGTGACGATTTTGTACCAATGTCAGTGTATTCGAATGCTCACGTCGAGAACTCGGTATCAATATAAGCCACTCTTCAACCCATACTGAGTCACTGGTGTTTCTGGCAAAAATCCATGGACGCGGTCCCGCAGGAAATGCGAGTTCTCTCTTACCATCTTTATAATCGCTCTATATCGTTTATTGGAAAAAAATTCCATAAAAATTGAATCAGCTGATCGTAACCTATATAGATAAATTTTCAATCGAAGCGATTGAACTGTTCTATAATTGGTACGATCGTTCAAGTGGAAAGAGCACGTAATGATCGTAACGACGTATAGCAGCAAAAACTAAATATAGCGACATAAGACTAATCCATATGTGCTCTTTCTCTCTCTCTCTCCCTCTCTCTCTCTCATTAAAATGAACGATTACTGATATCAAATCTGGCGCCAACCGAACGGTTTCTCATAACGTTCTAAAGAGTGACTGTGCTATCGAGGCGGGATGAATCTTTAAGATCATATGTAGACGCTCACGCATCCGAAGAAGTTGACGGGGAACGTGCGCGGGCCATCCCGTCGATGTTAATCCCACGTTAATTCGACGACTCGACTCGCCAGACGGGGAAACCCCTGACGAAATAGTTTTAAATATACAGCCGCGCAATGAGCGGCTAACCCCTTCCTGAACGTGATTCGCGATTTCTTTAAGGATAATGAGCAAGAGACAGTGAATTCTTTGTATTCTCTTAGTCTTTCTTATTCGAGATATTTGTCCCCGATGATCTTTTACTGGATATTTATAGAGTGGCGAACGGGTCGGTCTATAGACACCCGCAACCGGCTATCAGCCGATACCATCGACTGAGCTTTTTATAGCCTTTTACTCCGGTTTAATATTTATCGACAATGATGAACTTTTAATTAGCCCATCCTGGAATGAAGTTAAAGGAATGATGTCTTTGGGCTCAAGGAACAACTTACCGACAATATGGTGGTACTTCTCGATGAACTGCGTGGTGCTTTGAATTCCCATGAGTGCCAGGTTTAATGTATCCGAGGAATCGTTGGAGAATTTTACGGAGCTATGCTCCGTGTTGCTACGAACTCGCAGGCACTATTACAATAGCATAATCACATGTTCCTTTTATTGTATTATCACGAGTTGAAGGATAAAGCAAGAGCTCTTTGAAACAGTACTTTTTGCCACGACGCTTCTGTGAGTCTACGTCGCTAAGCGTCGTACCGGATGGAATTTAGCGGCACTGACTCCGACTTCACTGTCTTCGACGTCGTCCCGAAGCATCGAACTTGCTGTGAAGGTTTCAAATTAAAATTTCACTAAGCACAATTTGTAAACGCGGCTGCATTAATCTCTGGGAAACCGTTTGGACGATGATGATGCGTGCACGCGCGACAACGTGGTTGGCACGAATTTAAGGTTACTCGGACATAGACGCCAAACGTCTTCACGTCCTCGTCCTTTTGGAGGTCCTGCTGGTTCGCTCCGGAAACACCCTGGTCACTTGAAACTAACTGCGAATACGTCTGTGCTCACCTAAGTTAACATTAATTGGTACGGCTCGATGTAATTTAATCGATTTACAATGATCGTTCTTATCGCTCAAGAATTCCTAAATGATAATGTCTTCGCAATCGGACCGTACGGTATCCTCTGTGCGACGAATGCTTTGAGCACGATGTACGATCAACGACTGGTGAGAAACGGTTTAACGTTAGCATTGGCAGCGCTGAGACTCTGGCCTATTTTAATACCACGCTGTCCTTCCAACCGAAAAGACCACTGTGCTACACTGCCATTTCTAATCGCGATCACTATGTGATCCTGTAGTCCTTTTATTATTCTAATCAACTATTAAAACGAAAGAAATATTGACTTTCTGACATAACTGTGGTTCTTCGGAATGTCTGCATCTAGGAAAGCTTTTCTTTACTGTGGTCTCGCACTCTTCATTCTTCTTTTGAAATCTTTAATTCTCTATTCTAGACTCGATTGTTGTGGATCAGCTGAGGACACTCATTTTTCTTCTACTTCTTCTTCCTTTTGCTTCTTCTATCTCTCTATTCTTAACTACCTTCTTCTTGTTCGACTGTCGGTGACGTCACGGATCTATTTCCGAATCAGTGGACGCAATGCTAACTTTAGCTGTGTAGCTTGTAGCTGAGATCTGGCCGTGAGCAAAGACACATTGGCGGAAGAAGATACAACGGGAGAGAGTCAATGCATCTGGCGTCTCTATGCGAGACGTCCACTTTTCAATAGCAGTGCGATTTCGCGACGAACTCTATGAATTTTCACGGGAACGAAGAAAGAGTTACGGGAAACGCCATTTAAATTTTAATCCTTTATTTGTTATTCTTTGAGATATTAACACTGCCGGTCAATGATAGTATACTGACAAAGGATACGACGGCTGATGTCTGTTAATAGGGAATTTCTAATTCCAACCAAACTCTATGTCCTCGATTTTTATATTCAATGCTTCCAGTGATGTGTCTATCTCTTCATCGTCGTATCCTTCTTCTAGTCCCATTTGCTATGGAGAACATGGCAATGATTTCACATGAAATTTTATTAAACAATATGAAAACTAACCTGCAAGGCGGCTATTTGCGAAGGATCTCCGACAAATAGTATCTGAGTTTCATTTTCATTAGGTTCTTGTGTGTTTCCGCTAATTTGTAATTGGCCATTCTTTCCTACAGTAATCTGTAACAACGAACAAATTTCAGGCTAATAAAAATAACGTGTTAGCTGATTATAAAGTGTTATTCTATTTATGTACATTTTGTTTGGTCACGATTTTTCTTCGCTTTCCCTTATTCTCCTCGACGATCTCCAAAGGATCCTGTAAAAAAATGTCGACACCGTCGTCGTTCTCGATCAGCGCATGCGCAGTTCTCTTGTGCATAATTAATGTACTATTTTGCCGATATCTTCGGAAACATATTTTACATTCAAATGGTCTCTGTTGCGTATGAACCTAACAAATATACAAAGAAAAAATATTTTTCATCCAGTATACAAAAAATATTTGCAATACTTTTTTTGTCAATGTAATTCCTCGACTTACTAAGTGGTGCTTGTAAAGACTAGAGTATTCTGTGAATCGACGTCCACAATTTTCGATCGAACAGGCGTAAGGCTTTTCGCCGGAGTGAATTCGTATGTGATTTTTATAATTCGTCGCGCTGGCAAAAGCTTTGCCACATTTTGGTTGTGTACATTTATAAGGTCGTTCACCGGTGTGTGTTCTGACATGAACCTGTATGATTGATGAATATAAATAAAAATATTAAATACATATACGTTTTTGAATGTCACAAACCTTTCTAATATTGCTTGTGGTAAAGGAACGGCCGCAGCCTTCAAAGGGACAAACGAAAGGCCGCTCGCCTGTATGAGTTCTAACGTGTTTCAAAAGGTCGCCAGAAGTTTTGAAGCTTTTATCGCACGATGCAGTTGGGCATTTATATGGTTTTTCGCCAGTATGAGTGCGCCAATGAGCCTTTAGACTGTAACCTGTTGAGAAACTTTTTTTACACTTTGGGTGAGCGCACGTGTATGGCCTTTGACCCGTGTGAGAACGTTCATGGACCTAGAATATAAACGTAAATAATAGGCAAATATTTTGGAAGTATATTGTAATGATTTTTTATATGTAGCATTGATTTTTTGTACTTTTAAATGATGCGGAGTACTGTAGACTTTTGCACAACCTTCTCTTGGACAGGGATACTGACTTCGAGATTTTGTCTCAGGTAGGTTATTTATAACGATTCTACCTTGTTTCTTTTTTAATTTTCCATCTTCAATCTCCCACAAGCCTTCATCCATGTCAACATGACCAGACACCATATACGCTGTGCCATTGATGAGTTCAACCTGGGAGTATGTGCTATCGATATCATGTGTTGCGGTAGTATGACTCTGGATAAGTGTTGCTGGATCCAATTCCAACTGGAGTGTTTTTCCATCAGCCAATTCTGATAAATCTCGTAGAAGGATAGTTTCACCATTTTCTAGCTCCAGTGCAGGTTCATCCTTGCCTTCTGCTTCTACCAAAAATAGTTAATAAATTTCTGGGATGTGTGGATCCTTCTGGCCACTAACCATCTTCTTCAAAATCATCGGTGACATACGCTTGGGTACCATCTGGCAAAGTTATTGCAGTGATAGTTTTTCCAAGTAACTGATCATCAACAATTAGCCCTTGGACTTCGGTACCATTAGCATTATCTGCATTTACCATAACAGAGAGGCATTCCAAAATATCTCCGGAAGACTCCTAATTAAATAAAGTTTAAATACAAAAGAGAATGTGCTATTACCATATCAGATACAATACCTCCAATCCATGTAGAAGAGTATAATCCTCTTGTCCGAGATTAGTATTCTCAGATGATCTTGCATCCTGCGAGGACATCATTTACACAAGACGAAACTAAAGGAAATCACAAGATACTTTAAATTAAGAAAGCGAGCTGATACAATATTCCATAACAATAACATGTCAAAAATTTGTGGTTACATTTCAGATGGACAGTCACTATAACCCCACTTTTAACACTTTACTTTTAGACAAGACTTTATATAAATTCGCACAAGCACCAACTTACGCTACTAATTAAAATAAGGTTCCAAATGACAAAGGATCCAGACTTTTATCCAGAATTTCTGATATAGTAAACTAATTTTACTCTATGAATCGCCATTTTCTTTACTTAGTTTATCAAGAACCAAGCGAAAAGTAGAAAAAGCCTTCTGCTTCCGCACGAATCTCCCAACATTAAAACATTACTCTTCCGTAATATCATAACGCGATAAACAATCAGTTATACAAGACGTCTTAAATTTTGGATCCCTCGCATCAAACAGCCAAAGAATCTTGGGAAATATTACCCATAAACTCCTCTGTCCGCGGAATCCAGCCGCAACCAACGCGACTAGCGTAAAACTTTGCACCGACATCTAGCAGATTGTTCATTAAACTATGTAAATCACTTATAATGTAGCAATGTATTGTTTGCAGTAAAATTTAAGGTAAATTTTTAGTAAAAAATTTCAACGAAATTCTGCGCCACGGTATATAAATCTTTTTTATGACTATAAATTTATCAAAATTATATTCAAAAAGAAATCTAAGACATCGGGCTAACATTTTTTATTTCATTTTTTACATAATTTCATTCGAACTACATATTTTATTTTCAGAATACAAAGAATCGGTCAGAAATTCGAACTATTTACTAAATAATATAATAGCTAATTCGATAAAGGGTCAAAGTTACATAGAACAGCAATAAAATGTGCTTCACGATATAAAGAACGACGTACTTCGACAAGAATTAGCATAAGACATTATCTCAGCCAATCTGAACTTATTGTTCCGCAAGATTAGCCATCGGGCTTGCCGATTGCACAATTTGGAAAGCACACGATCCCTGCCAGGGCATTGTGATCGTCTGAAGCGGATAAGAATCGTCAGAGAATACAAGCCTGATCATATGGCTAATGGAACTACCAAGAAGGGCGAAAGATTGCAAAGCAATTAACTAAATAAAAGAAGTCTGAACGTCTCGGTCCAAATTTACACAAAACCATAACCCTGATCTCTAATTTTGTAATTATATCCCATTTGAATCAAGGGTTGTATGTATGTATAACCAGACTCAAGTGAACCACATGTGAAATGGTAAAATAGCAATACAACGATAATCCGATTATAAATCGCAGTATCCCTAGGCGCCTCTTACGAAACAATCAATTTGCCATATTGGCTCCTTTTCAATAACTGTTCAAAGCCCATTTCAATCGCTTAACAAAGGCTCTTTGAATGTATGAAATTTCCACATTACTCAGAACTACGATACTCGATAATCATTAATGTAGATCAGTGAGAAACAAATTTTCTAACAATAGCTGCCTGCGGCTTGAGAAACTCCTCAGGGTAGTCTACATATTCATTATAGAATTAATATAGACATTCACGAATTCCTACACGTCATATACTTCAAAACTGCCTTCGTTGCCGCTTATCCACACGCACTTGTAACAGATCGAATGTCAAACTTATCCAACTGTTGTGAGGACTAGGATTAAAATTGACCTGAAATATACGTAAGGTCACAGGAGAGATATAAAATGGCGGAAATCCGGTTTAGAGGAAGTGGGCTTTACCAAATCAGTAATAATGATAAATGCTTAATGGAATGGGTTTCAAGGTTATGGGAAGGTAAGGAGATAAAATCAGTCTTCAAACGCTATACTGATTGAACATATATATATATATATATAGACATTTCTTATAAGTAATTTCGTAATAGACAAAACATAACAATGATACGTATGACAATACAATTCTTTCTACACGCATGTCAATAAGTCTTGTGTCATTTTTAACAATTAACGCATACTGCTCCACGTTCTCTTTGCAAAGATCAAAGCTTATAATCGATCTTATATAGATCCAATGATCTATGTCACTTCTATACTCCTATTTGTTACATGACAACATGTCAAGGGTATATACGCTCTGTATATTTTGAGGAACGATTATTACGGATTTTCTATAGAACGAGTAATGCGCCTTCAAAATACATCCTACGCAATACGAACAATCTCTATTGACGATCTGGCAGTATCCCAGTATCCAGAGATTCATTGAAAAACATATGAAAGCTAATTAACCACGCGTCTTTCATGAATTTGTACAATACTCGAATCTCTATTCACATAACTGTAAAGCAACCTCATTAGTCATTATTGGCTTTAGACTAATCCAGTGATATCTACAGGGCTAATACATTTGTAAGAAGTAACTCGTATGTTATTTTAATCATATATATGTAAAAGACACCAAAATGAAAGTCCTTTCTGTGAAACGTCCTCGCGATCGTCCTTAGTCCTTCTAGACTAGTCAGCAGTCAGGTGGGGTTCACTGTTCACACGAAGAAGGGAGATCTTGGGTCCTATGCATCATGACATTCTCCCAAGAACTCTGAACTGGATCAGTTTCTGCCTGAGTACGCGACACTTCGTACACTACTCGAATATTTTGACTTTTTGAAAAGGAAAATATATAGGGATAACAGGATTTCGAATAATTCAAGTGATCCTCGAGTGTGGGGTTAGGATTGAATAGTGTCTGATTAAAACGGAATATAGTAGCAGGCATGTTGATGGTGAGTAATTTATGAAATTTATTGAACAGGGGATGGAAAAATAATCTGAAGTTCCGTAAGTCGGCTGATTAAATCTTTCATTTAATTAATTTTCTCGGTTACTACTGATAATAAGTCAATTTATTGTTAGATACTTAGTGTCTTTGTGTGGGAAATTGATTTGCAGTTCCTGGTCGCATATGTAGTTGCACTGTCTAGACAGCTATATATAGTTATACGTACAGATTTACATTCATATATAGATATAGTCAGAGTACGTTATCGGCTAATATATTCAGGGGACTTTTATGTATTCTAAAACCGTTAGAAGATGGCCTATGATATATAGGCTTGCACCTATGGTTGATTTATTATATTTTTGAATTATTATTCATCCCATTCCAGGTGCATATAACCGGATATACATTTATACGTGAAAATTATGTAGGTTGTTGCATATTCCTATGACGTAATTACTGCATACGACCAGTTAGATAATATGATAGTGAACTGTTATTAATGGAGAACTGGTTGAGTAAAGTCCACATTATTCTAATGTAAGGGACAGTAAAGAAAATTCTAAGTAATTTCAAATTTAACTTTCTCCTTCTTGCAATACTCTCATACATAGTTAAATAAGATTTTACGAATTCTATGAGTTTTTTTTTATTATTCAAATTCCTTGTCAAAATAATAAATGGCTCTCAATGAATTCCTGTGGCGTGGTGAACGTCAGGCGAAAGGTTTCTGCGAATATCCTGTTGCATTCGCAATGCGTGACGCATACGTGCACGCGCAGTCCATTGTCTGCTTTGTAATTTGCAATAATATTACCTGAAAATTAGCAAGAATTCAAAACGGCAGATTTTGTATTTTCGTAATATCCGCTCGCTGAAGTTAATGCGAGGCGTAAATAGCGAACTGATGCCATTTGCAAATGTAGCTTGGAATATCCTTTATGGTTTCAATGGTATATACTATCGCAAAAATCAGGCGCATCTCCAGCGAAATCCAAGAGGTCCAATTAAACGTCTCAAGACCGTTAATTAACAGCAGCCGATACGCTTCGCCAAGATTTATAACAGCGGCTTCCTTATGATTCTCCACTCGCTTACTTAAGTGCGCGCTTACTTTGTTGTGAATCTCGCTGATACAGTAAGAGCCGTCGTGACGCCGTTTAAACCTTGTTGGATATCTGGACAAGGATTTAAGACCGATTTATGGTCATTCCTGGGCAAGGCGATAACATCCAGGAGTTCCTCGGGCGACTTGAGCAATGGACACTAATTGAAACTAAAACGTTACAAGATAATTATTTAATCGTTTTATCCTTGGGTTGAAAAGACTTAGATGGTTAGTGTCACATAATAATTGGTACGTAGGAACAGGATTCCATTTCAACCAAAAATAAAAAACCAAAATCGACATAAATGCCCATTGTATATATAAAAAAAATGCAGAATAAATTTGAATTATTATTCTTTGAAAATTCCACACAAATTTCAAGCATCGTGTCAAAGGTCATACATTACACAAATGATGCAGTTGTACAGGAAAATTAACCTTGCAAAAGACTCGAACCTTCCACTATACCAGAAGTCTGACTCCCCAGAGACAATTATATAGCGACATTGTTGTCTATATATGAAGTCGAAGCAATGCCGGGAGAGAAATCGAGCTTAACCCTTGAACTCAATATTGAGTCACTGTAGCAGCAGCATTAGTAGTAGTATAAAAGGAGGGGCTTCCCAACCATCAAATCCATTGAGGACATATCTAGTAAAATAATGATTAAGCAATCGAATAATTTTGATGAAAAATTGCGTAACCGTATTCATCGATACAAAGTTTTATGTCTGCCTTGCGTCAGGTAATAATCCATACGCGTCCGTTTCACACGACTCCACCTATTCTGAAGATACACGATAATTACTGTAATGAAGATTCCGAGAAGCACTATGGCGCTTTGCCATCCATAACCAGTAATTGGTAAGTCGAGCTCAAGTCTACAAAAGTGCATCGTCCATCGACTCGAACCAAATGGATACAATGAATCCACATCAGTCTGGAAATCGTGTAGGCACAATCTCGCACTCCTGTGGCGAAATACTCGGCATAATACATACAGCCCACGAGCACTTCAGTGAGCAACTGTTCGTTTACTCGCTCACTCAATGTTTGAGCATTGAGCCATATGCATATATATGAACATTGATTAACTCTAGACTATTTTTAACGAATATAACTAGAGACAATTATGCATTTTTTAAAAGTAACCAAAAATATTCTCATGCTTGAGAATTCTTCGTGCCATTTATGAAGTTTGGTATTTTTGAAATTTTTCCAAATTTTAGCATCGCTATTCTACCTGGCAAACGTCATGGGTCTACTGGCTGTGATGAAAGTCACTTTTTATATATCCACTATATAAACACACCAACATATGGATGCCGTGTACTGTGCAAGATGCAGTTACATGACTCCTCTGCGGTTTATAAAGGCTACGTCCCGTGATTCTTGCTTCACTTCCAGCTTCAATAAATTCATTCAACGTGTTGGTGCAACCTGGTCGATCATAGTATTCGACTTTCGTCTACGATCCCTCGTTACACATACAGATCAGAAGCGATGCTCTGATTTTACTTATGCTGAATTTCCATAAGTATTCTGTGTATTTCACGCCTTGAAAACATTACCGACAGACAATAAGCTGTGAAATAAAGAATGACTGTAGACACGAGGATTCCCACTTGGATTCAGACTACAAAGACACACATACGTGACGTGTAATTCTTGCCGTGCATTTTTGACTTTGATTTTGTAATCCAATAGAAATTTCGTATAGATCTTATCGCCTGTAGATCCCGTACGTGTAGGCACAGCCAGTTGAATTTCTCTGACTCATATCGTTTCTATTTTTCCTGTATTCTTTAATTAATCTATCTCAATATTTTTTTAACCTGTAGGACATTCTTTTTTTTCTCTTTAATATCTCATTTGGACGCCATTGTCTTAATTTCAACAGGTGTTCGTATCTTAGCAGATATACATTATACAATTTTGGATACGTAAACAAGAATAGGAATGCTCGATCAATATAGCGATCGTATTGTTATTCGATTATTATCGTCTTGCAAGCATTGTTTATGTCATCGGATTACGCGATAGTACAATAGACGATAGCGTAATCGTAAATTCGCTCTATTCACCAACAATCCTATCTCAATTAACGAGCTTCTGATCTTAAGGACCACCTTGGATGCTGTTCACTAGATACTTATCTATATATACGTTACAGTTATCTCAGAACAGAATGAATTTAGTGGCAAGGTCGTTATCCCACTAAAATTGAATTCTACGAATGGTCTATAGGCAATATACATTATTTTCAGCTACGATTCAGAGAATATATACATATAATACTAGATAGTATATATATATACAGTGTACAAATATTCTATGGGAAAGTACAAGAAATAACACCTTGACTAACAGGCAATGTTTTGACTGGATTACATCAGTGCTGCGTTAAGAGTAATTGGCATTTTGGTGGACTTTGATTGGCATTATCCACGAGGTACCATTTTATTATTGTACCAATTAAATATTCCTCTGCAAGTAGTAACTATAGTATAGAATAAGAATGCAGAGCCTCGCAATAGGCTAGTTTCTGAAATCGGTGCAAGGACTATGCTAATTTTATTGATCTGAATAATAAAGCCAATTCTCTCGCTGAAATGCCACTGAACTGGTTTAAGTCACTTAACTTGTACACAGTTATAGATAACGTCTTTAAATTTCAATAACTTTTTTTTGTAATGTCCTGTCTATATATCGTGACTTATTATTTCATTGTGTACTATTTCCGGCTATTGGATTGATTTTACTAATTCCCTTGCTGTAACGTGGGCAAGGTTATTAGACAGTGTATTTGGTATTGAAATGTTTTTTAATTTTTTTTTTTAACTTCGTCATTCATACTTACAGAATACCAAGCTTACCGTGGACGTTGATCAATGAGAATATGTTGATTTAATAACCGCAGACCACACAGTTGCAATGCAGATCGTGTAAAGACTTTCATCATAGCCACTGCTTACCTACTTTTTTTCTAGTGTGAAAATTACGCGATATATATTCAGCGTTATACAACCGACTTGAGAACTTATTGATTTTGTATTAATTAAAGACTTTGATTAATCTCTGGTTGTACCTTATATGAATTTTTCAGTTACGTGCTTTAGGAGTCCTCTTGTCGATAGCAGCGATAAGGGCCGTTCCACTTGCTAGCATACACGTTAAATTCGTTTCGCCCCCGCATACTTACGAGCACGGATTGACAACCCATGGTAAACAAATTATTTAAAGATACAATGTACTTCGGCAGATTCTGGTGTATCTTGATATATAACTTGATAAAATTTTGCAGATGGAAATACCATAGCGCAGAAATCGTATCTCTCCGTGGGACGAAGAAATGTGAATAAAGCCGCAGGGCAACATGGTATAGTATTGCTATATCTGAGAAAAAAAGAAATGACTGTACTTTGAGATATTAAAGTGAATTTTTTTTCTTCTTTGGTTCATAGCAGAAAATCTCGAGCAGACCGAATACACTGGTAGACGTATTGGCAGGCTTCTACGTGGTCATGTGATAACGCCAGCAAATGCTGAATCCTTATGGCCAATTGGTGTTTTCATTCCTCCGGGAGATACAAACGATCTGGGTTACGGTTCTCAGGATGTAGCTGGACATAGGACACCAGATTTCTCAGACGGACTTGGTACTTGAATTCTCCGTTAAAATTATTATCAATGCTAATGGATATATAATGTGTCATGTTTTTATTTTTTATAGAATATTCTGATCCATTTCTTTTGACTGGAGACGAAGCAGCAGCAGCTGTGAAATTGATTTATGGACGCGGTGAACTTTTCTGGCACAATTATCCACACGTGAGGGCTTTGCTTAGAAATCAGGAAGAGCGCAGGCAGAATGGCCTTCACGGTAACATTCTAAGTAGTCTCAGGCCTGACTCGCCGTTTTACAGATATGACCAATAGCGTAGTACCGGCAATATAATTTAAAAAAAAATTATTTATTCCAAATCTTTTAATATTAACGGGTTGCGCCAAGGTGTATACAGTATAAAACTCCAGAACACGGTCATTTAGTTTGTCATATTTTTGTTTTGTTTTTAATGAATAATTATAAACACATGTAAACATACCTACACTCTCATCAAATAAATTAACTGATACTTCCAGACTGATTCTTCTTTTAAATTTATTCATTTAGTTTGGCAGTCTACGTGGTACAATCCACGCGTGTGTTACACGACTAGTTTACTGGAATCTTGGTGTATGAAGTATCACGCGAATGCATGATACTTTTTGAAACGAGTATTAAACAGTTGGGATTATTTTAAGCAATACATTTAAATTAGCCAGCCTCTCAGAATTGCTAGGCAAGTGAACAACAATGTACTGGAAAATGTAATGGCAGTAGATCCATTGCATACGTCTCCCATGCAGAAGCATATGTATACTTTCTTGTAATTCAACATAGTGTAAGCACATCTTTCTTCGTCATCGTCCGGTCCTCTCTGAAGGCAGTATCTATCTGTGGCAACTCCATATTCTGAGAAAAGAAAATGTCAATTATTGTCAATGATTCATTTATTTATAATAGAGTTTTGACGGAATAATATTACTCAGTTTTTTTTCATGAGTCATTGCTCTTTCATTACTCACCATTATTTAGACCTTCGGTCTCAATGATTTTTCCACACCATCCAGACGCACAAGGCACTATCTCCACCCCTCTCAATTTTGCAGCTTCTGTGATATTTGCTGGAAACGGATCCTTACAGGTACCACGCTCTCCTCTCGATCTGCAGCTGCTGCATCTTTTTAATATACCTGGGAAAAAAAATCGTGGTAATTTAATTTAACGTAACGATAAGCAACTTCGTTGAATATACCTGGCGATTGATCAGACTTTCCAACTTGTGACGTACTGAAAATCCGCATACTTGAAATTCTTTAGAGACTGACGAAATTTCTATATTGATTGAAAATGGATGTTGTGTTGGGATAAGAAAAATATATTCTCACGGAATGTCACAGACGATTTATGACTTTTCATGAAGAAATTGATGAACTTTATACAAGTCTCGAACTACGTTCTAACAATACGTCAAAGCGATGTACCTGGATTGGAGTGAAAGTGAGGAATTCGCCATTTTGGTGAACTTACCGTCAGCCATATGAGGAACGAGTCCAATGCCAAGGAGTATGAGACACACGAGAATATTTCTGAAAGCCATCGTTTGTTCCTAAGATTGTGATCACTTGTCGACAACAACACGATAATCAAAACGTTGATCAATGCTCAGCCATTTTGAAGCTCTCCACAGTCGGTGTAAAACGCGAGTACCGGACACGTTCAGTTCCTTTCACTTTACACTGCGTGTTAAGGCCTTCGCGTACTTGGAAAAAATTATTTGGAATCCATATGCCTGATAATGATTGTACTCCTATCAAATTTTTACGATCAACCACAAGAATTTTCTATACCTGCGTTGAAGTCGTACGGCGAGTGACTGGATCTCAATTCGAATGTCTGTTCTTAAAATTGGGTCATAGAGAAAGCATTCATGGTACTACTGATTTGTACGGAACGACATTAATGTCAAGAAGATTTTAATGCTCGCACAGACGGTTTTCTTATCGAATACACAATAGAATTAGACAGGGAATTAGAGTGATACCAAGAATTACAGTTAATAGATACAATCGATGTGAAAATACATAGAATTATTTGATTTCAAGAATTAGTTGCTGTCGTAAAATGCTGGTAAATTCTTTCTCTTGGCTTCTATTTCCTTGAAGTCTTTGACTTTGAATTTATCTTTGTTCTTACAAACTATAACCAGTCCAGCGCAGTAGCAAAAGGAACTTAGTAGAAATATAAATCCTAGGTAGCCCATGTGTCGTAGAAATGCTGTAAATTAAAGGAAGTTGTATTTAAACTGAAGGCTGTGTATATAGACGTATATTGGCAGCCATGTTTTAATAGTGCGATGAGTTGGTAACGGGTCAGCAGCGCCAACTGTTTAGTTTGACTTGTGTTGTTTCATATGTCTGCCGCTACGTGGCGCCTTACGCTATTCAGAGTTTCTCGCTAGTGGTCGGAGTGCAATTCGATTGCTATATAAGACTGATCTAAATAACACCAAGTGTACTTGCTTCGGCAGTACATATACTAAAATTGGAACGATACAGAGAAGATTAGCATGGCCCCTGCGCAAGGATGACACGCAAAATCGTGAAGCGTTCCACATTTTTTGACAAGTGCAATATTAAAATTATATTTTACCTTCCGTCAAAAGACGTGATTTGGATACGACTATAATTTTTACTTGCATCATATTCACATTGTCCACGTAACAAGTGTAATTGCCTTCTTCGGCATGGGAGACTCCTGATGAACGAAAAGATATTATTAGGTTCAAATTATTTTCTTCTACACCTTTTATACGTTATACCAATCAAATAGAGGGTCGCAAAAGTGTCTACGAGAACTCGAGGATCTGGATCTTTCTTACGAAATGATTGGCCCATGCCTTTTTTTAATAACAACGCGTCCTTTCTCCACGCAACTAACGTTTCCAAATTCGACCTAAGATAATAGTAGGTTATTGTTGATGAACAAAAGAATGCCAATTGATATGACGTGACGAAATTCGACTATTGTTACTCGGGACAAGTTATGGCCAAATGGGCTCCTTCGGCAAGAACATATCTTTTTTTGTATTTGAATCTACTCTTCTTCTTTTTCTTTACTTTAACGCAATCTTTACACTTTTCTTCTAGGATGAATTCAGGCAAATATCTCGTTGCCCTACTTATTCCTGGAAACTGTTCCATCAACAGTATCGATCTGCAATATGTTATGGGGGTTATGCTATCCGCCATTTCACATATTTGACAAATTAAAAAGTCTACCTGCAAGGCAGCGCTGGTGATTTTAGAAATAATTTCGCTACAGATGATGTCCGATCCTTCATTAGTGCCTGTAAATAAAATTCGATGTATTTTCTTGTTGTTTTGAAATGTATTAGGTTTTTTGCTCTTATTACATCGTCTATACGACGTTTTATTCTACAGTAGCCCCGACTTGTTTTAAAGCCAATTTTCCAAACGCAATGCTCGCAGCGACTCCACAAGCCCCATTCGGAAACTACTTCCAAAATGATTCCGGCTTCACGGATTTCAACTAGATCTGACATGCTTGATACCTGTTTATATAAGATTTTTAGTTTCCGATACTGTGCGAAATATGATTATTTACAGAAAAACGCATGGTCACAGGAGCCAGGTTGACTTCACGATATTTTTCCCAATCCGTTATGTTTCCATTTTCCACGGATACATCTTTCTGTTTGAATACCGCTGAAAATAAGATATTTTAAAATATATATAAAATTATTTTCGTAAAAATTAATACGTTCGAGTCTGTAATTAAATTTATATTCCTTCTCTTGACCCTCTTGCCCATGACATCGGTAAATGCCTTTGTCTGACATCTCGAAACTCTTAATTACTAATGAAGATTCAGGCGTCACATAAATTCGGTTATAAGATACATTATTATCCATCCCAAGATCAACTTCCTTCACGGGTTGGGATTGGTAAAGATCTTGTAAATGCCAAATTTTCGGCTGATTGTCATCGTTCTTCCCGCTAAACATAGAGTCCGTTTAAAAATAATATTTCATGTAAATACATAATACGAACGACTTAACAAGATTTACCAAAAATGACATTCAAGTACAATAGTTGAGTTAACCTCGGCTTCTACGAGAAGATATTCATCATTTTCTTCTGAAGTAATTAACCTATCCTTATCTCTACAGTATTTATAAATTTCTGGTCTAATGTTCATTGTTAACGCCAAGCAAACTTTGGCATATAGAATAAATAGTATAAAACATAAATAACCCGTATTTATCATAATTTTGCATTTGCGCCTTATCGAAGCTTAGAGAGAAGACAGGGGAATATTGTTGATTGTGTCACTCGATTCAAACTTTTGAATGATTCCCGGCTTTTTAAGACTTCCGGAACGGACGGAAATGGACTGAATACCTTGGACGAAACTAGGGAAGGGGTTTGGCGGAAACACGTACCCATGATGCAACAGTCGATATCAACATGGCGGACGCGATTGAAAGTGAGTGAAATTCACGTAATTCTTGCTCGAATTAAGTCTATTAAACTGCATAAAACAGCAAATCAGCTTTATAATCATATAAATAGCACCGTTGTATTTCTTTTTATCTATAGCAAATTGGTTTTTGCCGAAAGAGGAAATGGCGGTTACTGTTTGAATGAACCACGGACGGGAAGGGTTTAAAATTTCAAAAATGACCAATGCACAATTCAAGCGGGACGGCGAGTCTTTCGTGGAACAATTTACGATTTTTCGGAGTGTCGCGTTAACCGAACGGGTTTTGTTTTTGGGTTACGATTGAGGATTATTACGTTTCTTACTACCTTTACTATCGCGATAACGCGTTACTCGTTTCTGCTGTTTACACAAGTTGGTCCTAGTTTGGTTATGTTGGAATTCAGAAGTGGGAAGTCGGACTCGTACGAATTCCTCGTCGGTGCTTCATAATTTCACGACATTCGAAGTGTAAACCTATCGCCACGACTTTGGATTATTTCGCAATGGACTGTACGTTTTGAAGTATCGTTGCGTACCCTAAATATGGTGTGCAACGGTATTTAAGAATATTTATCATTGAAAAAATAGGAAATCAACGTTAATTGAGTCAATATTTTGGTCATTCAAATGATTTTCAATTTGAATGTTGTTATAAAAGAAACGCGACATTGTTGCTTTAGAAATATTCACGACATTAATCGTGAAATTGAAATTTAATATTATTTTATACAATTTTAGAGCAGTTAGTATAACGTATTAGAAGTTCAAATAAAAATATAAAAGCATTTCTTTATTTTTTTTTTTATGTCATGACAATTAGTGAGAATACCAGTAGAATGGTGAAATGGAGTGAATTTATAATTTGCAGATGAGTCAGCAGAGACATTATTGTCTATCAAAAATGGAGGCTATCCTTCTATCGATGAAATCAAGGTAGAAGTTCTGGACGATGATGGGATGGACGTAGATGATCATCATATTTCTAACAACTCAATGGATTCCCATATGGATACCGAAGATTCAGAGCCAATGCCCGAGTTAGGGCCTGCAGCTTTGGGTCTTCAAAGAGTCGGTACACAACCACCACCTAAGCCAAATCCTCCCACACAGCCAGTACAAGTTTTAAATCGCAGAGGAATGCCTGCTAGGATTAGAAAAAAGAATAAATTATTTTATGATGATATATTAGTCAATCATCCTCACCACAGGTAAGTCATGTTCGAACTATATACATGTCAAGCATTGTATAAATTGATCTAAAATTTTGTTGAATTGTCTGTTTTTAAGAATCAAAAAGGATCCTTCAAACCCTGAAATAAAACAGTCACCCAAGAAGGTTTCTAAACCATCACCTGTTAAGAAACAAAATAAAATAATACATGAAACAAAAAAGAGTAGTGGGACGATGTCTCAACCGGTGACTCCCATAACCACACCGATCAAAGAAGAAAAAGAGCCAGAAAAGCCATCACAACCGTCATCACCGGATCGCAAGATTGGCCAAAAAATAGGCATGAGACTAAGAAATTTACTAAAACTGCCCAAGGCACACAAATGGGTGTGTTACGAGTGGTTTTATAGTAATATTGACAAGTATGTGTTAACCAAATTTATCCAAATATGGATAATAAATTGTTTACGACTTGAATAACGTATTACAATGTTTCATACAGGACGTTATTTGATGGGGATAACGATTTTATGATCTGTCTTAAGGAATCGTTTCCTCAATTAAAAACGCGAAAATTGACACGAGTGGAATGGTGTAAAATACGAAGAATGATGGGAAAACCAAGACGATGTTCGCAATCATTCTTTGAAGAAGAGAGACGAGAACTAGAGAGAAAAAGACAAAAGATACGCATGCTTCAGCAAAGAAAAACGGCAGACATAAGCAGCTTTAAAGATTTGCCAGCCGAAATTCCGCTCCAGCTTGTAATTGGGACGAAGGTTACCGCCAGACTGAGAAAACCGCAGGACGGACTTTTTACGGGTAGCATAGATGCCGTGGACACTAGCAATAATACATACAGAATTACATTTGAGAGGGCAGGCCTTGGGACGCACAGTGTTCCCGATTATGAAGTACTGGTAAGTGTAAATGCTTTCAAAATATATATCTTGTTTAATAGATCAAAAACCTAACGTGTTATTACATTTGTTTACAGTCTAACGAACCACCAGAAACTATCAGCGTGGCGTCGTTCGCTCAAAAATTCCGACCGCGTCACGTGCAATATGTGCCTTCGCCACCGTATGCATTGAAATTAATGTCACCCAGATTAAATAATGATCCTTTGATATCAAATGCATCCTTACCGAAAAAATCGCACATCGGTGGAACGATGAATGGTTATCCTCTGAAGCTTCTAGAGTTTATGGTCAAAGTAAATAAAATGTTAGCAGCTAAAAAAATTAAAATTAAGAAACTCAAAGAGATGAATAGTGAGGCAGAAAAGAGACGGTCCTTTGGTGAACCACTGCCGCCGGATTTTGAAATGAAATACGCAGGGTAAATATTTCATATTATATATATAATAGCTTCTTTATTATACCAATAAGAGTTTCAATAAGCCATGTATAATTTGTCTTACAGGACTGTAGTAGAGTTAGATAAAATGAATGTAGCACTTCAAGATTTCCTCGACGACGTTCAGGAACTCTGCCACGAAATGGCGCCAGAATCGAGTGTGGCTGCCATGCTGGTTCCATCTCATCTCCGTGAAAAGTGTCGTCAGGAAGCAGCTGATATGGTAGCACGAAATAATATGATAAATGACAAAGGTCCTGGGAAGATGAATCAACTCGTTACGGATCTCACTGCTCTGATGTTACAAGTGAAAGTAAGAAACAATGCTAAACTTTGACACATGTTCTTGATCTCAATTATTCATTTCTGATCGAATAATTAAAAATCTTTCGTTACAGAGTCTCTCTGATTCTGACAAAAATGCTTACGAGCTGAAAGTGCTACAAGGAACCATGGAACAAATAAGATCAAAATTAAGTCCGCAGAATCAGCAAGTTTTTCAAAACTGTGTGGAAATTCATATGCAACATATTCAATTGGGTCTTGGACAGATTGGAGCACTGACGCCATTCATGGCACAAAAGGCTTAGCGATGACGCGTCGACGATAAATATTTGCAAATCTTCATTGTGAACGAGAACTTTAAGAACGATATTAATTTTTGGTATTTCTCATACGAGAAACCAATTTTTTTATTGGTCGTTCATCTGTATAGAGATATATATATATATATATATATTATTATTCTCGTCGTTCGTAAGGCTCGTTCGTACCAGCCTAGAGGGTATGTTCTAAAATGGATTACCAGTATTGAGAATACAACTGTCTTTTTCAAATGTATACAAATAAATATGGACATAATTGCTCCACGGTACTGGTAATAAATTTTGGAACGTATTCATAATTCGATTGCCGTGATTCATAGTGATCACTTGTACATATAACGAAATCTCGTCAACGATTTATTAATTATTCGCGGATTATTTTTATGGCTGCGATAGAAACGAGGCAAAAAATAATATTAATAGAATTCTCTATCCCACGCGAATCATTCCTCCGTGGTATTTTGCTATCTTGATTCGTAATGAAAATTACGATTGACGTGTCCGGTGCATAAAATGCAACATGGCGTATTAATCCTCTAGTTGATTAACAGCAGAGCAATGATAAACTTAAAAGTTTATTTAAAAAATATGTGTATGAAGCCTAGATGCAGGCAAAAATTCTAATATAAGCTAGTCGCACGACATGGTTATGTTTGTGCAGGTTAGTGTGATTATTAACTTGGATGTCGGCGAATAAGAATTATTGATTGGCAACAATTGAGTAGAATTTTTCAAAAATAAGAGGAATGGACGTGAGCAGTGAACTATGAGAATTTTGTAACCCGAATAGCAAGTTGATGGTTTGACGTAGGATATATTAGACAGATTCAAGATATTTCATTACTATTGTATATTCCTACTGTATAATTCAAAGTTTAATATTTTATTGAAGTTTAGACATTGACGTGGATGTCATAACAAATATATTGCTGTATGTAAGAGAAGAACGAAGGGATTAAGGTTTAGGCACCTTTTGCACTGATTTATGTAAGAAATTTTAAGGGTCGGTCTTATTCTTAAATTTTTTTTTCTTTGCCCTTTCTTTTCTTCTACAAAAAATTATTTCACATGTAATCAGTAGATTTACTATTCCATCACGTACAGTGTTCTTTATTGTAGCTCCTTTGTTTATATACAAGTAGCTTATATAACTTTCTTTCTAATTTCTTTTCCTTTTCCTCAATCTTTACATCAATACGTCTCTTTGCAATAAGTAAACAATAAAAGTTTCTCGAACTTCTGATAAAAAAAATCCCGACGTATCACAACGAACTTAAAATTTACAAGGGGCACCATTGCTGTCAAGGAGGAAAGATACGTGACTTTTTTATCCGGTCAATGACGATTGTTCTACAGTAAACGATTAATACTAACGATCACCTATTCGTTAAATATTACAGGGCTCCATGCGGTAACTCCGTAAAATACCGAGCACTCTGTAAATGAAAAATCTCTATTTCTTTTCTTAAAGCTCCAAGCTTTAGAACATTACACACAACAATCATCTAAGTGAATAGCGGCATTATTTAAACCATCTAAGGTATTACAAGTCAATCATTCGAATGCCGATTATTTCAGTATGAATCCATTGGTTCTTGTAATTCATTTCTTCCCACTGAGAAATGTTATAACTCTGTCTTCATAGAATTTTTGTTTATATCAATTCTGTATAGCTAAATAACTTTTGTTTTCTCATTTGCTCTTTACTTATTCTCAATTATTTATTTCTTGTGCTTGTTTAATGTTTCCAGAAGGAGGTCTGCGTCTTCACTTGTTTTAACCCTCAACAATACAGGCGTAGGAGGTGGCTGAGAATCCGGCATAGGAAGACACGCCAACATCACAGTATTCTTGTTCATACGTTGAATAGGAATACTGGCTGTTAGTAATGTGTTAAGCAGTAAATTTCCAAGCGATGTCTCTGCGCGTACTATCAATTGAGTTTTGCCATTTGGTGTGGGTTTCAAAAATAACGTGCCCACGCCACGATCACTGAAACTATTTTCCTTCTTAACGAAGACCTTGCATCTGTAACAGAGATATAGATGAAAAATAATATTTAGTAAATGTTTGGATTGTCTTTGTACAAAATACTCACCGTTGTTCATAGACAGCACCTTCTTCGGTGACTGGTTTAAAATCTGGCTTAGGTGGTTCTTCCTCCTCTTCCTTATCCTCGTTCTCAGGTTTTTCTTCGCTGTCTTGTGGTTTTGTTACTTGGGCGGCAAATGAAAACGGTTTTGCGCTGTAAGGATGAACAATTCTTCATTTTAGTATCCGTGATAATTATTGATCTTTTCGTGTTTTATATAAATAATCACCTTCCGAAACTGAATCCTGCCGTGGCTGTACTCGCTGTGGAACTTTGCCCAAAACTGAAAATTGGTTTTGCGTCGGACTTTGTAGAAGCTTCGTCTTTTTTTTCCTCTGATTTATTCAAAAATGGATTTTTATCTGTACTAACGTTACCGAAGAGGCTCTTGCCTTCTGACTTTTGCTCCGCGTTGCCAAAGATTAACTTCGAACTATTCATATTGCCAAAAATTGATTTTTCCGGCTTCCACTCGCTACTGCTAGAAGATGCTGATATTGTATTGCTGTTTCCAAAAATTGAAGTTTCAGACTTATTTTCTGACAATGGAGCAGCCGTTTGTTTTGCTGTTGTTTTGTCGGTACTAGATGATTCTTGTTTCTTCTCTTGAGCACTTGCAGTATTCTTACTTACTTCTGACCCGTATTTCGCTTCTATTTCTTTCAGGTATTTCTCGTAATCGCGAAATATTGGTGTCAAAATACAGAATGCATTCGAGTCCACATGTGTCTTAATCCATTGACTAACGCTTTCGTTTAATCCTTTGAGTTTAGCATAGTAATCTGATGACTTTTTAAATGTTTCATCTTGTTTCTTACTGGTATCACCCGCAGTACTTGGTTGTACTGAAGTTTTAGACTGAACTGGTGCAGATTCCGTATTTACTTTTTGCGTTCCATTTTCAGGAGTGTTTGTAGTACCGTTACTTGTGATACTTGCATTAGTCACGGTATTAGTATTTGTGATCGGGTTAGTAGTAGTATTCGATTTCACATTAGCCAAAAAACTAAATGGAGACGAAGAACTTGTTGTTGGCGCAGTCTTAAAACCTGTGAATGCTCCAAAAGCGCTTTTTGTAGATCCCTGTAAAAAAGAATCTAAAATAATTTATGCTCGGCAATGATTATTACGTAAGACATTTGTTTAGCATACATCTCCTGAATTAGATATTCTCCTTCTGGCAGCTTTTATAACTCTCTTTTCAAGTATATCATCTGCTGCCTTTATAAATGTTCCTGCTTCTTCCGGTACATCCTCGTGATTCCAATTATCGTGATTTAATTCACTGGTTGCTGACCGTTTGCTAGCCATAGCTATATAAACATTTCATATATTTACAAGTGTTTTATTGCATAAAATTCTGTCCATTTATCGAATATTTTAGGCAATCAATTTTTGGTAATATCAGTTGAAGAATGTTGTAATCCTAATCGTTATCAAACAGAGTGCTATTGAGTCATGAGAGGTTAGACCTTAACTATTATCATGCAAACTTCTATCTAGACATCTTCACCTTGATTTTTCTGTAATTCCAGACAAATATTTCAAATAGAACAAACTTTTATCTTTAACAATTTCCAAAATATAGAAAATGGAGCAAGTCAAAGCACAGGTGGAATGAAAAATGCGGTGTTTAGGTTCAAGTTAACCGTCATATAAAAAAACAAACTTAAATGTTCAACATATGTCATATAAAAGTACATAAATAAACTCTCTTACCGTGATTGCATATAACGTACACTGTAATAAGAATAATATTTTACCACGAAATACTTTAAAAAGTATCGCGACTATTGCAATTAAGCATGAAAATCGGCACAGCACTGCGCGAGTGTAACTTATTGGAGTCAATTGGAGTATGCACCGGAATTAAGGGTGCATTCAGACTGAACGCCTCGAGTTTATTAAAGCAACCAATCATAAAGTCGCTTTATAACACGTGACCTCTAAGTTACTTTGTAATTGGTTATTTTTCGACGCTCGACGCTCGACGCTCAATGCTTTTGGACTGAACATACCTAAAGCAAGTGCCTCCAAAAACATCAGTGAACTACCACCCACCGCCATAATGTATCCATACTTTTTTTGACTTTTAATAATTTCCAATTAAGGACATAAGAAATCACCGTAAAACTTTTTATCGCTTAACGAAGCTTCCCTACCTCATTTCTAATTAATACCCTCACACCCCGTATTCTTTGAATTCAATATTTCAAAGACCGTAATAATCAAGTACAAGTTGCAAGAACTTTCGAACTGGGCGCCTATCTTAAATAGCTGTCGCATTAGAATCTATAATAAAGATGGCTACTATTAGTGCGTGGTGCATTTCCTCGCGTGCCGTAAGCGCAATTCGATGTCGCTACGATCGCCGGCATCACCACACACCCCTGCGTTCTCTTATTATTGGTAAAACATCTGCCTAGAAAGATCTCTTTTGAATGTCGCGATCCGCCAAAGGCAAGGGGGTACGCGCGCCGGCGTGAAACCGTGTCAAGACCGTACCCTAACCTGAAAGCGTGCGTATCCGCGGTCGAGGAGTCGGCGGAGTCGCGTTGTTATAAAATCAGTATCTATTCGTCCGCGGTAAGAAAACTCGCTTTGGTAGCAACACAGAGCGCTCCTGTGATCAGGCAGTGGGGGGAAGTCAGTTCTATATTCTGGTGGGGACTGTGATCCCTCGCGCAACTTGGCACGTTCTCGTGTAAACGCTCGTAAGGAGCGAATACACTTGGTCAGGAATAGTGTTGGTGCCGATTATGGTCACTATATACGTGTGAGACTTTTTCGTGTTTGTACGTCATTCGGTACAAGTGTGAGACCCAAATAGTGAGCTATATGAGGTTCCTTAACGAAGACGATAGAGGAACAACTGGAAAGAATCAAATGGATTGAAGAAGCTGTTGGAATAAACAAGATATTAAGAGAACAAGTGCTGTGCGTGCTGTGTCTTTGGTTCCTCGTCAGAAAATTCCTCTTTTTTGAACAACGCGAGACTGCGGGTGTTAGTTTTTCTTTTTCTTCGTTTTGTTCTCTCGTTAACTTTGCCATTTTCTTTCTCTCTCTCTCTCTCTCTCTCTCTTGTTCTTACTCTATCTACAGTGTACCCCCTCCTCTCAGTCTCACACTTCGTCTCTCTATCCTCGAAAGATCGCCCGGCATAACCGGGACGTCTACGCGCAAAACGCCTCGCAAGCGCCCCGTGGAACTATGGAGATATCGAAGTCCCTCCAGGAGGAGATACTCTCGGTTCAAAGCAAGCTGAAAAACGCCATACGTGATCATCAGGTGAGTCTTTTTGGTAGTTTTATTAATTTTGTTCTCTGTATTATATATATGTTTTTGGTTTACTTTAACGTAGTGTCTAGACTCTGCTACTGCTGTGAAATCACCGCATTAGGATTGTCAGGCTAACTTTTACGCGGAGCTGTGAGCGTCGTGGGATATCGCGGGGACAAAGAAGACAGAGGGGTTATTCTATCCTTGTCCTACTCATTCACTCTTCCTATATCGCTCTATCCTTGTTGTACACCTAAAGTGTATCTAAATCCTCAGGGAAAAGTTAGTACTGCTAGGCGTCCTGGCTTAGTAGACCATGTCTCTTTATTCTTGATTATCCTAACGTTTCTGTACTTCGGTTGTGGGCCTTTGGATTCTATTTTTATGACAGTGCAAGACAGAAAGACACAGAGACAGAATGAACGCGCTTTATTAACTGTACGCGTACTATAACTGCCTACAGTTCATGAGTTGATTATCTTCCGACGTGCTTTAACTTACTAGATCGCGATATCCGTACTCATGTCTCTCACGGGATACCCTTGAACGATAGTTTGCCCTGTGCTACGACGCTCGACATTGCCAGGTAATCGATTGATTTACGGCCACTCTTGTATCTAAATTATGCTTCGCTGTAATATTTTGTATTTTATGTTTTACATTTTCTCGATGGAAACGTCTCTGAACTCCTATTAATTTTAATCAAACAGTCATTCTCAAATTCAAACAAAGTTTTTAATAACTTGCTTTCAATATTATAGTGTGCCAAGTATTATAAGTCTCTGGAGTCCCAAGGTAAAACGCGGTTCTCAAGGAACCCGAGCGGAACGCCACTTTTCTTTATAACCAAAGTATCAAGTCATTTTACACGCATCTCTGATAAGCTACTAACAGGAAAATTGTTATTCTTTCTCAATATTTCTCTTGCTTTTATCATATAGTAAAGATTTATTTCACGCGTCATGACAACCGACTTGTATTAGTTGAGCTTCAGAGCGAAGGCGAGTTGGTCGCTCTGTGAGAACAAGCTCTGACGCTCTGTCAGGAGTCGTGCGCACGAAATGATTAAATAACTCTAACGGTAGACAAATGTCTTCGAAATTGTATTAACTGTTTTTATTAGGACTTTATAAAATTCAATTTTTCGCTCTTTGTCGACTTCCTCTTTCTCTTCTCTCATTGCTATTATAATGAGCTACGGGAAACTAAACGAGAGAAATAAGCCTTTCTTACGGAAAGTTCCACATGACAATAGTCGACGCGACGAATTTTCAAATAGTTTGCTAACAAAGTACAACTGTACGGAATTACTAACAATTCCCACACATTATATACTTTATTAAGGACACGCTATCCATTCTTTGGATATGCTGAATGTACAACTATGCCGATATGCATGTATGCACGTTTCTTAATGATTGATATAAAGCATCTACATAGTACAGTTTCGTAAACGATAAGACAACGAGGCACGATATCACTCGGCGATTATGCAGTAGCTTATCAATATAGAAGAAATCGATATCGTCACTCTCTATAGGATCTGTTTGACCGTTCCCTTTATGTTATCTTTCTTGGTACAGGCTCCTGCATTTTGAGATTTATGTTTCTTTTCCCTTGCGTGGTGACTTAGTAAGGCTCGTTTTTTTATTTAATTAAGCAATCCTATTAAGACGAACTTGGACGTTAGCAGAGGGATACTCTTTTAACGAGTCTGTCTGGCGATAAATAAAGTCCGGCTAAATTGTTGCAAGGATAGAAATGACGGCTGTGAAGTGGTCTTATCGTAAAAGCGAAATCGTATTTTCTTATTTTATTTCCTATAAACCTTAATAAGTTACACACTATGGCTTAAGGTAAAGATACTTATGTATCTCTTGAATAAAGAACCACTGCGCGATCAATACATTTAGAATGTTTCACTGTTTATTATTATTACAAATTTTGTTTAATCCTTATAAAAACCGAATTTCTTTGAGACAGTCACTTTTACAAATTTCAGAGAATTTCGTTACTCGTGGAAAGATGTTCGGCGGATCACTTATTACCACGGGCAAACTTGTTACTCGTTTAACGTTAACTTCCCTTGACGTAGAATCACCATTTTACTGTGCGAATTACAAAACGGTCCTTCGTCGGTTCGCGTCACGTATTAAAAAGTATACAAATTTTCTCTTGAAGCTACTTGAAATACTTTTTTCGGTCGATTCTCCCCACATTAAATCTTTGATCTTTTCCCATTAATAAATCTTAAACTAAATGATTGAATCCTGTCACGTGTTGTGAACTTCGTCACGTTCAACAGAAGAGTAATGTATTTCTTGAAAGTAACTGGTACCAGTTTGAAGTTACGTGCTTACCAGAACGTAGCTACATTGAACGTATATATAGTGTAAAGTCTAAGGTTAGTTAGTCGAATATCTGTCACATTGTCTACAACTACTCTGTATCTATTGCCATAGTTCTCGGCCTTCTAGATTATTTATCAACAGCGATTTACATTCTGTTACTACTGATGCATTCGATTTAGCCATAGCTTTAAAAGTCTTTTACGTAACGTTCGCGCGACTCTACTAACCGTTACAGGTGTATTTTTCATGATGGCTCGAAGCCCCGTCGATAAGTTAGAAATTTACCAAGTCGAATCGAGCTACCGAGAGACAAAAACATTGATCGCATTGTTTTCCCATTGCAGATTTGCGTCGGGAAACTGAAGGATGACCCAAACGTAAGTACGGCTTTAAATCATTGAACGGGATGCAAAAGTTTTATCTTGTTACTTCGTCCTTTTATTTCTTCGATTGTATTTACTTCTCGAGGGGAAAGGAGTGAGTCTTTCTTTTTTGTGATTTCTCTCGGTTTTTGTTCTATCTGTTTTTACACGTGGAAAAAAACATTAATACCGTAATACTGGGAGTAATTGTTGCATCTTTAACCAGGATGAATTTTCGTATACGTAAAATTCTCACAAATTACATTCCTTTCATTCTGTCTGTTCTTGCGTTACATTGTAACTGCTCCAACGTTATATCAATACCTGCAGTATTCATTATAATATAGACATTCCGGATATAAATAATCCTTGACATTCTCCTCTCTTCACTCGAAAATCTTTTACTGGTTTTTATTTGATTTCTCGTTTATCATGAAAGTCTTTTCTTTACTCTATGGCGATTTCAATTTATCGTACATACAAATAGGAAAGAATATTACCTATTGATTACTCAATGTGATTTCAGAATACAGATATTCTGGGTCAAATACAAGAAATTCAGCTGCACATTGTATCCTTGGGAAGATGCCAGGTAAGTCAAAGTGCATATTTTCATTTGGTAATCTATGTTTTTTTTTTATTCCATCTATTCCCTACATGGACTAGATCCCTCTACTTTATTAACATCAATACTTCTATGATCCTCCGAGGTGCGAATTCCGTGTCCAGAGTGCAGATGAGACATGTACCTTTTTGTTTGTACTGCAGAGAGCACGATGAAAAGATGACAATCGTGCGATAACTCTATTCGACTGGCATTGATAGAACAAGGTCGGGCGGAACGCCTGCTTCACGCGTTACTACACGCCCGGATAACCTAGAAAATAGCATCTGTCGCTTTTACCAGCATTATTCTCCGCAAGCACGCACTGTTTACGTTATAAATAAGCATAAAATCTTGTGATCGAGGGGGTAGCTTCGAAGCAATTTACTGTAAACGTCTATTGAGAACTTGTCAATCTGTGGTAGTACCGCTTCTATAATGTGACGTGTTTGTGGTACAATATTGTTCATACACTGTTTCGAATACTTTGTAGTGGTTAAGTTATATATACTTTTATTTGCTCATGTGTCAGGTAAATAATTTGCTCGAGAGGACGGAGAGTACGGCGGGAACCTGAATGAACGTAGTTAAAAATGAAAGACGGTAAAGATGCGAAAAAAATACGTAGACGTGAGAAGTTTGTTCGAGTCGAAAGTTTCGAACGGAAATCTCGCTTCCCGCAAGGTCGGCTTTTCGTTTTACAGCGATTCTCAACTGGGAGTTGTATATCTTTGTTACTGGGATAGGTATACTTGTTGGAGGCGCGCGCGCAACTTGCGCTAGGAATTAATTATACTTGAGAATTAATTATCGCAGACTCTGCTTCTTGCACTCTCCTACCTTCTCGGCGTCTTGTCTTTTCTTAGTTGCTGGTGTCTCCTTTGAACATTTATACAAACATGTTTGTCCTACGGATTCAAGTCTGTGGATCGTTTCGATCGTCGACTCGTTTAATAGAGGTCATAAGCTTGATACTCGAAGAAATTATGGACAATTCGTTTTTATTTTTTGGTGTTGAGAATGAGATCCTGATAGAGAAACTGATTGGTTCCGAGTAAGGGATAATTGGGATTCTTCGTTTTATCGAAGTTTCGAAAGTCACACAGTCGATATCTAATTCTTGGTCTCTTGTTGAAAATACGACTGTGACTTGGAACGTAGCTTTGTTCTATCGACTTGATGTACTTTCACTGGGCCTTTTTTTCGGACATTATTACGCGTGGGTAGGAATCGTCAGGAGACGTTCACGTGATCTTAAATTAACAATCTGGTGGGTTAGTAGATTGTCATGGCGCGCTACATGGCTTTCATATACATACTATACTAATATGTGGGGGCCAGGATGCAAAGCAGTTACTTATGTAGCCGATTCTCGCCCTTTGTCTGTAACATCTTGACAATAAAGACGCTATTATTATTATTAATATCCATATTTATTTTACGTCCTGAATGGCTATCGGATGAGCAAACAAAAGCTTTTTTTTTCATAACACTGATTAACCCAAGGTAGCTCGTATAACCCACGAGGAATAATGTCATAATACGATTACCAAGGATCTCGTAAACTGTCGTGGTACAGCTCATCCTAAAAGTATCGATCAAGTTGCTGGAGGCCGGAGAAAAAGTAATTGACGTAATACTAATGTAAAATGGAATCGATCCTCCCGTACTAGGGACTCGCGTGAAATTTGGTTTAACGAGAAAGAGAAAAGTTAAAAGAAATCGTACGATTGCTTTGGCATTTTGTATAAATAATCCTCGAGCGCTGAATTAGGAAGCGACGAGCACACTCGTTACAACGGAGTTGGCAGAGTAGGTATGATGCGCGAAGCATTTAACTATAACTACGAGAGAGAAAAAGAGTACGGGAAATGTAAACACGAAGCGTGCAAAAAAAAAGAGATGGAAAAAAGTGGATATAAAATAGAAAGTCAGCCGATCCTGATAAGTGCTCATTGACAGTGACAATTTCTGTGGTTGGTTAAATTATGTACTTGTATTGTTTACGTGAGACACGGTCGAAGGAAATAACGGCAATGCCAAGGGGACGGCATTAGTTGTGTCGCTCGTTGAGGAATTTCTTAAAAGGCACTAAGGGAAACGACCAATCGCCGTGAGCTTTTGGGTCCGTCTAACCAATCCGACGTGGGACCAGGGCACGCGAGAGGCCAAGGTGGTTCTTATTGATCTTGAAGCTCTGGAGAGGGAGAACGAGGGAAGCGAAAGAGAGTAGAAAGCCCAACCCGAGGAGGAGGTGGCGAGTAGGAGAGACGAAGTCCTCGTCGTTTCGCGTATCTCGGTGTCATTAGGTCTGATGTCCGAGGAACAGCAAGTGCGCGTCTCCACTTTGAAACTCGCGCCGAGCGTAACTGTCGGCGCATGCTCCGTGACGAAACGTAACGGGACGCAGAAGAGAATCCATATGATTTTCAAGATCGAAGTAAACTTTTCTATGTTTCGTAAAGGTAGGGCGCAACGTCTACCAACGTCGTTTCGAATGTCTCTGTTACGTTGTGCGACAGGAACGCATGTAGGACTGACGGACGAGAGAAACGGTACGGGAAAGGATGGGTATATATGAGCTTAGTTTATTATGGTGGGTGGGATCGGTGAAAAGAGTGAAGGGTGAGACGATGAGGGAGAGAGATTATTTATTTTGAACACCTGGTATTTTTGATGACCATTGAAAAACTGTGACTCTTCTTAGGTAAGGTATAGCGTGAATATTGTGGCAGGGGGATGATACGTATCACTGTCGCAGATCAGAAAGTATAAAGAAGTATGCTAACAAGATTGAAAAAACATTGTAAAAGCGTGAAGTAGGAATGGAATGGAACTATAAATAGAAATGAAACGCAGCGTCGTTTGCTACAAGCATG
>JARPRG010000374.1:307305-327876 GCA_031001745.1 Hartigia nigra
CGCCTTAGAGTATAAAAATGTTACAGTAAAATTATAGTTAGTTATACCAGTATTTGCTCTGAAGCCAGTATTATTCCTCGAATCGCTTTGATCCTGCTCGATCAATTAAAATGTTGGTATCGTCCCTGGAATTGATATTGGAACTAAAAAGTTCAATTTCAAGCGCGTCACGTAGAGCCTGCAGGTGTTAATTGACCGGTAGCCATTACACGCCTGATCGCCATTGGCCACTGTGCTTTCTCGATCCCCGTCAGGTTTTTACATTAACGTTATTATAAAAGCTGTTGTTTATTTTCACTCGTGTCCTCGTGGGCAATGGCCTATCGTTTCCTTAATACGATCTCTCGCTCCACTACCGTTAAGTCACGAAACGGCGGATCGACCAATGACGTACAATTTAATCGAACTTCCAATATCAATTGATTAGTCGCAGCATATAGAGACGCGTTTAAATATACTTCGTCTTACCATTCGCTATATCTATACATCATCGAAATCCTCCGTTTCCCATAACCTTCAATTACCCATAAGAGTATAACTACATTCATACACGCTGAAAAATTGCAACCGATTTGCCTTGGAAAACCGGATATGGCGGCGCGACAAAAGGACTCGGTTGACTTGGCACATACCGCGAAACAGTCCAAGCATTAAATTGCAAACCGCAATTAGTTAATTAGCACGGTGTACGAAGGAACCGAATTAATCCGTTGTAATTAAACTTTTTTTTTAATCTCCCATCATCCTTCCTGCCTTCTCACTAAATGCTATACTGTATCGACTTTACAGACAGGACATCGGCGTAGAGCTGATCTTGTTTTGAAATGAAGGAATGGAGGTAATGAAGATTTTAATGATTCACCAAAGAAACCTAAAAAACGGTCTACAGTAAGAAATCATGATTCTACGTTTTTCTAACGCACGACCGTACCAGTGACGTACTGTTTAATCGGTAAAATTAATCCAAGGGGCTACAGATAATTGGATATTATGCAAACAGGAACGTAATGCCCGGGGCCTGACAGATGCTACGCTCTGGGTATGGCATGACGTGTGGTAGTCACGCGGCTTTCCAGTCAGTCAGGGGTTGGTAGCAGTAGTAGCAAGTAATAGTAGTAATACCAGTAATGACATAAGGGTTGCACAGGCTTTTTAGTGCGTCGGCTTAACGTCAGGAAAAAAAAAAAATTGAAGCGGGGATGTTTGATTTCAATTAATATTATAAATGACTGTCGCTCCAGGCCAATTGGTTTAATCTACTGGTACAATTAACCCCTAGGTATCCCGTGGCACCCTCTACCACCCTACAATTACATCTGTCCTTAAAGTGAACGAGAAAAAATATTTTATATAGACACAAAAAAATGCTTGAAGATTAATAATAAAAATTGTACACTCATTGAAAATATGGTCTACGTTTATAATGATATGTCTATATGATATGATTAAAGTGGTTTAATTAGTTAGCTAAGAGGATAGTAAGATACAGGATATACAGGTATTATCAAGTTAACCTCAAACTATCTTAATGTCGAGTTCTCGAAGATCTATCCGCGTTATTTGAAAATTCCTGTATTAGCTGGGCTGCGTCAGGCGTCTAAGTATACTGTACGTAATGCATGTTAAACATGTCGGATAATTAACGTGTGCATTACACGTGCACATCGGTTAGAACGTGGTAATTAGCGTAAGGCAAAGTCCTTCCAAAACCTCTATCCCGTCTACATAGTCTGGTGGGATTCTGTAGGTACATATATACAGATAATACATAAAAGGCGGCGTTACCGATCTTTTATTTTGAGTTAACAAAACTAGAGCTTCTAATTAAGTTGCCAATAAAGATTGAATATCGATAGGCTCATTATTACAGATAACGTTGGTAGGACTGCTGGTATTATTACTGCCACGGTTACAACCCTCTTTACCTTAACGAAGCCACATGTGGGCTCGACCAAACCTTTTTTTTTTCGATAGGATTTTTAAAGGATTGCGTCTAATCATCCGGCTTGTTAAGAACCCGCATTGACTTGACTATAGCAGTCGGAAGCACTGTAGTGCCCGCTGTATATGGGGGTTCAAAGAAATTCTAATGGTAAGTTGAAGCCTCCTTTCTCTATAGTTTCCTTGTAAATAACCCATAAGGGTGTATCGCATATGAAAGATATAACAGAGGATAAAGGCTTTAGTGATTTTATTCTAATAAATTTATTTATTTCTTCTTTCTCAGGAGTCTTAGTTCTTCGACCGTGGCTATACAGTCTCTTATGGATACTCCTTTGAAAGGATATGTTTGCTGTAGCGGAGAAAGAAATTTAGATTCTGCAGGAGAATCGGTAAGGTAAAGAAAAAGGACGCATCATTTACAATACTTTAACAATGATACATCGCACGGGGATCCCCCCCACCTCCGCCTGGACGTATAGAGCCTCTTGGCACTATAACCTGTGTCAGCTAACTCTCTACAGGACCTTTCCAAAAGGACATTGGGATACTATAGCGCATTCGGGTAATACCTTAACTGAGTATACGATATATTAGGGATTAGAAATATACTTAAAAAGTGTTTTACTATTATTTTTCGTGTCTCACCAGTGAACAAACGTAGCCACAGTATTATAAATATAAAATTTGGTCAGGTCAGATTGTATCGTCCTGTAGGAGGTCCGTGCATGGCCGGCTAACGGAGGTATGGGACTGACTATTTTTTTAGATTATTCGCGAGGAGGACAGAGAGGTCCCGGACACTACTAGGAGGTTTTGCTGTGGATACTGCGAGCTGCGCAATACTCTGAGCAGTGCCGTGAGTTAAGGAACACGAGAAAGCACTCCTGGACTCCTGACGTTTCTCCTCCCACGCTCGACAGGATCGTCGGAATCGAGAGCTGGGTGGACCCTTGGTAGATCACTCTCAAGATAATACATTAATTTTCTATTGTCATCAAGCAGCCGCCGGAAGACCGATCGGTTCGACTTTCGACTCCTAATGAACGGATGAAACTTCAAAGTTGCATTATACAAGCGAGGTGTCGAGTCAGTGGGAGAGAGAGAACGGACGATCCGGAGATAAACGGGAAGAGTGGAGGAGCAAAAGAGATGGAGACAGTTCGCACTCGTGAAGTCTTATTTACTTTAAGCGAAGAAACGGGAATCCACAAGAATTCGAAGTGGACTAAGAAGAAGTGCATTCTGCTACTTCCACTGGATACAGTCGAATGGTCTTTCTTCATTTTCTTTCTTGTTTCACGTCTTGCTCTATTCTTACTTCGTAAAACTCTTGCGGTTTTATCCTAATCCTATTTTTACTATTTATATTATTTAGTCAATTTTTCTTTATATCTCTCCCTCCTCCACCCAGCCTTCTACGTCACTTCCTCGTCTCATCGTTTTCTTCATTTTTCTTTCTCTCTGTTTTTTTTGTAATAACAGAATATCTCGAAGCTTGAGGCGATGCATCATAATCAGGCGGTCAACTTACTTAGCCGGTAGAGCCGCGCTTAAGTTAATTAGCTAATTAGTAATTTTAATCGGATGACGCATGCGCATCTCGAGGGATACAAGCAAACCCTCTTAGCGGGGTGAAGGGCTGGGACTGTTATGGCTACCGGCACCGTGGACTCTCCAATGAATAGGAGTGAAACGGAGATAAAGAGATAGCGAAGAGGGCCCAGTCCTATTCCTCAGAAAAAGTAGCTTCGTAATTGCGTCTAATTAATTTAGCGAAAAACTCCTCGGGTATTTTTCAGTCACCCAGTGGAGAGACGCTAATTCCTCCCCTCCTGGTCATAATGGAGACTTATCGTTCTGGCAAAGAATACCATGACTACTCTTTTACATATTTTACATATTCCATTCTACCACCAATTCCATTTTGATTCGAATGACCAATCGCAGCCCTTATAACTATGCACGGCACCGCAAGAACACTCCAATTTGCATTATGACATTACGGACATTACGGACATTACGCACATTCAATGGTTAGGGTACAAAAAGAAGTAGTCTGATGAAATAAACGAATTTCAAAGACGCGCATCGCTGACTCTTGCCATGAAAAGCCATGCCACCCCATGTAAGCTTTGTATATATCTCGTCAGTTGGGGGGGGGGGGGGGGAGGGAGGGAAAGAGATTCAAGTTCCCACAGTACACCATGTCGTCCGGTCAAACTGATCCCCATAAAAATAATTCGTTTAGAGGGTGAGTCGCCGTTGGATGCGTTGCTGGTACTGGTAGCATTGTATAAGTGAAGTAACGGGGTGGGGAGGCAGAGAGAGAGAGAGAGAGAAGGAGAGAAACAAGTCTGTAGAGAGTAGACCAGTACAGTATAGTGCGTATTATACAGAGGGAGAGACAGGTATAACGCTACAGGGGTAGCTTGGTAGTGTCGCCATGCCCAATTTGAATAATGGGCCAATGGGCATTGAGTGACGGCGGTTCGCGATTGCTTAACTCGATTCCACGAGCAATTCATGGGGATTCGATTCCATGCAAATCGGTACCGCCGCACGGTTCCCATTTGATTCGTTGCCGATTAACTGCGATTTTCAGCGTTTGATATTTTCATCCTCGCGGCTATGGTGATTTTCGTTTGTTTCAAATGATCGCACTAAATAATTCGAGTGTACGTAGATCGAGACAAAGTGATCGAAAAAACGAAGCTTTTTATGGGGTTGGCGAGTCTTCTGCCTGTGGCTATCTTGCAACCTGTTCCTCGCGCGTCATCCCTTATCATAATGACATTTCTGTTGTTTTCCCTTATCCCTTCTTTTCCTCGTCCTTCCTCTCGTTTCCTCTCTCTCTCTCTGTCTCTCACCATTCCTTTCTCATTCGATGCTTGTATCTCTCTACGCTTTGATAGGAGGTTCAATTAATAACCGTAGTATTTTTATCGCAGCTGTCTGCTCCTGGCACGATCCGATAACCGGGCGCGGTTTGTTTTAAACGAGCTTAATTAGAATTCACTTTTAATAAGAGCACTGCCAGTGAAAAGGGTTCGATATCACTCGGTTATGGACCGCTGACGAATGCTGTGAAAAATAAATGCGACGTCCCAATACGGAGTGCCTGATTTTCATTGATACACGCGAAGGAATTGGATGGTTTACTCGGTATAATGATAAAGAAAGAAAAAAAAAGGCAAACAATTTTTATCTTAAGAAGACAATTTTTCTCCGAACTTTATTCCTTATCTTATCGTGAACGCACTGCGACAGTTCTCTGTAGCGATGCAAATGTGACTAAAGCGATAGAGAAACAAAGTGAGAAGCTGTTCGGTCGGCGCATAAGAGAATACAGGCCAGTTGTGCTGTTAATGAGGTTGGAATTAATTAACCGAGCCAATGGGAGGGTGAGCAGGAGTAGGGGGGGGGGGGTCACTGTAATTAGGTCTCTATAATTGCGTGGAGTCAGCTAGAGGCCCGATTTGAGTGGCATCCCGCATCACACAGCGATGCACGTTTCCCCGTTGTCCGTTGAGGACCTACTGACTATACCACGTGTCCATAGAAGCTCTACTAGCTAGTATTAGCATACTACCTTTTGGCTACTAGCTATTCCATGCCGCAGCGTCGTACATGGGTACAGCGATAACCCTTATCTTGTTCGTCCTGCGAATTAAAAAGGGTCTTATTCCAATATAAACAATATATAAATGTATATCCTTTGCCAAATACAGAAATCGATATACTGTGCGTCGCCGTGGACTTGTTTAATTATCTTTTTCTTTTTTTTTTGCAATTTTTTTATAAATATTTCCTCTTTATTCGTATCTATCGGAGTTTATCTAATAATAGATATACCTTTGCTCATTGCCGTATACGTATGTAAAGCATAAAGGATGAACGAGCATTAGACTGCTCAACACGATAGACCTCTTGTAACGCTGTCTACTCTTATAGGTTTACCGTGTGGGCGACATGTGTATATCTGTTTGCTAATGAGCGCGATATATCTGTTTCAACGCAATGGACAAGAAAAGACAACAAATGCACGTAGGAAGTGGTTTATCGAGGTTGGAAGATAGGCGGAGGCCCCTGACGGTATCTCTAAACAGCCGGCAGGAAATGCACAGGGCGATTCGAAAAAGAGGCCGCACGTGACTACCGAGACGGTAACCCTTATACGGGGTTAGTTTCTAACAAGGATATTTAATAATTGGTAAAATCGTGCGCAACTGTTTGAATACGTTTTCAAAGGTAAATGTTTGGATTATATTATATATGTATATATACTACTCAATATGTACATTATATATGTATACTACTCAATGCATACACTCTGAAGTCTGGTTGGCCTGAGTTTAGTTAGTTGAATGAAATTAAAAAATCTGCAAGAATAAGCGCGATCAGGTACGGGCCGAGCATCGTGCGAGTTATTAAAGTAAATTCGGAGAGTGTAGGTGAGTGATAGAGATGGAGTAGCCAAGGGGTGAAAAGAGGTGGGTGGGGGGGTGCAGAGAGACCACGTAATCAAATGCCGTGCATAATACGACCGCAGAGTTATTGGACTCGAAACCGTGCCCCGACTAATCTCGGCTTTCCGGTTCATGGTATTTCGAATTAATTAATCCGGCATCGAATTAGGCTCGCAGCCAATTCTGTAGGCATCGGCGAATAGGGCATGCTCGTCAGTTTCTACTGTCAAATCTAGAAGCTTCTTTTAAGCTATGAACTGCTGCTACAGAAACTCTCAAGCTTACGGTCGTTAATTGCTGACGTTGTTAGTTTCTAACCTGTTAAAACCCCTACGTATTATGTCCGTTCGATCATCTTACATTACAATTGGTACTATTTGGTACCATTAGCCGACTATTTATCGTATTGGCTATTCGAGCGTGAGACTCGTTACTGTCGATTGGATTAATCGATACTGTGATTGATATTTTATTATAAAGTGCTCTGTGCTTTGTTGTGTCTTACCAAGAATCGATTTTGTATCTATTTTTGATTAGATTGAAATACTTTGATTCTTTATTGACCACGGGTACCGGAAGTCTGGTTGTGTTTTCTTTTCTTTTGTTTTTTTTTTTGTATAATTCAGGGATAGTAGGATGAATTTTATTAGCCACGGAAGTACAAGACTCGGTTCGATGGACGAGCGTGCTTAATGCGAATTCTATCCGGGAGAACGAACGCATTCATGAGACATGTCAATTACATCGTGCTCTCACGAATGGACGAGCGGATGTAGCGCATGGCTCACGAACACGTACTGGGATCGGTGGCGGGAATCCCCCGTTCCGGAAATGATTTGATTTGACTCATTTTTATCATTCAATGTACGCGTAATCGAATATCAGACGGTTGGGGAGCAGTAGTATGCTGCCAGAACGAATATTAACTGTATGTATACCCTACCGTACTGTACCCCGAAGAAGCCTTGAAGAGTTCCGGGTGCCATTTTTTTCTCCCCTCTTTCACTTCATCTTTGTCCCAGTACCGGAAGTCTCCTTGTTCCCGGTCTATTCTACGACAGAAGAAGGATAAATTAGATCGGATCGAATCTGTACACAATTCTAATACTGAACTTACCAAATATCAGAACCGTGTCGAGACACCCTTGTTCCATTGGTAGGAATCTAAAACTACCCTGGGGTTAAATAAATTCTGCACTCTGTTACCCTTTGACCGAATTAAATTTTTTTTTTTTTTGCAACTTCAAATTCCACACGTACCTCAACCCTTTATCCGTGATCGCTCTCAGTCTATTTCACCCCGTGTGCGAGTCAAATATGCTGTGGGAAGTGACGTAGTATAAGGGTGTTGCTTGGTCGGTAGGTCGAGAGGGTGCTTTTGCCTTTCTCTGTCTCTCTTTGTATCCTTGGGCTGAGGGTTTACCATCTATATATATATATATATACACACACACATCTATAGTCAGCGGGTGCATAGGGGATGAATGGCTATGTACAACTTGTCGAGAAAAGGGGAACGCGTGCCCGCTATCACCTAGAGTGCACGCAGTCGCGTTTCGTGCGTAAATGCGTTTTTCGTTAAATGCGCACCGATGCACTCGCCGATAAGGACAGATCGTGATGGGGGATTGCATTGTGAACGACGGACTCCCTCTACAAGCTATACAGCCACTGGCAACTGCTCATTTATTAGGATTTCACGCCTCTGATCCTGTTATGGTTCTCATTTTACGGGGATTACGTTATTGTTACTCGACCCTCTTATATACGTTTGTCTCTCTCTCATTCGAATTTACGTTTACTTACCTACCCTAGAAAACCACCTTTATCCCCCTCTCCCTCAAGGGGTGTATTTATATTTTTCTTACCTTGTGGGAAAAAAGTTACTCAATGTATTACGTCACTGGATGACAAATTCAAAGATGGCTTGAACATTTCGAGCTTTTGTTTAATACTTTTGTTTTGTTTTTTTTTTTACTTTTTAGGTAAACGCGAAACGCGAATATAGGAGGAGAGCGATGGGGAATTTAGTGTCAAACGACGGAATTAATCGAAGACGATTAATCGGTATTGCTGTGAAGTAAATGGGGTTGAATTTCGAGAGTGGTCGTCATCCCTTGAGGGATGGTAAATTATGGAAAACAAGCCTTAAAATATAAAACCTTGGTGAGCCCTTCTTGAGGCTTTCTTCGGGCTGGCAATCCTTCACAGTTAACGCCCCTAATCGTATTCATTAAAGTGCTCTCAATGCTTTTACACGGCTGCCACCTCCGTGGGCACCTCTTGCTCTTCACCACCCTATCCAAACCAACTCTGTCGGTCCGGGCTTCACGCGGAGAGCTTTTAAGTTGGCAACAATGCGCGGATTTATAAACCCTCCTCCTTCTCCTTTCACCCCCTCCTTTCTCCTCCTCGACTACCTCACTCCACTTCCCTGCCAGCCCCCCTATCCCTCTTGGTCGCGTATTGTTATCACGAGTGATTGAGGCCGCTGCTTCGACACTGCCCGAATACCAACCATTGGTTAGCCCATTGTTGACCCTTTTATCTTGGAAATTCGCTGTTCGACTGCACCAGGATTTGCTAAATGACTCTGTTTTATTGATGGAGCCAAGAGAAAATGCCACGGGAAACTTTCCACTCGTACCGATAAGCGTCCATTGTGTCGGTCACCGTAGCCGTGAGATCCCGTGGTCCAGCGGATGCTGGGACACACGAATTGAGTCCCAATGAATGGTAGATTGAATGGAGCATGGGTGTAATGAAACATATGAAAAGTAGAAAAAGCATACGGAAGTAAAAGTGCCATTTAAAAATAAGTGTAATTTATCGATGAATATAGATTTTTTCGAAACTAAATTCATATTCACACGCAGTCAGTGTTAAATACGTGTCAGGGTATGTGCGACGGTGCGTAAATGCACGGTACGTGTATAGTCGTATGTGAAAATTAAATTAATGCGAAGGCACCCTTCAAGGAAGGCATCGGTGTCACCGAGGACAATGGGGTTGCACGAATCCCTTATACTTCTCCCTATTGCGCTCGATGATTTTCCCATGACGTTCTCATAATCAGATCATCTCCCATTCTCTCCCTCGCGACTAAACTCCAACAAACTATACCCCGTCAGATCTCATCCCCTCCTGCTGGGTTAGTTGTCTCTTTGGCTGCTACGAATTAGACAGATAAACGTAGGACGAGAGAATGATCCTTACCAGGGATGCGTTACTACGTCTTCCACCCCTTTATAGCAAACGTCTGTTAGTCAAGCAAGATAACAGATAAGTAATATTAGAAAATTTTCTAGCAGTCACTCGATCGAACGAATCTCCATAAAATAATCAGACTCCACCACGTATTATCTATCCGAGATAAATTTAGGGTTGAAGTGCAATGGTCGAGGGCCGGGGGGGGGGGGGTTTGATCCCGCGATAGCACCTAACCATCCTGTTTGTCCGTTCATCCCCTATTCGGCTGACGGTGGCACCCTTAGGATTGTGCGACACCCATCCCCCACGATGGTCGTCTGGTCCATTCATCTAATCCGTAATTATACCGGTGACACAGTGGCGCTCGCGGGAATATTTTTCTATAGCATTTCTCGAGAGTGATACACCACGTGAGATGAGCGCGCGGGGCCCTAATGACCCAATAGGGTCGTCCGTATAGCCACGTGGCTATTTCAGATCTATTTATTAGCTCGGAGATCTTTGCCATAGATAAGAAGTAGGCATCGCCAGAGCTAACTTTACTGCGGAATAACACGTGGATGAGAATAGCCTTAGTATTTAGATAGTGGGCCTTATGGTCTGTCAGACAGACATAGACAGTTACGGTCGCCATTGTGGATTATTCAGAAAGCAAAGAGGCAAAATCTTTGGCTTCTCGGTGGCCCCCACGTCTTTCCGCGTAAATAAGTGAGCAAGCTTTTTTGCACAATATGTTGTGGGACCATTACTTAGTTGGGGGGCAGCTAGAGTTAAGGGATGGTGGCTGGGGAGCTGGTGCAGGGGGATGGTGGCTCTTACCTAAATAACCACTCAGTCACTGGGCGGCAGCACCCGTGCTCTGCAGAACGAGCCAGAAGGGGATGGCTGTCCGATACTGTTAGGTGATGTAAGAGCAACCCGAGCATTGAGAAACCTTTCCCAGATTAACGAGGCCATTCTCAGATTGATTCCTCGAGGAGGATCCCGTTGGTAACTGTCTCTTGGTGTCATGATCCTCGCGGTAGCAGGGTTGGAAGCTACCAGCAGAAATCAGGAGTGTACCATCCCTATCGCACTGGCCAACTGTCATTGGGATATGGGGAATGGCTATTAGGATGGCGCCGGAAATCGTGAGTAGTCGATTCCGGATACTCTTTACTTTCTACCCTTTCAATATCTTTCACGTGTTTCTCGGACTTTTCGACGGAATTCATAAAGCTCCGAAATAGCTTCTATTAAGTAGATTTCCTAGGGAATGATTGTATATCGAAAAGAAGGAGGCCTTTTATACGAATCTGTTATACGAATTTGACGAAAATATGGGAATTTCACCGATTTAATGACACCCTCTTATTTTAGGGGTACAACTCTGAAAACCCTCTTTCAGTTTCCAAGCCAGTCCGATGCCGACGGAACTAAATGCGTAACGTAATGGCGTGGACAGCCTGCCGGGAAGCTTATCTGCGGCCACCATAGAAATCGACCGAATACATTATACGCATCGTTTAGATGATTGCTCGAGATTGGCGAGTGCGAGAATTCGCCATTCTCTGACTTGTACACGGCCTCCGATAAAGCAGTGTTCTTCCACACCGCTTAGAATAGACAGACAACAACATATCAGTGGCACCGCATGAATTACATGGATACTTTTTAAGATTTGTCACAGAGACATAAACTCAATGCTATATAGAAACGCAGTATTATTGATGTCTCTATGCAGTTACCGAAAACTAGTGATTTTGTAAACACGGTAAATAACAGTATCAGTGTTATTCCCAGGCAAAGGGAAATCTCGGTGACTTCCCTAGTTCGAAGCTAACACATAGAGAAACAGACAGAGCGGCAGCCGAGGCACGTAATGGCGTGTCGGAGTTAACCGGTTGATAACCATCAGTTATAATTAACTCAGGCGAACCAGCGAACAAGCCAACCCTGGTAACTAACCCCCTCCTACTGCATTACCGACAGACCTCATACGTAGGGGAAACGTCCGCGTGTATATAAATGCCTCCGAGTGCCAGTGTGCTGTGTACAGTGTGTAACTCTGTGTGCCTCTAGAATTTCCATCTTGTTAATTTTCTCGACTTGATTAGCTGCTTCGTGACGTTACGCCTGGGACATACGAGCCATATACCGTATTATAAGCCATTCGCAATATTTTCTATCAACCAAACCTTATTCGTGCTACAGTACGATACTTGAAAGTCAGAGATGACAAAATATTAATAATCACTTATATCTATATTGCAATAGTGTGTGCGAGTGAGATGAAATATTGACCGAGTCGATACATAAGAAGAGCGAGGGGATCGGTCTCTGGCAGCAACCACGATTTTCTCACCGTGTCTCCTCTGGCTAATCCCCATTGTCGGCCGACATAAGCCCATAATGGATCGGCCAGATCCAAAGCATATACGCTACACAAACACGCAACAGACAGAGCGGCGTGCCAGTGGCACGACCAAGAGCAAGAGGCCGAGTACGAGCGGGATGGACTTATTGAACGAGAAAGAGAGAGAGAGAGAGAGAGTGAGTGTGATTAAGGTACATAAGAGAATAGTATAGTGCAGTATAGTAGAGGGGTGGCGTATGGTACCTACAGTATAGTATAGGAGGTTATAGGGGAACGAAGCCTATCGCGAGGAGTTGGATACGTTATGCAACTAACGTAAGCCCAATCCTAATGGTGATGGCTAAGCACGCTTAAATGAGAACCAGAGCCGATATAATCGAGACGTTATCGATGGATTTCGACTGTCATTAGAGCCGAGTACGCAAACTGTCGACAAGGGGAAAATCGTGGCGTATCGGCGCCCCGTTCCGACGTCAGGCGTCTCGGCCAAATCCGATTCTCCCCTTTCTGTGTAACAGTTGGATAATGGTGGATGACGATGGTGTTTGCTGGTGATAAGGGTGATCCTTAATTCGTAGTTGAACGTGGTACTGTAAATCAAGGGGGGACGGGGGCGAGAATCTAGGATTTGTATCTCTCTTTCTTTCTCTTCGTTAACTTTCGTTGAAAGTATCTTTGATTATGGTCGTATAGCTATATAGCAGCAGTGCCTCCTTGATTCTCAGGGATAGAAGTTATAAGGTAAACGAGCCAATCCCAATCACTTTTCTACCATTACGCCGTCTCGTAGCTACTAATCTACTAATTCTCTCTAAGCAGAACAAATGTTTTCGATCCTACGGGGAGTTTAACGAGGCTGAAGAGTAAGAGGAGTGAGAGGAGAGGCGTGTGCGAGGGTGTGAGGAGGGATGCCAGGGGGATGAAAAGTCGCGAGAAAGAAGGGAGAAACGAAGGTGGGAATGAAGGAACGAACGTAGCTCGACTCGCAATCATCGCTAAGTCTTTTAATTTCCTATATTGGGGGATGGCTCGTGCACGAGGGTTGCACGGGGTGGTAATTGGCTGTCAGGGCTTCCCAGTCCTACCGACCAACCGACCGACCGACCGACCAACAACCCCGAGAGATTGGTATCGCTTATAATTAACTTCTCCGTGCCACGAAGCCGGCGTTTCCATCGGCGTCGCGTAGGAGAGGAAAACGGCGCGGAGCCCGTGGAGGGCTGCGCCGAGGGGTTCAGAGAGGAACAAGTGAGGGTGAGCGAGACGTAACCTCCATACTACCCTTAAAAGCCACCAATCACCGAATCGCGTGGGAAATCCTTTTTGGCTTAACTTTTCATTAATTTTATTTGTCGATTAAAAAAATGATTCCAATATCCATTGGCATTCACTTTCGGTTCAGCCACTTGCACGGTTTTACCTGTATCATAGAATTTCTTATTTGTTCTATGTCATATTGGTCGAGTCGAATCCATCGGTATCATCCCTCCCTATGCATTTGTCGCCAAGTCAAGAAAGTTTCTCGCGCTGCGACCCTTGCGACGCTTTACTCGGCGGAACCAGTTCCGGTATGAAAATATTCACTTTCGAGTGAATCCTTAACTTTTAAAAAGCCTACTATTCGAGCGACTGTTGGTTGGCGCTAAGCTCTCCGAGTCCTGAAGAAAGGTGACGTTGGGAGAGAGAGGACGAGAGGGAAATAGGTAAGAGTTAAAAAGTGATGGCGAGAGAGTGCGAGCGAGAGAGAAAATACATAGAGAGCATTTTTACAGGAGCAGGATTGTGGCTGCCTTGTAGCCGGGGTGAAGGTGACAGCAGCGCGAAGAAAAGCTCTTTGAGTGTGAAGGATCTAGAGGTGGGAGAGAGAGAGAGAGAGAGGCTGCTATGGGACTAGAGGTGGGATCGAAGCTAAGAGAAAGTGAGAGAGAGGTAAAGAGGGAAGCCCACCAGTGACAAAGAGAGACTAACAGTTCACCGGAGAAGAGGGAAAGTCTGCGTGACGCTTAGAGGGAGGAGAAGCACGACGAAGAGGTCCTCTGGAGTCTAAGTAACATCCATTTCCACGGGTGGCCTACCCCTCCTCTCTACTCTTTACACTCCCCTCCTCCTCCTCCACTTCTCTCTACAGCCATCTTCTCTATATACCTTTTTACCTAGCTTCTGTGTACTCACACTCCACGTACTTTGCTTTACCTTATACTATACTTTACTTACTACCTCTGCTCACTTTTTATTTGCAATCCCACTTCCTTCCACGGCTCGCACCTTCGCTACACTCGTTCTCACCATTTTGATGCTTCATTCTCGCTTAGTACTTGAGTTTTACCGTGGACGTGAAAACATTTGTCAAAAGTCGTACGTCTCTAGAGGTCAAAGGCCGTTCTGTTATTTCTAATGGAATTCATTGACGATCGGTCGAATTTTCGAAGTGATACTCTACGTTAAATAACGTGCTTAATAGAAGGGTAGGTATACTAGATTGGAGTTAGCAGGTTGCTATTGCTATGGTTAAGCAAGCGTTGTTATGGGTCAAGTGTCAAGCCCTGACTGTTTTGTGTATACTCTGGGCAATGGGTATTACATACGTTGGAGGGTGGTCAGGTTAGGACTGTGAGTGAGTGAGTCAGCGGTCGAGTGAATTGCGAATAGGGGTGGTAAATTTTGCTGGCAAAGCCGGCCGAGAGCGAGTGGGCAACGCTGCCAGTTACCAGTTAGCAAGGCGCGCAGCACCCCCTTGCACCCCTTCTGGTTAGAATATCAGTAGCCCCCGCGGTAACTAGTTTCTGAGCAGGTCACCCCAATTAACGTTTCCACATACAGCAACCCCTTCTCGTTTCAGTCCTGGTACTCGGCCCTCGAATTCACCCTTATACGCTTACTCTTCCACCTTCCTCACTACCCTCTTACCACGTCTTGTAGAAACTTATAATTGCGAAAGGAGCCAGCAATTATAATTGCCTGCCGAGCGTATGAGACTCACTGGGTTGGCTTGTAATTATCCAAAAATCATGGATTCCAGTTGTTACACCCATACAAAATTTTACTTTAACCTTTGCTCTACAATTTTACCTTATACGTCAGAAAATTACATTATTACACGCTGTCTTGGAGATTCATTATTTATTTATATATATGTCTACGTATACGTTCACTTACGTGGTCGCTGTAGAGAGATAAAAAAAAAGATTCTCGAAATCAATAAAACACCAAAGACATGAAAAATGCAAAACTAATGGATTCTGTGGGAATACGTATAACACAGTGATTCCACCGATTGGCGGAAGTTGTTCCAAGCGGAAGAGTCCTTCGTTTCGGTTTCCTTGGATTTCTCGACGAAGCGTAGCGTAGCGAGTCAAAGCAGCTTATACATCGGGGCTACTTGGTAACGGCGCTCTCGGTAGCAAATCGATTATTTAAATGTACCGCACGCTCACGAGTTCACTTGTGCACACAAAGAATGGTGCTGGGTTGGAAAGGAGCGTGGAGAGGGAAGTTGAGAAAAAGGCATACATAGTAAGACTTGCGAGAACGAGAGAGAGAGAGAGAGAGAGAGACGGAGGATCACCTGGGTGAGGAAAGGTACGGGGAGTCAAGACTTCGGTCAATTAAGTGCAGGAAATTAGAGTTTTAATTACGCAGTCATTCAGAAAATTACATTGGGGCCGCGAAGAAGGCGCTGCCGCCAGGCAAAACCGATGACTGCCTCCACGAGCTAACAGGGTGTCTCCTTTAATATATTATAATCATTTAATATGATCATCGATGCTTAGTCTCGTATCAAAAATGTCTTTGGATAAGGTTTTGAATCATTTATGAAGATTGCTGCTTTCTACAAGGTGTTCGATAATAAAGTCCTAAGTGTTATATCTTTTGACGAACCCTGTATAGGATTAGGCACTCGCAAGTCATTCCGTTCACGTGTCCTGAGCGCGGTGTCTGTAACTGATGCCTAACCCTAAACTACAATGGTACCGAGAAGGAGGGTAGTTGAGGGTGGTACGACGAGAATAGTGGAATAGAGCGGGACTAGTTACGGAGTGGTTCGCACCGGTCAGTACCGGGGCTTTCGGCTTTCGCCGACGGTCCAAGGGTGGGTTAAATCTAATTACATGGTCTGTGACGGCTACTCGATGGTCGTACACTGACGTCCTACTACCACTACTACCCTTACGGTCATTCAGCTACTGGCTATCGATATTACCCCTATGGGCTTGACGTTCAGCTTTGAGTTACGTCCTCGATACCTCTAAGGGTTCTCTCACTTCCCTCATTCGCGTTTGCTCCAGTTACGAATTCAATTTTTGAAAATACAATTACCGTATACAGTTGACGATACTAATAATCGAAAATTCTAATTACGATTAAGTGACGTCAATTCAGACAATTAAGTATAACAGTCTCCGAAGGGACGGACTGGTAGATATTGTGGTAAAAGCAGTCGAAGAAAAAGTATAAAACAGTTACTGTACCAGAAAAACACAGCAAACCGTTCCTAAGGTATTTTCATTGGGGATGCGCAATGGCTGACAGCAATGGCAGCTTGAGAGTAGACGAAGTTTCAGGGGGTTTCCAGCTAGGATAAGGGTAAGGGATGATAATGTGTATGTCTGCCTATGTACATTAGCGCACTTGTAAGTCCTGCTGTGTATAAGTGGGTAAGCTCGTGCACGTTAGCGAAAAGAGTCAGACAGGGTAGCTGCTGTGCGTGAATAAAAAAAAAAAAAATCGTCGCTGACTATAATGGAGAGTGTTAATTTTCGAAATGAAAACGAGACATCCATCTTTCGCGAAATGCTTGGCACTCGACACTTCAGCACTCAGCCCATTCTCTCACTCAACGCATTAGAGTAATGAATTAATTTCCATCGAGGACCCCCTTCCCCTTCGCAGTCTGTACCACCCTACCACCCTACCTCGCCACTCGGAAACCACCCTCCCTTCGCATCCCTTAGTCCTTCCGTTGGCACCTATACCATTTCCCTTGGCTTTACCAATCTTAGTCAGCCTTACCCTTAGCTGTAGGTGTAGTTACGGTACCTTTATTATCCTTCTCTTAAAGGCTCCTCTCTCTTCTTCTGCTCTCACCTTTTTACCCAGCTGTATTTCTCCCTCGCTCACGACTACTTTCCGCCCTGGATTTAAAGTCTATTTTCTTAATTATAACCGAGCGACAATGGCGTCCCGACTTCAGGACGCTGTGACGTGGCTCTTTCTTTTAAGCTTGTGGACTATGAATCCTGGCGTTGCTTTTACTTACCTACGTATTTTCACTTGTTACCTCGGGATGATATGACGATCGTAGTAACGCACGTTGGATGCCGGAAACGACGAATTGACTTTATTTAGTAATTAGTCTCTGGGATTAGCAATTAACTGAGTGGAGTCCGCGCCTTTCAGGATTCCCTCGTGGATTTGGCAGGGCTGAAAGAAATATATATATATATAGTGTATAACGTCATTCTCAAGAGGAGGTCTTGCAACTATCCTACGGTTATCAATCTTCTGGATTAACTAGATTGAATTTATAGAAGATGTTCACGTAAATCCTTAGACGTTCCTGTTGCTCCTTGTTACAAGATTTAACAGACTATTGCTTATATTCTCATTTTTCATTGGTCTTGGTGCTCAAGTAAATACGCCTACTGTATCTCTACACTTTACCATAGCTACACAGTAGAATACCAGAGATTCCTTTGGATTTGAATTTGTATAATCTCCCCAGTGTCTTATCTGCAGAAAAATAATATATTCTTTCGAATTAAAACAAAGAAAATCTATTCTCATCTAATATCGCAGAGCTATCTCTTATATTTCATTTCTCATTCTTACCCCCTGCGTCGGATTCAAATCCACGCATCTCGTTAATATATTCATGGGATTATGGGACAATTAACCCTTTGAGGGACAGTTTAATTATAGAAGCGATTAAACATCTTAACATATAAACACACCCGACTCGGAAGGTATACGAAACGCGACATGGCAGCGCCGAGCTACCAATTAACATACTAATAACACGAGACTTCTCAGAGCGAGTGCTATAGGCTGCTCTTGTAAAACACACTTTGTAGAATATATACGTACACATTACTCCGTATCGCGCGGTTTACTTAAAACCTCTCAAGCTGCTCTGGAAGGGACGTCGAAGCGTCTTTGGTCAAGGGTAGAGGGGTGCTGCGCATTAAAATAATTAAACCTCACGGCATATTGTAGCGAGCACTGGAGCCCTGCTCGAGTACCAAAATATCTGAACAATTTTCACGGAATTGTAAATTTTTAAAAATATCTTTTAGGATTTATGAAATTATTGTTTAACTAATCATTGACTTCGTTGTTTATAACTTTTTTGGTATATTTTAATACTCTAGTAAATGACCACTTTTTATATTTGTCCGAACTTGCTGTGCGGTCGCAACCCTCGCTACGTTTAAAGGATGAAAGTGCTTTCTTACAGACTGTCGGCCGTGAAACAATCTAAATCTTACACTGGGTTTTTTATGGGGGTAGTTTTGACGGTAAATCGGGGCGGGTGGTTACCTTCTCGTCTCGAGGTTTTAACTAATTGTGCTTTAGCGACGAACTTATTGATTCTCTCATCGCGATGACTTTGTGGGAATTTTGATGTTTTTCCAACAGACCGTATACTTATATGTATTATATCTATATCGATTATGAGATCCTGCATGCCAAGGAGGGTAAGGGAAAAGGTTATTGATGGATAAAGAATTAGTGTAAAAAAAAGATTTAGAGTTTATCGGCCACCTTTCCTATAATAAAGGAGTCACCGTTATCCGATTTTCGTGTAACGTTGCCCGTTCGACTCTAACGGCTCTGCTATACGCCGTTGGCCGGATATTTGGACGGGGCTTAAGGGCTCCGCTGCGTAGCAGTGTGTTTATTAAAAAATCAATCTAACCACGGGAATCGCACCTCGCGAGAATTTTTCTACCTAACCGAGAACAGTCATTCGATATACTCAGATATACTATGCGTCTTGTATATATGTATATATATATATAACGTATCAACGCCCTAGTTTAACCATATACATACAGCTAGACCAAATCACGTGCTAATAAATTTGACAATTAATGCTATTTTAACCATCAACAAGATTTACCAGATTCTACGGTCAATAATGACTTGTCTATTAGAATGAAAAAAAAAAAAAACAATCCTTAGTTTGTTTTCTATTAGATTATTAAGAATTAGTAACTTAGTTATATTCCGGGTTAAGAACTTAAGGAAATAAGTATTAATATCCTTGACAATCTCTTCTGTTTCAGTGGCCTATTCCAGTCGCCATACTGATCGTATCCCGTATCGCTGTCACGACCATCCCCAATCTCTAGGAGGCTTTTCTATCTTATTTCTCATCCCCTAAGAAGGAAGCTCAAGCAGAGTCAGCTCTAGGGTGAGCAAGAGAGTTGGCTTTATAGTAAAATCGTGTGAACGGGAGAGAGTACGATGTACGATAGGAGTGTGTCTGGAGTCTGGAGTGTATACGTGAGCGAGTCGTAGACACGCGTCGAGACGTCTAGAGCGCAGGCGCCTCGATGTATTACGTCATTTCGCGGAGCGACGCGACTCTACTTGGCGCGATTCATTCCGAGTTGGACTGTCGACGCGCTCGGTCGTTTGTACCGCACGAGATCGTCCTACGTCACGCGTACGTTTACCGGGAATAATGTTAAGTTTCATAACACTTATGTGACGTGTGCGGTGTTACTGATTAAATTATTGTTATTCTTGTTAGATCCTGATACCAAGGGCTAATACCGAGGCTTTATAAATCAGTTTTTATTACGTACGGTCGACAGTTTCGCGAGTGCATCTTTAAATTGATTAATTCTATTGTCGCCGTCAGTTTTACACGCATTGACTTTATTTACGTATCTTCTGTATCCGATATACGTGATATCGTAGTTTAACGACGTCTTTATACAGTGATGAGTGTGTTGATACGTTGAAGACTGCTGAAAAATTGGATGCGGATTCGTGGAAGCTCATCGTGTTTATGCGACTTGTTCAAACCCATAATAAGGGCGGAGATCGACTCGAGGATCAGAGAATCGTGTTCCATGCCGGTGAGTGATTCATTAATACTAATTGGAAATACCAATTTCGCTTTATTGATACTGCAGTCACTCTGTCTCGTGATATCTGATGCGAAATGGCTGTCTATACCCAGATACCTAATAAATATGCTACGTGTACATGTTCATGCGTTAGTTAAATACGTAAACTCTCTAATTAACTTTGCAATTTTTATCGACATCGTTAATTCATCGAGTCATTTTATGAGTTTCATCTTTTCGTGTTATTGGATATTACGGAGTTGGTGTATACTATGTATACAAGAAGAGAGAGCGTGAATATATGTGTGAGAGAGAGAGAGAGAGAGAGCTTCTTTGAATTCTATACCGTAGAGAAGCACCTATCAGATCTTCTGGAGAGTGTCTCGAGAGGTACGACGAGTCTCTTTTACGTAAAACACGTAGCCTGATAATTAGGATGAGCGCGTAATTACTGCGGTGCAAGCGATGACCGCTGTAATTACTTGAGGGAATGAAGGTAGGGGGGTAGGTAGGTAGG
>JARPRG010000374.1:332440-371784 GCA_031001745.1 Hartigia nigra
ATATATATATATATATATATAGATACACACACACGCGCGCGTCCCCCCTCCTCCTCCTTCTCCTCTCACTCTCTCTTTCCTTATATTTTTCTCTGTCGCTCGGAAAAAACATTTTTCATTCCCTTTGAACTCGGCGACTCGAATTTTACCCAAGACCTCTTTTAGTCATTAGGTTTTGCTGCCAATTAACTCGAGATAATTGCGTCCTTTTCTCATTTGGAGGTGCACTAGACGGTCCCCACTCTCTTCATCGTACTGTGTCTACCTTACCAGCTCCGCTTTTCCTACTCGACTTTTCTGTCCTCCTCCCCTCCTCCGCCCCCTTCCACACAAACACCTTTTACTCGCGAGCTCTCACACGTTAACAAGAAAGATTTTATTTAATCATTTCTCAAGACGTTACGTCATCATTGGACGTGCGCAGAGGCTGGCGGGAAAAATGTAAAAATTCATTTAGACTCTCCTTGTTATTCTGCCCATTGGATGGGTATTCGGCTTCCCCTCGTCACGATAACGCGGCACGTTATTTTCGAGATTAACGCTGCCTGTAATTGGTCGAGGCGCAGGCGCCGTTGTTTCACTGCGAAATTAATCATTGGTTCCTGCAGGCGTTGAGTCTATGTCCCATTGTGTAAATATTAGTAACTTCTTTTTTTTTTTTTTAATTTGATTTTCTCTTTGCTACCTCACTCTTTTGGCGAATAATATAAATAGCAAATGACCTCGACGGCAGAGGAATAGGGTTAATTCTATGGATGCACAAAACGTTCGGACGGTCCAAAGTTTACGCCGTTAAGAATTTATAGGTTGGACGAATCCACCCCCGATCCTCTTGGGCCGTTTCTCTATACTACGTATACATGGACCTATATATATATATATAAAGCTGCGCGAAAGTAATATCAATTTCAGTAAATGGAAAAAGTATCAAGATGCCGAGAGACGACGGTAGAGGCGTCGTCGTCGTCGACGACTGCCTTCGAGGGCGTCGGTATGGGGCAATTCGCGAATTTATTGACCGATCGGCCTGGGCCACATAAATTAGTTGAACGTTTTTCTTTCTTCTCTCTTGAGTCCCCAAAAAATGCTCCTCCTCACTTCTTAAGGGACGCCATATACTAGCTGGCTGCGAGCCGGCTTCCGTGGTAACGGGAAAGAGGCCCTCTTATTTCGACCAAATTGGATTTTTAATCGGGGCGCACTCGCTGGAAAATAGCCACTTCGCTCCGCCCCTGCCTGCGTGTCTATAAATGTCCAACCACTTGTTTCCTGGCTGCGGGCAAGTATTGTCCGCGACACCATCCTCCTGGACTAACACGAGTGGCCGACGTGGAGGGTCCCCTCGGTCTCTCGCGAATTCCCCCAAATGTCCAGGACGATTTTCAACGTTCGTTTCAGAATATACTTCACGTGCTGCCCGATTCCTGTAGCCTCGCCTGGTATTATTCCCGTGCTTTTGTGTCGCTGACAATTTTTATCCGTCCGTCGCCTCAAGTCAAGTGTAAATAAATAGACTGTACCTACCGTCCCATTTGCTAGATTAGAATCAAATATAATTTTCTGAGCCTCACGATCGTCTGTAATATATCTACGTTGTGTTTGCCGGAAAATCCAACAGTATCGAAATTCCTGGTATATACATGGGGGTGGGACACAGTTAATTATTTTACCCCCGTAAGTGGATACCGTCCTTAATTAGATTGGTAGAACTGAAAGCGGGAAATTTTGAAAATTCATTTGAATCTTCTGTTCACTATATCCGTATATGTAAATTTGCCGTAAGATTCTATTTGTCCCTCAGATAATGCGTATGTCAGTCAATGGCGCGAGAATAGGAGTATGGTATAGTCTTTTATTTTTTGTTTTTTTTTTTTTTCCATGGGACTTTTCTGTTCCAATCGTAATTCTTGGATTTAATTAAAATTTTCCTAATAGAAGTAAAAAGCAATTATAACGTTTTATTGTAGGCCGTGTTATTGCCGAGTACCGAGAGACTTCTCTCGGCTTTCTCTCCTTATTCTTTTCTTTTTTTCTTTTCTAGTTCGCTCGCTCTTTCTCTCTCTCTCTCTCTTGGAAGTCAGGTAAGAATGCGCTAGATTAAACGATAAATTGTTTTTGCTAATTTCGTAATCGTTGACCTCGGGCACTTTTTTTCTCCCATTGCTTACCGTCTGATACACAAGAAGAACCGAAGAACTGCGATAATCGATTTTCATCGATTCATTCCGGCTTTATCGAACCTGACAACAGTAGCATCGATCGTCGTATTCGTGTAGCGATTAAATACGTGCGACTTCCTATCGAGCAAAATCTGTCCGGGAAATGAAAATATACACAAGGAAATAATAGCATAGTATTTTTACGGCGTTGCGAGTCAAGTTGTTAGTCGCTTAAGGAGCGCACTCGAAAGCACAGTACTCGAGGTAGTAGCGATCCAGCAATGATACTCGAGTCTTGGTTGGCTGTGCCGAAGGGAAAAGAGAGGAAAAGAAGAAAAGAAGCAAAGCAAGCTAGTGAAAAAGGCAGGGAATATCGGTTTCCGTATATACTGACACTGCTCCTTTTTTTTTTAGGCCCTTCAGGGAAATCCTTGAGGGTACCCTTCAGGACCTTGATATCGTGACGGCACTAGGCTTCGCATTACCCAATTAGGTGGGGGATACCACGTTGTCCTATGCCTATTTTAATTGACTCGTGTCGGGCTCCATATTAAATTGGATACTCGCTGGTGCCCGGATTACACGTGTGCCTATCACTACCATGTCGCTAGTTGTTAGCTGATAGCTACTGTAGAGACAGACGAAGAATGCCGTACAGCTGTACGCTTCCATGTATTATATATACTCATATTCATATATGGTCTAAAGGGAAGTTGAATCGAGCCTGTATTTATAAGACCGGCTACACATGATGGCGGCTTTCTGTATGTAGAAAGCTCGTGAGTGACGCCCCATTGAATGGATGGATAATCTAATCTAGCTATTGGAATGATTAATATTTATTGGTGATTTTCACGTGTCGCAATAAAAGCCTTCGAGGCAGTCGGTCTCGTGCTGTGTACATTGCGTCATTTAATACTTGGATTATTTGATCTTTAAATCTCTAGAATCGCGTTAGTGCATTCGGGTGATTTTCTTTGTGAAAACAAAAGAAAAAAAAATAAAATTTACTCTATACCGACCGGGGATTCGAGTAGCTGGTAACATTTCGAGGACGTTATTATATTCGCTATTAATCGGCATCGGTCCGTAAGATTTATGGTAATTAAAGCCGCTCCTGAGACAATGCCGTTGGCCCGTTTCTCTTTTAATCCCATACCGAATGAATGGGAAGGCCTCGGTTATAATTATTATTTTAGGTACTGCCGAGAAGAGCCTTTGTGCCGGATTAATTTCGAGAGTAAATTAGTTCGCAACTCGGCTTGGTCTTCTTGCACGCGGCACGCTCGGCTTTATTACGCGAAATTAACCGTATCAGCCGCGAAGCCGGACATGCCAATGTCAAATGTACAATCGTGGAAATCTCGAGGCGCATCAAATATATATGACACTGGATTATCAGTAGAAACGTGAACGCGAGCCGTTCGCCGATTAATCGTATTTACAATAGATCTTCTATCCATCGATGATTGCAGATTTTCGGGATGTATTTGAATTTGAAAAAAAAAAAAGAAATTTGAAAATTTCTCTATAACATCAATCAGTCTAGAGAGCCAATCAGAGTGACTATTGAATTGTCATTTTCTCTCTGTCTCTCTTTCTCGTTACTATATCGATTGGTTGCCGGCAGCGACGCTCAGCAATGAGTTAATACGTGCAGAAGCTAATTTGCAATGCTATTACGGCGTATTATTGAATGCCCGAACCAACCAGGTTCTCGACCAGGTAGATACTTCGGGTACGTTGGTCGGTAGGTACGTCGGTGGTTAGATAGGTAGGTTAGGAGGTAGGTAGGTGTATTACTGTTCCATTACTATAGTGTATTACTATTCTTAGGTATCTATTATATATATATATATATATATACTGTATAAATAGGAAATCTACTCGTCTACTAGTTACTGCATATTAGCTTCCCTGTATACTAGTCAATAACGCGTCGAGGACTTAGTCGCAAATAAGCAGCAGCTGAAAACATGGATTTTTGCAATTATTACCTCATAAATCTGACGTGGAACAGCCGCCAATTATCTTGGTATTAGAGGATGCGCGCGCATCCGTTACGGTCAACTACATGTCTGCTGTATGTATATATATACATATATCCCACAATGGATTCCAATTTTGTCGAGCGTTTTGCCGGATTTTCTGGCAATAATTGCACACCCATCCTAACACCTTTGTACACACACATTGCCGACACGGGGCTGATTATGAGTTCTCTAAATATTCAAGAGAATTTCGGATAGATCGATAACTTTGATACATTTCAAATATCCCGCGTCTTATCGCCGTGTTACGTCGATGGTATTTTTTTTTGGTTTAAGGACTCTCTCTCTCCAGGATTCTCCTGGGATATCTCGATGGCCGATCGTTCTGCGGCTTATCTCCTGCAGAGAAGCATCATCCCTATACAATTTAATTCGTATCTTTTCATCCCCTATTTTTCGGACATTCCGTAGGATCCAGTGTGTCCTTGGGCTTGGTTTCACCTCTTCGAGCTTACCTTTTTTTTTTCTTTTCTTCCCTTTAATGGAGCCTTCCTTCTTCCTGCAGACTTTTTACTTCGGGAAAGGAATAAAGAATGCGTCAGGGTAAGAGGGGGAGGTGGGGCGGAGGGGGGGGGGGGGTAGGGCCTTTGCCTTCGTTCTCTTTCTGTTTTATTTGACAGCCTCAGTGGGTGGAGGAGGATCGTCGCCTTTAACCACCACGCGAAAAAAAAGAGCAAGGAAAAAATATAACAGAGTCGTTAGCTTGTCAATATCCATGGAATCCGTGGACGAAACAGATTCGATTTTCGGGATCTCATTCGAAAAACATAACCTACTTCGGACGGTATTTACGGGTTCCATTAGGGAGCTGTCAGGCTGTGATCCTGTTGCGTGGTAGCGCGTTGTAGCGTATTTGGTACCGTGTTACTCTCTATGGTACCTATAGTCTGTTTCACTACGAGAAAACACGGAAAGCCATCCTCGTGACTCAGGGAATGATACCAGGTGCCCTTAGGCATATATATATATATATATATACTCTGTTCTGAGAAGTATCCACCGTGCACGTTGCTGTGAGATACGTTACTGCGCATCGAAATAGAGACACCGAGCATATATGGATAAGAAAAGGGATAGCGAATAGAGTTGGGTATGACGGTGAATACGTGTAAATAGAAAACGTATTTATTTATACGCATTCGATATACCGTGTATTGTTACTAATTAATATCTGTGTCAAGATTTTTTTTTTTTTTCATAACATTTCATACCACGTTCTTTTTTGTAAGGAGAAAATAAAAGGTCGAGATGTCGCGTGGTGCGCGCCTGATATACCTTGAAATTCCGTGATGCAGATGCCGGCAGGGGATACGAAGTTTATATCAATTTTGTGAGGTTGTCACGGTAGATCCTTGGGCAAATTGTTTTTGGATCGTCAGGGTCGACCAACGCCGACCGACACATAGCTCTTCTATATTCAATTTCTAGGTTAACCCCGAGCGCACATAACCTCCCTTGTTCCTTCCATCTCGGCCGTACTAAAGCCTTGGTACTCGTCCCTCTGGCGGGAGCTCGAAAACCCACGGAAGCTCGCTTCAGTGTGTCACGGGGTTAACTCGACGATGATTTATACCGTGTTCAGCCCCTCCACCTGCCCCGCCGCTCGTCATCCCCCCCCCGGCCGCCCCTCTCCGTACCGATAACACCTCATGGACGCCATCTCCAAATAATGTCCCGTGGAGCGTCCCGATCGTGCACGCTTTTTTACCTTCTCGCTTCTGCTTGTTGCTGGCATCTAATTGTAAGAGTTGCCTTCCTTCTCTACCACTTCCCACTTCTTCGTAGCTTTCACAACTTCACGTTTCCTTCCATCTTATGTTCCCTTTAAGTGGGGTTTAAGGATAACGTTAAATCTAACCTCTGTATCGGTATTGTTCGTGGATTTACAATTTTTAATATACAGATTCAGAATTATGGCAAAAGCTTGCACGAACGTATTAGCGATGACGAAAGGAAGAAACGGGCGTTTTATAAAAATGTCGTGCGACAAGCAGTTTTCGAGCTAGTTAGATTTAAAGTGGATCAATCAGGTGTCAGATCTAATGGAAATACTAAGTTATGAAATCGGGAGGTTATTCGCGTGGTTAAAAGAGGGTGAATTAAGAGGCCTCACTGAATTTATTTTGGTCAAGTTCAATATGACTGTCTAGTGTATAGGCGGTCCAACTTAGGGCCTAGACAGTCTTTTCAGCTGGCGCTCGTCTTGATATTGATCATATTAGATAGGGGCCAGTCGACAATTTTTATCCGGGCAGCTTACTGTGCCTAGTGGACGATCGTCTCTCGACACGTCGAGTTTCCAATGGAACTATGCGAAATATTAATTTCATCGACTTTCATCGTTCCTGCCGATGGGAATTCTTTGGGTTTTGTTTTCCTCCCGTGAACCCTTTCCTGTACCTCGTTGGATTTCACGTTCACTCATCCCTTGTGGGCCTAACAATGTTTTCCAATTAACTTTATTCGAAATAGGAGCACAGGACTCCTGCTGCAGCAGCAGCAGTCTGGGACGCTTTTCCATCAGCGAAATTCACACGAAAAAAATCCAACTGCCTAAATCCAACTGCCCAATTCTCGGTTCGCCCTACCAATTTTCAATGTATTCACGGAAATCTCTTGGAGTTTGAGAAGAAAAAAACAACGACCCCCGGTTGTAATCGGATTCGTTTTTACGCATTCTCTAGTATGTGTGTTTTCTTTCCATTCATTTTTCAATTACGTAATAATTGTCTCTACATTCGTTTAATCGTATGTACATTCGTGACGTATATCATCCCTCAGTTCCGCGTGTAGATTTGCCTATGCATATGGTATATGATCAGGGGAGTGAAAAGTCATGGGGAGGTGAAATGGTACTATTTTTTTTTTCTCTCCCTTCATCCTCGAAGAGGGTTCGACTAACGGGTCTGGGATTGATCGGCAGGGGCTTGTTTCCATTTTAAAAATCGATTTACCGGAAAGACTTAAAACAAAATCGATGTTTATTTGTTTTCGCGGTTCGGTAGAGCATCCCTCCGTGAAATAGGATCCTGACTCTGCTGGCTTTGTCGTACGGCGACGCCCGCGTCGACGGCCTCTCTTTTCCACTTTTCGATCGACTCTCCTCTTTACCTCTCTCCTCCCTCCACTCTCCTCCCAACGATTGCGTTCCATGCCAATCCTCTCTAGTATAACCGATTCTCACCCCGTCCCCCTCCCACGCATTGCCATAAGACAGAAATGCGAGTGGACGCGCGCGCCTACTTTCAGTCGCACTCACATTGAAATGACACGATATTGGCAGAAAGAGAAGGAAATTTTCCACACAGATATATATCTCCATATATACCTCCCAGCGCAATAAGCTCTGTAATACGATTCGGTTGTACAAGGTGTCTCACCGTTAACAAAAAAAAAAATAAATGTAAAATACCGAAAAATTCCAACCGACCCAGAAACACGTGTCGCGAAATAGTTCAGTAATTTTTACCAAGCACTCCCCCTCACCCGCCCTGCCCCCAATCACCCTAACCCCTCTTCCCGACTTCCTCGTCACCACTCTACTAGCCATACCTCTTACCCTCCTGTTCTTCAGCCTTCCTCGCATATCCATGGACTCGTACCACCTGTATCTGTGCGAGGGAGAGAATGTAAATCTGAGCGACCAATATGTCAGAAGGAAGTCTCATACACAACGTACTAAGGAGACGCGCGTATAGATACTGGTTTACCGGTCTGAAGAAAATTCTCTTTTACTTTAATGCCCTCCATAAATATTCGAAATTGATACGTGTATTCCGTGGCGATTCGACGTATATGGTACGTCAGCCAATACAGTTTTTTTCGTACGTTTACCATTCTCTGTTCTTCTCCTCCTGCTCCTCCCCCCCCCCCCCCTTTCCACCTTCCTTTTTCTGATCAATGTTTTTCGTTGAAATTCTAAAATTGGGACAAAGAGGTGGCACGAGCAAGACAGCAGACTTGTTTAAGGAAGAAGGTGGTGGTAGTGGTGGAGGAGAAGGAAAAAGAAAGATGAAGAAAAAAACGTAAACCGAAAACGATCGGGCCGAGCATCGATACGGCCAAGAAGAAATCTCCTTTATATTAATGCCCTCCATAAATATTAGAAAATAAAACGTAGGGAGAGAGAGAGAGAGAGAGAGAGAGAGCCTTAGGGCTTGGTAAAGGACAGAGTGCACTGAACGAGATGAGATGAGACTACTCCATAGGTATAGAGTTTTCTTGCTATCCTGCCTTCCCCTGTTAACCTCCCCTATTTCGGTACATACCCCTCGTCGCTTCGCGGAACTTACAGGAGCTGTGATGGTGAGGGGGTTGGCACCCCTCTGGTATGCACACCCTCGTAAAGATGGACATTAAATTTTTGAATCGATATCCGCGGCTTAGATTAAAATGTTATGTCGGAATTTGACGACATTCGCGGAAGTGATCCTATGTATATATGTGTAGCATAGAGGTATAACAATCTCTATACGTACCCTTGATGGATATTCTTAGGGGATGAAAAAAAAAAAAATAATAATAAACAGAACGAACTGGCTGCACGTTAGAAACAGCTGACAGGCTCTGGTCTGTTATGACTGACAGCGCTGACACGGATTGACCGGGAAACACAGTGCGGCGTGTTGTTTGTCGTAGTACCAGAGCGTCGGTGGGCGAATGGGCTGACTGTTTCTCTTGATAATAGGGTGGTGAGAGTGGGTGACTTTGTTATTCTTACGGGACTAACACTCCGCTTAACGTTGCTGGCTATTGCTACAGTGTGAATCGTAATTTTGGTAGCATGGCGGTAGAGGGTGGGTGGGTGGGGGGTTGGGGTAGTGTCTATATGTATAACGACCAGCCAATATAAAATTAATAATACTTGATCCCAGAGCGTCGAAAGTTAATTTCTTTTCGTATTAATACGGAGAGTGCATCCCCTGTAATGAGATTGCATTGCAGGAGGGGTCTGGCATGATATAAAGGGTAGGTTATAAAGCATCCCTGTAATAACGTATCGGCGGAGCAGCCTCGTATATAACGGAGGCACTGCTTTATACATAGAGCATCCTCGTTTGGATATGTTTATTCTTGAAACTTTATTATAGATGCTTATGATTTTTTGTTTTAGTTTGCTACTGGCTTTTTTTTTTTTTTTTTTACGAAAGTGACATTAGAGGCGCACCGAGTCAGCATCCTTTACACGGGATTGCGAAAAAAAATGATATCGATACTTTTCGAGATATTTTCGATACGCGCGTAATCAACTCTGACATTGATTTTATATTGAAGGGATTTCTGGTAAGGGTGCGTGGGTATAGGTCGTAGAAAAATGGCTAATTTATTGACAAGCATCTGTCCGTGATTCGAGCATTCAATTGTCGTAGAGTGGTGCGCGGATAAAAAATGTCTTATATAATTTTAAAGGGCGAGGGGCGAGAGGCGAGAGGCTTTTTTCCAATAATAAGAAAATATTGAGCGTCTCGAAGGTTGCCGAGTTATTACGCGGAGACGTCGTATCTTGGTTGGCGCGGGATTTTTCTTTTTTTTTATTAAATTTGAGACAATTGGAAACATGACAGCTTCTTAATAAGCTGGGCACGTGATAGGGGAATGACAGCCAAGTAACCAACTCCTTACTGTCCACCCTCTCTTCGTACCATTCGACTTGTAACGCCGTTCGACAAACATCCTGACGGATAATTATTTTCTCAGTAGATCCTTCCTAGCTCTTGAAAACAGCCCTTCGGAATTTCAATATGGGGATGGCATCTTGGTCGCACGTAAAATATACGTGGGACTGGTGTTCTCGAAATTGTCGAGGATATACACAAAAAAATAGAAAAAAAAAATATTTAAGGGATGTGTCTAGGGGTCGTTACCGCAAGGGCCGAAGTCCGTAGCTAGCGTTGAACGGCGCGGTGGAGGTGTTAGGAAATAAAAAGTTCGACTTCGTGGTACAAGAGAAAATGTCGATATTTATTGGCAAACATCGGGTGAATGTAAAATTCAGTTTTCAATCTAAATGCACTCGCATTGGCCAGGGATAGGTGGTGTATAAGGTCTGTCGTAGGGGGTTCGCGCCATGGCCGTATAGTACAGGGGGGAGCTGGTGGTGCCGCACGCGTCTTGAATAAAATGTTTATCGTGCATTAAAACGGATCGCCCTATTGGATCCTCGATCTTAAGACGTCCTCCGATGGTACCGGCTGATTTTACGCTCCTGGAGTCAACCACCCTATGTGTACCGGTAGAACCCAAATGCCCCCCCACCTCGCTCTCTTCCACCTTATATATATCTCGTATCCCTATTCCATATACCCAAGGAACCCAGGGGCTGCACAAGATTGGATAATTCGGTGGTTCAGTTTTATAAGAAACGTTATTATGTATTAAGAATGATCCGTTTTAGATAAGGTGTCTTACCAACCCCTCCTAGTCCTATATACCTTTCGTTCTACCCTGTAGCATCTCACCACCGCGCACCGTGATTTATGCCCCGGGGATGAGTTTCGAATAAAAGGATCCTCCAGCAATGCATAAAAGGCACCTTTAGCCTTTTCACCATGAAATATTCTACCGGTCTTCTCTCCCCCCCCCGCCCCCCGCCCTCCCGTGCCCTCCTGGAAAATTGACTATCTCTCCTTTGGAAAATCCCTCTTTTTACCAATCAGAAAACTTTTACCGAGTTTGCTACCCTACCTCCCACCACCTTTTCTCCTGGCCCGTTACGCCGTACCGTCATTTTTTAATTTTCAAAGAAAAGTACTTCAGTTCTTCGTATACCAGAGAGCACGGGCAGTAGCAGATGATATGGGGGGGTACAAATTAATCCAGTCAATTTTCCAGTATCCATTTACAAATGATTTCAAGATTCAAGTTCATCCGACGCACTTGTATTGGTATTCCCGTGTGGTTCTTTCGATGTTTTCTCAAGAAGAATTGAGAGGAGTAAACAGAATGAAGAAAAAAAAAGAAAAAAAAAAACGAGAAAAAATCCTCGTTGAACAACACGCAAATATAATTACTTTTTGTTCCACGAATGGCGGTCCGCCGCTCTGGTGGTAGCTGGCACATCTTGAGGTTTGAATTTAATTAAATATTTTCGTGGCTGAATGTCTGCCCGACGTGGCGGCTCTCATTGCGCACTTTCTTTTTCTCTCTCGCTCCGCTTCACTTTATCTCTCTCGTTCACTCTCTCCACTGTATAACTCTACCCGCGCACATAAGGCAATTTATTTTTTTAATTTGTTTAATGAATTAAACGCTTTCCTTGTAACACTCTGCTACCGCTCCGCCCTAACCTGATGCATTCCATTCTCGGTATCCGGTACCAAGTTCCCGGTGGTAGCGCCATCGCCTAGTAAAATACACCGAGACACGGGCTACGATATTGGTACTCGTAAAAGTGCGTAACAGTCTACAAGCAATCTCCAGCACCGGAGAGTCCTGGCCATTTAGGAATATTCAATGGCGTCCAATGGGCAACGAATGGAGGTCGTCGCTGAGTTATCGTGTCCTAGTGCAGCGACCTCATCCTGGCCACTCCATTAGATTACACTAATGTTATTAGCCGTGCGGCTAGTAGGGCTATTTTTTATCACCACGTACGTCATCCACGGTGAACTGACGTCCACGCAGAGAGCAACACCCTCTAGCGGGAAGGTCGTCACCGTACGTAGCAGGTCTGCATGCGCACCTGAGTCAGTTTATGTAAGGGATCATAGGTGGAGACACGCGCAGATGCATTTATGAGCATTGCCAGGGTGAAAGTTGAGTCTAGACGAGAGAGTGGAGTTGAGAGGTCAATTCCTGGTTGCAAGTCTCCAGGTCGCCCCGGGGGCAGCAGGGTTCGGGGGGGGGGGGTCAGTTTCCTGGGCTATGGTTACTTGCAGTCGGTCTCGCTAGCAAATCTGGCGCATTAGCAGATTTAACGACTGGCTTTATATCTGGGTGGCATTACTTTTATTTTACGGAAAACTTTCAGTCCGGCTGCGAGAGAGAGTGCATTAGTATTTATATTAATTTATCCTGACCTTTGAACTACTCTTTCCCCCTTTTCGTGACCCGTTACTGCACTCCTCCATTATATTTTCATTCTTTTTTTGTGTGTATGTGTGTGTCTATATATATATATATATATGTGTACTTCTTTCACCCATCCTCGCTTTAAACCCAACCACGACTCGATAGATCGGCGTTGCCAATGCAATGCCGACTTTAGGTAAAATTTTAATGAGCGACTGACGCCCCGAGACGTCGACCCTCGTTTCGAACTAATAGCTGCCGCGACGGATGTCGCAAGAAAAAACGCGTGAGGTTCTTTAATTTGGCTACTCTTTATATTCTCTACTGCTTTCACGTCACGGTACGCCGAGTCTGATCATCCTGCCCAGTTTCGACGTTTCATAATCTTTTCCTTTTCGGAATTCCTTTTCACGCTCTTCCTTGTTCCTCTGTAGTAAAGTGCAATGTTCCTCGCGTGACACTCAATAATGTTGCTGGACTGCAATAATAATCGCAGAAGCACACAACAAGGGTACGCTGCATCGTCGCTCCTTTAGGCCCCGGCGACATTATGCATTTGGCAAGTAAGATTCTGGCGAAGGAATGCATCGCCAGATCTCGGTCAGATAGACATTCGCTTATTCCCACGGGACCGAAGCGCGCACCAGTATACGTCTCTTGGCCCGACACACGTGTCGTCAATTTTATGCAATTTTTTTTGCGTCGGCCACCGAACGGATGTCCTTCATTAAGAGGGCAAAAGTTTTCAACCGCGTCTTTAGCTTTGATGTTTTGCAACGTGTCTCTTCGTCTCGTATTCACTTGCGAAAAAATAAGAGATACGCGTCTCGGACCTCCTGGCTAAGTCTAGGTTAATTTCGCAACGATCTTGTTACGTTGCGAAAGGTATAGCGAATCCGTCAGAAATGACGTCACTTTCAATGATCGTTCGGCCACTTTAATCCTTTTCACTATCGGGATTCACAGTGGGGTTACCTGTCAGACACCATAGGAATGCCGGTGTTGGTAGTACGGTGGCGGTGCTTGAAAAGGGTAGTAAAGGGAATAAGGGATACAGGATAGAGGAGCCAAGAGGGTTGAGAGAAGCCATGCGCCTTTCCAAAGGGGTTGGGAATCCATCTGCTAAGTGCGGATAAAATTACCCCTCGATGCCAGCTCGCTGCCACCACTACCTATACCATTACCTCTAAACTACCCCTTGCCTATATGAAGCTTGCACGCCATCCACCATCGGTCCCCCCCTCTTCGTCCCTTCTGACGAGTAAATAACTTAGGCATCTACTAGTCACCGTTTATCCCAGTAGTGGCTCAGCCTATAGCCACCTGTCTTTATATATAAACTAGGATCGATGCACCCTGGACGACCCTGGTGGAGGCCAGGCGTTTGACTCGGGTACCTGACCACTCAACTTCCACTGGAATAAACAGCGGCGGATGAATACACGGATATATTGGAGATTGGCGTACAGGCATAGGCTGGAGGTGGTTGGTTGGTAAAAGAAGTAGGGCCGGATATCCGGTGGCGAATCTAATTTTGCGAAACGCTTATCTGCCGAGTGGACGGGATTTCGGTGGCAGCGAGATCTGCATTCGAAGCGAATCGGCAATACCTGCTTTACGTAGAGGACTCTCTCTGATACTTTCGTTCTCTCTCTCTCTCTCTCTCTCTCTCTTCTACTTGGTGGATTCTATAAGGGCCGGAGAAGTGGGAAGAAGGACGGATAGAGAAGGATAGGATCCGTTGTCCGCTGGCTGGAAGCTGCGGAGGTATTGAGTTCTGTATCATGGCAGCTATAATACATTTTTTATCTGATTGAGGGGATCTTCTTTATAGGGGGTGTTCTTTATATATATGTATATATATATATATATATACATATAATCTTATACACTTATGTGCATGTGTATGGTGGATATATACTATACGCGTGCCAGTAAGTACGCACGTATGTATATATATATATATATATAGCCGTAGTGTATTCTCGAACGTGTACCACCATCCGGCCTCGAGCCACTCTCATTTCACATTCTCTCTCTTTCTCTCTGTCGTTCTTTATGCCACTCGTCCTTAGTCTCCCTCTTTGTCTCTCTCGACCACATCCAGCAGCGTACATAGGTACGCGCCTTTAAAGCAACCTATGTCATTTTCAAAAGAGACCTTTCAATGTTTATCTGGGTTTTCTAGCCAGTAAGGGATGAATGGGTGGTGGGTGAGAAAGGGCTTCTGGGTCTATCCTCGAAAATAAATTGGCGAACAAGAAAATGCGAACGATTTCGATTTTGACCAAATTTTGGCATACAGGTATGGTTTTGTGAACGATGGAATTATAGGTGATACAAAATCGACCGGACAAATTTTGAGAGAGATGAAACACGGTGAAGAGGGATGAAAAAAAGAATATGGAGAATCCCTAGGACCGTACATACTTGTAGTGGCATCGAGACTAGTGGCCTCGGCTAAGGGATGGAACAGCAGGGGATGCTGGAAGGGCAGGGGACTAGTCTCGGAAGGTACGGGGGCGGCCGGGGGCAGCTGGGGATTGAAAAGCAATTTCCCCGTCAGGGGCAGTGGGGTGTGGGGTTGGCTTTATATTAATGATCCAGATATATTATCGGACGTGACCGAAATTGCTGTCAAAAAACTCGGATATTGGATCGAAGAAGATTGCGAGATGCCCGCGAACCCTCCGAACTCCCTCTGGGGATCTTCTTGAGATATCTTATTGGAATGCAATTTTAAGGAAACAATTAATTAATCGATAATCAAATATTACCTTATCGATAGACTTTCGTGGGCCCCACAGGTGTTCTCCGTGTATATATGTATGTATATATATAATAATAATAGCCCATCAACTTTTCAAGGTAGAAACGACTGAAAGAATAACTCTAAACTTGTTTCTTATCCATGACTCGGAGTCTAAATGGGTGGGGGGGGGGGGGGAGGCGGGTTGACAATCACGCGAGTTTTTATCGAGCGTTTCCTATGCGGGTTCGTTAAGTAGCTACTATACCTATCCAGACCCCGTCTCATTAAATGAGGCCACCCGTTTATGCAGAATTATATGATAAGGTCAATCCGGTTTTACACGTGAATAAGCTAAGCGCCATTCTCGTATATTTCATTTTTTGCCCCCTTACGTACGTATTATTTTCGCAATCACTAATTCCGCTTTTTTTCCGTATCGTTACAGCCGATGTCCTGCCGGTGGCGCTGAGAATCGCCACCAGTCAGCAGCCAAAACGTGAGTCTAACCAGTCAAATTAATATTAATTGTTTAATAATTATCATGCAGTCTCCTCGATTTTTCCTTATCAGTATGAAAAAAAGAAAAACACTTAAGCATCCGTAGGTCTATATTTCTTAGTGGCACTGTACCCGTATACGGAACTTCTAGGTATAAGTCCAAGCGGGGTACTAGTCAAGTCACAAAGACCAATTTCCGCCTGGCCTCTATTTACATAGTTAGGTATACCAAGCGGATAACAGCGTCTAGGCGACGAGGAGGGTGGAGGTGCGTGTATGCGCGAGGAGGTTGGGAACACGAGACCCCCGAGGTGGTAGCGAAGGTTGAGAGGTAAAGGTAGCCAGTCGAGTATAGTGGGGTCCTATCGAAATTTCCATATCTCGGTAATTGTAATGCACATTCATTACGCGCCGACGGGTTGAAATTAACATTCAGCAGGTCTGCCCCATATTTATATTTATACTTTATAATTCAACCGGGCACAGGTCGCGCGGTGGGACCTACACAGTCAGCTTGGACAGGCCCAATATTCATTTGAGAATGTAGAATCGTAGTAGCGTCCTACAAACGAAAGGAGCTTTACTCGTACGTTGTATTACAATAAAATAGCGTCGCGAATAACGTGCTGTAGCTCGTGTGTCTCATTCGTGCATTGTGTGCAGACTAGTGTCTGACAGCCGCAGAAGCAGCCACTGGTAGAATAGCTCCATCTTCGTCATACGCATACCGGGGACACATAGGTGAGTATATATAGTAGCCAGCACGATCGTCTTCTCTTCTCTCACTTCGCAGACTATACACATACTTGATCAGTACGTTCAACCCTGGAGCTCCTGATTGCGTTGAATACGGCCCACACTATGCCCACGCTGATTGACACTTGTTCCTGTCTGGAAAAGACAGTGATGTACATAGACGGGCGTACCCCTTATACATGCTGCGTTTGTGCCTTGACACCACCGTGTACGTCGTTCGATTCTCCGTCAGTGTTTCGAATTTTTTGGGCTACTGGGTATATCGGGTAGTGGTACTTAAAAAAAAGAAAAAAAGAAAAAAAAAACAAGTAATCAAAGTGTACACAGTACACGACAAAACTAAATAAGATTTTGAGAAAGGAAAATTCTAGACACGAGGACTCTTTGATATTCTTGATCCACAGCATCGGGGCTTTGGCTACTCTCGATACGGGGTTGCTCGGGGTGCTCGTTGCCTCGTCGGGAATCGAACACGGCACCACGTCGGAGCGTGAGCCGCCACAGGGTTGAAATCGGCCAGGGATGCGCGGAGGGTTGGCGAGGGTGGCGAAGCCGTGGTAGGTGCCAGGAGTAGGAGAGTGCGGGACTGGCTTGGCGGCGTCGGTTACTCAAGGGGCTGAGGTAGGGAGGGAGGTATGGGCTTAGGTCGATGGGATGGCGTCGGCGAGGAGACAGGGGACTGCGAACTGTAAGGGGTAGAAGGGACGAGGGGCTGTACTTAGTTAGCGGACAATGCGGCCCCTAATGAACAGCCAGGGGCGCCCGCCAGACCAGCTACTGGAGCACGCCATCCAGAACTGAGACAGACAGATTACGTTACATTACGTTACATTGCGTTGCCTCGTGTTACGACGCATTAGTGACGTCGAGTGGCACACTCGGATCTATTCTCTATATGTATAATATACGCGCTCGCTAAGCCCTCCTAGTCGCGTCACTTCACATATATGGAAATACATTAACGCTGAAGACATTCCTTTTTGCACTTGTCTCTCTTTCTCTCTCTCTCTCTCTCTCTCTCTCTATTATGAGTATAGAGTACAGTGGCAGGTGAGTATTTACTGAATGGAAATGATTTCTAGGTAAAGGGGATGGCTTCTGATGTAGATGGGAAAAGGCGGTGGAGGGGGTATATAGAAAAAAAAATAGTATACGACAATTAAAGCTTTCAGACTCTCGAAGATTCTCTGAGATTCGTAGTAGCGATGACTTTGAATGTTTTGGATAAGCACTGTATATTAATTAAACGAAGCTGTCTCAGGATTAATTTTATTGTGTGGCATTGAATTCACTCGATTTCTTGAATATTATTGTGTGCACCGGCTCTTGCTTGGTTTATAATATATACAGTGTGTCGAGCGGCGGCGCTGTCGGCACTGCTGCTAACGCATGAGAACCTCTAACTGGTACGGCGGTTGTAATTGGATTCAATTGTCCTGCGTTAAATCAGTGACTGCACTCTCCCGTCAGTTCTACATTCTATGTCTATCCATCCCGCTTCTCTCCTACGGTATATACTGCCTCGCGCGACACAGTCGATTCAAATAATTTCTCCTGGTGTCCTTGCGGACGGGGAATGGTAAATGAAATCCTGCTAGCCAATGATTTTCATGGAGATAATTATTCCTTCCATTTGCCCTTTCATCTTGCATGCTTTCTCTCTCTCTCTCGTGCGATTCTCTTTCTTGGCAATTTTTTTTTTTAAGGGACGAACCTTCCACTATTTAGACCCTGGAGAACACGAGAGATAAATATGGCGTCTACGCGCCCGTATACCGTTACCATATACTCGGCACTCACCCTTACACGCTGCACGTAATGCCTTTTTTTTACGATAATAAATTCGTTCCGCGCAGCATAACAGTATCCCCGGGCGCGTCTAATGTAATCGTAAAATCATCAGGCTAATGGCACGTTAATGAAGCCCATCGGTCCATGTATTATTGTCGCTCGTGGAACGCTCCAAGGCACATACTAAGCATATCAATAGCTATCATCCATAGTGATAATATAAGCACGGGGTATACGTTGTTTGAGAATTTTTCATCTTTTCTCTATAACAATATAAACTCGTCTCGAAATTCAATCTCAATTAAAAGAAACTGCCAAGTCATCGATACTTTACATACCATTAGTTAAGACGATCCTCGTGCCTCTTTGCGTATACCTATAGGAGGAACGTTATTTTTGATTAAGCGATCGGTTAGTGCTATTGGCTTCAGTGTGAACGAGGCCTTACGTCACGATGGCATAACCCGTGCCCGGGTCATAACGGGTCCATAAAAAACTTGGGGCTGGCTACGAGCAGGGCCATGTGGCAAATTTCACTTTGTACTTTACAGTATACTCGTTGACTAAAAAGATAGGTTCGGTAATGCGTTTCGGTTCCATCCCCCGGCGGTACAATCTCTCGAGTATATAGATGGAGGGGGAGTGTGTGCGTGTCTGTCTCTGGATGGTAGAAAGAGAGAAAGAGAGATATCGCATGAGGGTTAGCTGGATAGGAAAGAGGATAGCTGGGCCTGCTTCGTAAATACTCACCACTCTGCCGTATTGGTAATATTGTAAGCTGTAATTTTACTAATGGCATTGCCGCGTTTTCTGTTTTCTATCCTGCTAAGGCAGAGAACCTGTTATAGTACCGATATACGGCCACACGTCATATATATTGTATAATATAGTAAATGTATATGCCTGACTGTTGAAAAAATGATGACAAAAACCATGACGGCTTTAGGGCTGATTCGCGTGAACGTGAAACAATGTTACCGTCGAAGTGTTTATAAGATTTGATGGTCTAGAAGTAACAAGGAATCTAATTATCAATATCTTGAGTGATCCTGTATGTACAGGATATCTGTGATTGTAGGTTTAATTAAGAAAAGTTAATCTCGTTTTATAATTAGTTAATTTTGTTGTTGTCTTCCATTTAGTCATTTCGTCCTTATTACCGTCTGTCCTCGATTCTATGCTATTCCCTTCTCTTTGATTTTCCATTTAAACCTCTGTCTTACTCTTTTCTTTCTTAGATTTACAACTCGCTAATTAATTTCCGCGATTAATCGTCACGCCACCCAAGGCAATTAACGTGGACGAATTTCTCGGAGGTTGCCGACGTCGTGGCGAATTCACGAGTAAACTGCGAGCCACCGCATACCCTTGCTTATCCAACTCCTTTTTCTATACAAAGCGCGGTAGAGGGAGAGAGAGATACGCAGTAAAAGTACGAGAGTAACCGCGAGGACAAGAGGTTATGAAGAGTCTCTCGAGCACGGTGGAAGTTTAATGAAAATAGTTCTTACATTTTTACCTGCGGACCAGCGCCTCTTTCTTTTAACGAAGATTCTAATTAAGCCGACCACGTCGCCGGCGATATCTTCGCCAAGAGAAGTAAACCGTGCTTATACTCGAGTATCGGTGTGGTGGTAATGCAAGGTTACCGATCTCTTAGTCGTTCTCTACCTTTATCTCGTATTATCTTGCTACACTTTTTCTTTATTTACATACTCCGCCTTTCTCCCCTCTTCCTCGTTCCAAACAATAACGCACATTGCACCGCAACGACGACACTGGTACCCCGGCAAAATTCTTGTTTCTGTTCCCGTACGATATACCATCTCTTATCTTTTCTCGACTGCGAGAATTATCTGTTTATTTACCAGTACTTAAAAAAAAAAAAAAATGGTTCAACCCATGAGACTGGGTTTACAGTGTTCCAAATTTATGGCTATTTGTACAAGATAGACGTAACTCAAGAGGTACCCGCGCTCGAAGCTCCGTATATGCGTTCCGGTTCGATCCTGGACCTGACAACGGTACCGGTTCCTAATCATTTAAATAAATACTTTTCTTGCTTTCACAAGCGTCTTTCAGTATCTTCGCGGTGGTAGATTTTACCATGCACAAAGAATAGGTCGTGGGCTCTCTATGCTTTTTCGCGTGTCATAATAAAACTGTATGTACTATTAGATTTAAGCGGGAACACGTGTCACACATATCTGTCTGTGCTTTGTCCGGGTATGAGAATCCCTGTGAACGCTTCTCCGGGTATAAAGGGGAACGCGATGACGAGTGCCTGCATGTGTGCATGGGAAGTATAGAACCCGGACAAGCCACTTGTATTAAATGCAGGCCTCGTTAAAATATTGTCAAAAGCGTAAAAAATCCGACAGTCGACCGCACTGATGATACCATCACCCTTGTACAGGGTGAATAATTTCTCTGGTCCCTTTTACCTTCTTCTTTACACCTTAGTTTCTTTTCTTGATTCGATTTTTTTCATAAAATCAATTGTCCTTTTTTTATTGCCTTAAAAGCTTTTGCGGGACACAAATTTTTAGCGGGGAATTACGAATATATTATATACGCATACGCGTATATTTGTTTTTCTCTCTTTTTTTTTTTATTACACAGAAGTTCCTTGCGAGTAAACGCGCTGGGTACTCGAGACGGTTTTCTTTTTCTCTGTATTTGCTCTTCTTTTATTTTTCTCTCTATCCCATCTTCTTACTATGCTCGTGTACGATTGTCGTACGCGCTCACGCATTCAGCGCTGTATGCTTATGGCGGGGTACATTACTAAGTAAGTAATAAATTTAATCTTCCCACTTGGAAAGTTACACGTATGCGCATGCGCGCGCGCCCGCGTTTACTCTGTCGCGAGTTGTCTGTTGGTTACGTTAAGAGCGGGGTTATAATGAGCCCCCATTAAAACGCGACTTCTGGAATATGTCTCTGGCAGCTGGCCCGTGATGGATTATTTCTTTTTATCTTGGACAACGGCTTATTCGCCGTAACGAGACAACGCTACGGCTCATAATAGTCATTTATCGCTAGTACACGTTGAGACTATTATTTGTCGGATTCACTTGGGATATGCTAAGTCCTTAATTCATACCTATCCAATGTACATAGGTATACATATGTATATTCAATCTGACGTCAGATTCAATTTATTTCTCTTTGACAGACGAATATGACAATTCTTTATCGTTAATCAAGACTCATTTAGAAATTAATTTTACAGTCTTCGATAAGGACGTTCCCCCTTTATGTGTACTGAAGATATATATGCAAAATTCGTAATAACGTCAGAGTCGTGTTTTCTTTTTATATTTGCAGGGAAAGAAGTAAATTTTTATCCATTTATTAGATTCAACATTGTTTTTCGATTTTCTATTTTCGCTACATTAATTTCAGAAGGGCGATATCGATGGTTTGGATGCTCGGATGGTACGCGTGGCTTTTCCATCCTCATTTCTCTCGTTTTAGTATTATTATTATTATTATTATTATTATTATTCTTTTTTTCGGCTGCTATTTATGGAATAACGACAATGGACCGAGGGAATCTCCATAATTCCGGCTTACAGAAAATGACAGCTTTTAGCGCTGATGTACAGTTTATACCGGGTGTATTATTTTAAGTGGCGCTGCCTGTATAATTCAAGACTATCCAGTGAGGAGAGAGAGAGAGTGAGTGAGTGAGAGAAAGAGAGAGAGAGAGAGAAAAGGTCGCCACGGTAATGGCATCGTCGTGTCGCAAGCTGCAAGCTCCAGAGGTTCTCAAATCTTCCTAATTCTTTATAGACACGCACAGGCACATCCAATCCAATCATACGTACTCTTAGGGTGATAAGTGCGCATACGAACTGGTTAATTTTCATTGGTTCCCGCGTTCGCGATAATACTTGTAAAATCTTATGGGAACAGCCTGTATCACATCTGCTGGATTCTCAAAATATTTTTTTTTTTTTTTTGTTAAGTACCTGTCTCCCTTTTTCTTCGTCTCTTTCCCTGAGTCTATCTCACTCTCTACATTATCGGGAGAGTCGACAGTCCTTACGAAATTCCAGAGTGAACGAAAATGAAGTTCTCCACTCGCAGGCAGGAATTAGGGTGGTTCGGGTGGTTCCTTGCGGTGAGATTCACGAGATCATAAACCTCCGAGACACCTACGGTATCCTGACGCGCTTTACGAGCGAGCCTTCCAGAAGGACCCTGGTGGTTTTGCCTCTTCCTTTTTGCTTAGCTTCGTATCCCTTCTACAGGACAGCCAGAGCGAGCGAGAGGGTACCAACAAGAAAGAAAGAAGCAAGATATATACATATATATATATATATACATATACATATACATATATAAGAATGTCGTATAATAGATATACAGACATCCCTGGCTTCTGTGATCTCAGTCTACACAGTAGCTGGCAAATTAATACTGGCCTTGGCAAGTTAAACAGAGATAGTTTCGCATACTCCTTATTTGTTTACTATGCATATATATATATACATATATATACACACATATATATATATATATCTAGTATAGTAAAGACATATACGTATACATATCCCTGTACGATGACCGCACACGTTATCCTTAGTAGCAGGATGTTTTGTCTGCAAGATTTCGCCGTATGCTTGCTCGACGGAACACTCTTCTGCGCGCATCTGGGAACTTGGTTAATTTATTCGTTATCAGTACGACTGCCGTAGTTTGGGCAAGATACTTTTTAGTGACGACGATACGCACTCGCGTGTATATCTGCATACGTAATTTCGCGAGAAGATATTCATATATGAATGTAGCTGTTTCGTGGTATATACGAAATGTGATATTTCAGGGGTTGTAGGGTGGTGGGGCGAGATGGGAAGAAGAGCCGCGATCTTCCTGTGGCTAAGGGTGGCCAACGGTAAGACTTGAGGACAGATTGAGGGTTTTGTAGGGTGACTTGGCAAAGAAGTCAGGGTGAGCGGTGACTGTCTGAGAAGGGGGAGGGGACTTGAACCATGGACCATGGGTGCTGCGGAGAATATACCGGTCGAGGGGAGGGGAAGAGGCGCCGTCCAAGTTGCGCTGCTGATTGCACCACAAAGGGTGCAATTATGCGGCCCTCCAGCAATCACCGCGCATTCTGCCCGCCATTTGACCCCTCTAGTTCGAACTCGCTCGCACTCTCCCCTTCGGGAACTACTGCGTCGGGGTAGGTATGTATCCACACGGTATATCACCCCATGGCCCCCGATCCCCCCTTTCCGAACGGGCCGTCGCGTCTTTTTATTTAAATGCGGCCCCCCCCCCCCCCGCCCGCCCCTGAATGCTCGACACAGTCGATGCAATTAACCCTCGTGCGGTGAAAAAAGAAAATGTGTTAATGAGCGATTGTCGTCTACGGAATCTGAATGAAAATGCTGCGAGAATTGGAACTTCTCTCTGTTTTTTTTTTTATTGGTTTTCTTTTTCGCTCTATGTTTCCTTTCATCTCGTTTCTTTGTATTCCTTCACGCAAAGTCCATTCTTGATTCGTTCGCTTCAGATTTTTAGATGGTTCCGAGTAGTAGTGTATCTAGGCTTGACAAGGTTTGGGCTGGCGCTTGGATAGGTGATCTTGTGATCTGCCTGGTTATGAAAGGTTTACTGAGATCTGGCCTGGTTCTTGTGGAATCTATCTGCAGGTTACAGGTGGATGATATTATAACTGTATTATTGGGTGACGTCTGACTAAACTCTAGGTATATTGGGTTAGTGCATGTTTATAATTTTTACTTTGGAATTTGTGACACTGACTAATTCTAAAGGGAATTTTAATAAATTAAACAAAGAAAGTTTCGTTTACCTTGAATTTGGAAAATCCAAATTTTTCTGCAGATTGGATTTTCCACTTGAGAAGACGCTGAGTGTACGTGTTCTTGTTCGTTCCCGGTCTCCTTTTTTTTTTTCCTAACCCATTTTCCTTTTTTTGCTTCTGACCACATAAGAAACGCGAGTCGAATGGCTCTTTCGTAGAAGCAGAAGACCCACGCGAAGTCAATGGCTCTGAACGTAAAAACTCAATTAACGGGAAAAGCTTTAGTTGACACTTTGTGCTTGTGAGCTTTCGAGGACTTCTTGAACGTAGACCTCCCAGAGCGTCGGTATTAGTCGGCCGACTTCGGACTGGCTCGGACTAATGGACTGGCGGGAGATAATTAAGTGGGGCCTTATACCTTTAAGACCCCCCGCTTGGTACACGTGCCGGCCATATCGTCTGGCCATTCGTTATTAATATAATTAGTTTAGTCGGCTCTGGTAATCCTGCTTAGTGTACTGCATGCATGAGCACATTAATATCCTCTAAGAGCGACTGGGACGCGTCGTATTTATTCATCCAAAATGCTCCTCTAATTCTTCTGAATTATGCACTTCGGCTTCAAAGTCAAAACTTCCCGTTATACAATGTAATTAAGCGGAGATGATTAAGAGCCCCATATAAGCGTATAAGAGTCCAGGGCCATTACAACTCATAGATAACATACTGAATTCCATATGGATCGTGTACGTGCATACGTGTCCATATGGGATTTACAGTATGGCAGGATGTCCTCTATGGTAAAGTCATTTGGTAGTTCGTTTATTATAGAAAAAGGTCCGTGGCGAAGGGCCCATTTAAAGAGAGTGAGACGTGGAGCTTAAAGACAGTTTCCAGATGTCTGCAGTCGCTCTCGGTGTAGGATTCAAAGGGAGAGGCAAGAGGAGAAAATGGAAATAAGGAAAGAATGGTCCATAGAGAATGCGGAGTCTGTATAGACAGGAAGAGACACATTAAAAGTGCTAATCCCCGAGTCTTTCTTGTCATTCCTCACTGGCTAGGGTGGGATACTGGGGTCAGGGTCGAGGGTGGTAAAGTTCGAAAATAGTGTTAAAAAAGCCCTTAATGATCCTCAGGATTAATTGGTCCAGGAAGATGCTGGAATCCGGGATTTGTGAACCACGACACATCCCACACGGAATATTCCTTGGGGTGGTGAAAAACAGTGGTCATGGATCTTTTACACAGTTCGTATATACAGGCTATTGCCGTAAAAGTCACCCGAGGGACTCCTGTGTATTTTCTCAGATTATCCCGTGGGACCTGAGTCGGGATATCCTGTCGAAAATATTGTGCACGCCCTTGTCTGGCCAACACGTGCAAATATTTATTTTTCGATCTGCCGGACTTTGACGCACATCTCGCCACAGGGATTAGGGGGTACTTGAAACCGTACACGTACATACATAGGACTATAATCTTGTTTGTACAATTTTCGAAATCCTCCTTCGACCAGTAAACCTTTTGGAACACCCCCAAGTCCTGGAAACTCGACACGTGTTACCTTTTTTTTTTTTTTCTTTGAAAATTCAACGATAACGACTAAATTAGAAAAATTTGCATTATTACGTAAATACGTGTACTCTATAATTATAACGGATCGTTTTACTCATAGAATAATCAACATTATAACGAGTCAGACGTCACATTTCTGAAAGGTTTGTCGGTAAGCTCCATGGGGTTTATGGTGGAAGGTGTAGTGTATTTGTCGTGGAAGATAGAAAGAGAGAAAGAGGGAAATCTTGGTGGAGGTCCTAAAGGGGGATGAAGCAGGAGGAGAAGATTTCTTGAACGTACCGTTAGATGGACGAAAGGGGCACTGGGTATTATGGGGCTTGGGGATGGAACACGGGGGCATGGTATGGGGTTATTGCCTGTTGGGTGATTTATCTAGTAATACTGGCCGACAGGCCACGAGCCCAGCTCGGCCCGACTCGGCCATGCCGAGAGCTACCCCTTCGGGGCCAACCACCGGCACCGCTGGAAATTAAAAACTCACTTTATTACACGTCTCATTCTATACCCTCCCGTCCTTCTTGCTCTTACCCTGTTCGTCTTGTTCTCTCTGTTCACCCTGTTCGCCTCTCGTCCAGGACCGACTTAATATGAGTCTGCCGGCCATGCCTGATGGAACGAATATTATTAAAGTTCGCCGGCACGCGAAACCCGTGAAATATCGCTCATCCCTTTTCGCGGCACCCGTTATTACCCCCATTTGCGAGAGACCACCGTGCGCACCCCGGCGAACCTTTTTCTATACCCCTTTTACCTTATTTCCACCTTCACGTAACCGCCCTTAACCAAGAGTCAAGAACCGAACGGAGTTTCATCCGCCTGGAAGAGATCAAATCGTGCGTTATGGTAAGAGAAAAAAAAATTCAACCTCTACATAGTACGTCCCTATCTTATTTCGAGTCCTCTATATTCCCGGTGTCCTACATTTCATTTAGAGATTCCTTTAACCACGTATAACGGGTAGGATGATCAGTCAGAAGTCTTCGATCTTTTTCACATCATTTTCGTATTGCTTCTACACGCGAAAGGGACTCGTAGGGAGATTGAGCAATCCCTAAACCTTTTATTCCGTTCCCCTTTTATTTTTTTCATCTAGATCAATGACTTAGCCCCGTAGCTCGCTCGTTTTATTAATGTCAATAAGGCAATTATTGACGTTGAATGGTGCGGGTAGGCATTTCACTCATATCGCTCAACGGACCGAGTTACTTGCCCACCCTCTTCAGTGATGGCTACGAACGACCTTTGATCTCGCCAGTCGATATTCCATTTTTAAACCTGAAAAAAAAAATTCATCTGATTCCAGTCTAGCCATTGACCCCTTTTTTGTCATAAACGAAATCGAGAAAGCACTTCCGGATTACTTTAGGGGATGATCTCTGCCCAGATGATTCCGTCTGCCACGCTCTTCTGGTGTATACCTATCCGGAGTAGGTTTCTTCTATTTTCATTTTGTACAGGGAATTAATGGGGAAAGGAATTGGTCGATCGAGAATGACGCGAGAGACTCGCAGCCCTTGGTAGTCGGAAAGGGGTTGAGGACAATAATACAGGAAAGAGGGCTTTCTCGAGTCTCCACTAAGCAATATCCATCCACCCCACATGCCTGCTTGACTGCCTGCCTGCTTGTCTGCCTATACCTCCTCATATAATCGCTGTGTGCGGATGGCTCTCAGCAATTTATTTATTACTGCTACGAACGCACTATTATTGCATTTTTCAAAATTATTATCCGATCTCGACTACCAACCCTTTGATAGGTTTTAATCGCTACCATACCTGGACGGGAACTAACGAGATCGTTTAAACGGAAGATTTGTCTATGGATCATTTTTACAAATCTTTATAATGCACCTCTTTAACGTATCCAGCTATATACGTGTATATACGTATGATATATATACCCTGACAACTTCGAGATGAATGAACAGCTTATAGTAAGGAAATCGTGGTATTACTTAAGAATGGACCTAAAAGAGGCATGGGTGATATTTTTTTAAGGTCCAACTGAAAAGGGAGAACACGACACTTGGCAATGGGTATTAAGACTTAGGGGAGAAATCCAAAGAGAAAAAGTCCGGAGTGTGCGTGGTATAAAAAATCCAAAGTAAGAGGGCGAGAGGTGGGGGGGGGGCGGGGGAAGAGTAGAGAGCGAGAGAGAAAAGGAGCACAGGGAAAACTGGCTATTCAAAAGAACTTTAATGTCCTCGAAAGTGGAACTTCGGATACGAGTTGCAACTAGAAAGAGACATCGACGTGGGGGGTTGGCAGGGCCGGGTGAGGATGGCGAACACGATCAGTAGCTGGGACCAGCAGACGGGCTATACTGGCTGCATGGAGAGAGCTAGGCAATGGGATGGGTGAAGAGCGAGAACGTGGTTGAGCGGTGTCGCGGGGTAGGGGGTGGTTGGTAAAAGATTCAGCGAGTGAATAAATCAAGGGCCGTCGTGGCGGCCTACGCGCTCTGCTTTTAGTTTAAGTATCCGGAGTGGCCGGGCTCTACTATATATTTTATCTCGAATAATGCGATAGGAAAAAATGGCCATAGTCGCATGCATGTATGTATAACGTGTCTTTTGGAAGAAAAACTTTGGCCAAATTCGTTTTTCTTTTTCCGTTGTTTATCCCTTTCTTATTTCATACCTTTCTCTTCTTCTTTACTCTTCATTTCACTTCAACATTCTTACGCTTCTTTTTCTCTTGCGCTCTTTCTGACTATCTGTGCACGTTTTACCTGGTGTCCGTATTGCTGCTCTATAAGCCAGAGAGAACGTACGAGAGTGAGAGAGAGAGAGAGAGAGAGAGAGAGAGAGAGAGAGAGAGAGTGAGAGAGAGAGAGAGAGAGAGAGAGAAAAAAGAGAGTGAAAACTTGGAATTATCATGGCTAGTGCTGCCAACCTTGAGTGCAGGATATATAACGGCGTTAAATCTCTGAAAGAGTGATAAAAGTGGAAATGCTAGATGTACTCTTGGATCCTTGAAAGAATAACCCTCTTGAAAGGGGTTGAGTAAAAGTCAAAAGGACCGATTACAACGGATGGAAGGATACAAGGGTCAGTGTATACCGCAGCGACCTTATATAGATTGTAAGGTGGGAGGGTGAAACTTGTACAGTGTCTACGTATAAGGGACCTCTGACGTGGGGGAAGGTTTTCAGGAGTTGCAGAGGGATGGTAAAAGGTACAGGGGCGGGGGTTGCCCGGCTCATCTTGTAATGGACTCGGGAGACAGCCGAGTCGGCTAATGGAGCTCCTACTCTTTCAGAAAAGCTCTTAGTATCTATGCCACGCAAGTATCGATGCCATTGAGCCGCGACCTTCCAAAATCTATTCCGCATTCGAATACGTAAGCTTTTTCTCTCTCTCTCTCTCTTCATCCTTTCTTTGTTTTTTTTTCGATTGACTCATTACGAATGTTCGGTGTGCGTGGGGGATCATGAATGTTTGATTATTATTATTATTTTTTTTTTAAGAAATGAAATATCACCTTCAATACTTCTTAAAGGTTTTTGTTACTAAAGTAATACGTTATAGAAACCTAGCTGGCTGACGCTCTCTCTAAAGTCTAGATTGTGTGTCTATATATATATATATATATATCCATACCTTCCTATATGTAGCCATATAGTATCTTTGACCAGTGGGTTTGGTCTTCTAGCATATCCCGTCCCTACTCTTATTCCATCTTCTTCTTATCCATGGAATCCACTCTCTTAGCTTCTCTCGTAGGGTCCAGCTTCCAGGTCCACTCTTGAGAGTAACGTATCCTCTCTCCCTCCTGCTCACGTCTGATGTCCGATACATCAGCCCCATGCATAATAAATTTCCGACTTCGTAGCATTTTCTCAGTGTCCGTGTGAGGCTTGTGTATACGCTATGCTATACTATATCTATACATAGACCTACGTAGCCATAAGTAAGGACGTGCCACCGTCGAGTTCCACCCCATCCACCCTACTATGCAAGAGTCCCGAAACGAAACGAAGTTCCACCTTCGGATACCTTCGGGCACTCGTAAACGTCCCCACTTACATGATGGAGAACCTTCGGGATATCGATATCGGGAATTGTCCAAGAGAGCAACTTTACCATCAAATTTTCGTAAATACTCCACCCAATACATAAGATACATATACATGGGAGTTTTCTTTTCTCTAGGATTTTTCTTTCTTCTCACTGGCATTCTGCGTGTGCGGGGAATTCGTTGGGGTTGTTGTTAAGGGCATCCATATAGGAACTAAAGCGAATTAGTATTTACGCATGCATTTGTTAGAATTATGGGTGCTGAAGATTTTTTTGTTTATTTTTAAGTTTCTTAGCGGTGTCACTAATGCTACCAGGAAACGGAAGTTCTCATTGCGTTGCAGAGTGGTCGATTTTAATGCTCGTAATGATAGAGCTCGACTTTTCATTCGAGACACTCTAGTTTCAGGAGAGTGCTATAAGTAGAGGACAAAGCAGACAGCGTACAGAAAACCTCCATTAAAGTCCCTAGAAGTGATTAGTACTCGGTCTCTCTATCGTACCCATGGACTTCCCCTTGTTCTCTTTCGCTATTTCCACTCTTTCTCTTAGGCTTTCTCTACAAGCTTCCCATTCTCCTTGCCTTTCATTTCGGAGTGTCAAGACCGACCCGTTCACTACCTATATACTCTCCACCTGCACCATCAGAAACCATCTTCCTGAAATGCTTTTGCATGCGAAAAGTTTGCAGTTTCCATGGGAAAGTATATAAAACATAATTTATTTTTTGCTTCAAATTTACAAAAAAATCGTGTTACGTATAATTTTAATATTTTTTCAAATTTACCTGAGGATTTTTAGCTATTTTTTATTGATATAATTGGTAGATAATATTGGAGGATGTTACGGGAAAACGAATGATTCATGCTTTATGAATCAGCGACTAGGGATTGTTTCGTGGATTCTTTCTATTAGGTAAGAGTAGTTTTAATTAAAGGTGCGCACCGAAAGGGGAGTGCGTGAAGGTGGTTGGTGATTTTCGAACATGGAAAGGCATTTTAGGGAATGACGGGCGTCACACGGGGCTCTACTCTCGATTTAATCAGTAGCTCATCATAAATCACCTAGTAATTAAAAGGGGCCTTCGCGAGCCCGCTGTAAACACGGCCTAATCCATTTTGCAGCCCTTTCGTGGATAGAGGAGAGGAGAAAAAAAAGGTCATAGCCTTTCTAATTTAATCTGGCGAATGATTCCGTGATTCTCGAACCGGCAACCCTTTCATTACTTAGTTCCCACCCAACCCCTGATTCCCGGTCCGGTCACCCGCTGCCACCCCCTTAGAAGCGTTATACAACACTAAATCAGCGACCAGTGTAATTTTTGTAATGGGAGGTGTGGCCTTCGCGAGGGGTGCCCTCGACGTGCGGGAGAAACTCCGACATAGTGGGGATGCTACCCCTACATTCAACAGAGTAGAGGACACTACGGAATGTAGGGGTGGCTTTCATCGTTTCACCGATTCAGGGGAAGTCACCACGTTGCGCAATTTCCAAACAGTCATGACACTCAAAATTTTACTAAACCACCCTTGAAATTCATACGTCATCCCTTATAGCTCTGTATACAAAACTCACCATCCTATATATCCAATTTAATTTTTTTTTTTTCATTAACTCCATTTTTTTTATCACACAACAAGTGATTCAAGCCCCTGCAAAAAACATGTTAAAACAAAAAAATTGTTATTCACGTACCTAACCATCTTATCGCATCTCCAAAATTTACCAGTAAGCATTTGTCGGATAAATGCACCACTATCGTGGGGCTAAATCGTGCGGCTGGAGGGGTGAGTCAAGCTGGAACAGAGTAGGGGAAGCGATCAGAGTAGAAGGGATGGTATGGACTTGACGGGGATGACTGGTAGCCTTGGTGGGGATATCTAGGGGAAATATTCTGGTGGGGTTTTATCACTGCTGGTAGCGTGCCGCGAGCACACGCGACAGTGTACAAGCAGCTGCCGAAGCGGCAGGTTCACGACTCCTCGACACGCTCTGTATTTACGTTTTTTTTTTTAAATCTTCACGCGTTAAACGCATTCGGGACGCGAAGTATCCGTGATAGAATATTTTCGCTGCACTTCCAATATTAATTAATCAATCAAATGGTGCAGTACAAAATAATTGGCAACAATACGCCACAGTGTTGTTTACATGAAAATCTCAGTCTAGTTTACGTGTGCCTCTCGTACGTGTGTATCAAGTACGAAAATAGATTGAAATTTTGAAAAAAAAAAATTATCACACGTAATCCCACGAGGTGAGACAGAACACGATCAACTAAAAAGTTGATGAACTCATAATCAAAATTGCTCCAAACGTGACAACACCACATGCTTCGCACCTATTGCCAGGTAATTAAATAGCTCTAAGCTGAATACACATTTGCTGATCATCATCGATGACTCAATGCCCTAAAGTAAAGCGTATTATTGTATCATTTGACGTCGGATGATATCGGATAAAAGTCGTCTTAATTCTCATATTCATAAAATACACTGCCATATATCAGGCTCGAATAGATAACATCAATACAACAGAAATTAATTAAATGAATTCGAAGAAATTGAAGGACACAAATTAAAAGCACAGTTGAAACACGTTCGTATTAAAAAATTTGACGAATTCATTAATTTTAGTACTAGTGATTCAAGAAGAAAAACAAGGTCTGTCAAGTAACCATTGAAAAACATTCTTTGAGCTACGTAACACGGGTTTTAGCTGATACATAAGGATGGCAGTTGAAGGAGGAGTTTGTGTAAGAGAGACAGAGTCAAGAGACGAGAAAGAGAAGTCGTGGTTGTTTCTCGCAACGGTCCCGCTCGGTTGTTGAATCGCACAACCCCTTGATATAATGAAGCCAGCCCATCCGGCAGTCTCGATCCTTCCCGCTTCTCCAACGGCAATGGATGTGAATGTATCCGTCCGTTTGGATTTCGATAATTGGCACTAGTTTCAGAGCCGTGGGGCTCGTTAGCCGCGCGGCTAAAGAGAATGGCTTAATTATTTCGTTTGAAGTTTGAGAAGGGTTAAGATATAGATGCTTCTGACTTACGTAGTGGTTTTTCTCTTCCTCTCTCTCTCTCTCGCACTCTCATCATGTCTTATTCGCACTATCCCGCTCTACCATTTACTCGTTACGGTAGCTCGTTCTCTTCTCCGTCTTACTCTCGCGCTCTCTCTCTCTCTCTCTCTCTCTCTCTCTCTCTCTCTCTCTCTCTCTTTCACTGCGTACGTATATGTCTGTGCGTTTATTCGGTGTATGGGTACGCAGCTTTGCACACAAATAAATTGAGAACAGAGCAAACGTTTATTTTGCGCGACAAATTGGTACGGCTAATTAGCTCCGGCTAAAAGCGGAAATATGACGTAGCTTTTGAGAGTCACGGTTCTCGCACGGTACGCGTGTGTCACGCCGTGAAAAAGATGATGATATAGCCTCGAGATATTTTTAATGTCATTCAGTGATATTTTGTTATCTGGTAAAAAAAAAAAAAAAATTTTCCTTCACCTTCTCTCTTTCTCTACGTTACGTCGTGTGGTATTTGTCATGCTTGTTTACTACTGTTTTGTAATTGAATCGACAGCACGGTTCGTAATACATATGTATTCCTGCCGTCCTTCCCTGCCATACATCTTGAAACGTCGCTTTGCAATATTACAGCATGGGGATAATAAAACTCCATTTCGATATAGGAAAATGGGGGAGTATAATCTTCTTAAGTTAAAGCGCACCCTCAATACCTTACGACTGACCAGTCAGAGACCCTGGGTCAACTGAGTTCACTTTCCTTGCGAGTCAAGGGCGGTTCTGCCGAAGTGTTGCTTTCACGGGAATTGAAACAACCCCACTTCGAGTTTCCGTGATATCCCGCTAGGTGGCAGTGCGCTGTCCGCAGACCTTAACGGGGGCAACAATGGTCTCAAAGACCTTATGGCCAAAGTATAATAGATTTCGGTGCTTGTTCACATTGTAATGCGTTACGGTCGAATTTTTTTTTTTTTTTTTGAGGGGATGAAAATACGGAAGTACGGGGTAGGTAGGGGTGGAACGTGAGTAAAATTGATAACAATTTTTCGAGATAGTGTATAACAAGAAAAAAAAAAAAAAATGAAAGGGAGCTCTTGGTCGAATCGTATATAAAAGGTTATAACACAGTGGTAATGGATCGGGGGTGTAAAGCGGGGGGGTTGGTACGTTGAAGATCTCAATAATGAACAATTAACAATACTTCCGTTTGGTCGGGCAGAATGGGCTTTATTTCTCCCTCGAAAGTTTCTGGACGATCGGTTGGCACTCCTGGACATTCTCGATCGGCCAGGATTTCTCTTTCTCTATATCACCCTCATACTCACAAAGAGCTTCGAAGAATTTTCTTTCAACTTCTCGTTCCCTCCCCCTCAACCACCTTTTTCCAACTCGTTCGTCTTTTCGTTGGGTGATGCCCATTGGCTGGTAGGATATCTTTCAATTATCAAGACTATCCTTGCCTACCGTCTTAGCCCGGCTAGCCCCCATTGTCTTCGAGGCTCTTTCAATTAATGTTTTGATTGATTTTACCCTCCCGCACTTCTCTCGCCCTTACATCCAAGTACACTCAAACCCACCTTCTATCTTCGGATACTTTCAAGCTTAGTTCTTCTTCTTGACTCTTTAGCTACCGGTATCCGAAATCAAAGATATCCAAGTCTTCAACTCGTTTCCTCATTTCGTTTTATTTACTCTTCTGTTGTTTTATTTTTTTTTTTTCCTCGAGCATCAGGATCGATTCTTATCTTCATTCTCTTATCAGATATGAGGGTCTCGAATCTCCCTCCTTTATACAGACACAATTATTTATTTATTTTTTTTTTAAGTTCTAGCTGTCCTGCCAATTTGATTTTTTAGTATTGATTACTAATAATCGATAATAGTATCTAAGTGTTTCTTGTACTTTAGCCAGAAAAAAAAAAAAACTTCGTTTACCCACTTATTCCCAAAATCGCAGTGTGGTTACGGATTGACGCTGAAGCGAAATCAGTGGCTGGGTAAGGTGAAGGGTAGTGGTGCAAGGCGGTGGCTGTTTTATTGCGAGATTTGCGGCGTGCCCTCTCCGTGTAACAAGACTTACCGAGATCTTAATAGAATCTGAGACCACCCCAGTAGCTTCAACCCCAAGGAGCCAACCCCCTCAGACAGCAGTCCGTAGTCTTCATCCCCGCTCCGCTCCGTACAGTCTGACCGCTGCGTCCCTCCTCTCGCACTTTTACCATCGGCCACTTACTTCGTTCTCCCTGCTTATTCTAAGCGCATAAGAATAATTTATGACTATTCCTCCTCCTATATCAGAGAATCCATGTGTATTTCGATTTTTCCAGATCTGTATTCTGGACCAACAGCCACCCTCCTAGTAACATTTTTTTTTAGTTGACCCAAACTCCCCCACAGTCTCGGTTAATAATTCTTATGCAGTTGTACACTGATGTCAAATTTGAATTTTAACAACACTTTTCTAATATTAATACTACTACCTTTTTTTTTTTTTTTCTTTTCTTTTGATTAAAATTTCAACCAGCTCTGCCTTTGAGCCTTCGTATTACTGTAAGACGTCAGATTTCACTTATGACCCTCTGATGTATTTTTTAAATTTCAATGACCATCGGCTATATCGTGATGGTATTACGCATGCGTTCTTCGCGTCAGACATATATCCTTTCGTGACTAGGGCCGATACATCCCTCTCGCGCCACTCAGCCGTTGGCAGAACCAATTTTATATTTTATTCCCGTATTTAGATTTACCATTTCAGATATTGTAAGAACAAAAATAAGTTTAAATTGAATTCTCCCCTCCCGTCCTTGGCAACACATTCCCCTTGGGCAACCCCTCGTCCATCCTCCCTCACTCGACTAGAAACTCGACTCTCATCCTGCTTCCTTTTCCAGAATCGTGCACGTGCTCTATATCTGAATCCCCTCCTAACCCTCTTGCCACCCACCCCTCATCGCCTTCTCTGCCCGCGACTACCTCAGGGGTGGGAAGCGTTGAATCGCGAGGGTGTAATCCTTCTCGCCGGACATACGGCTCTCTCGCTCTCATTCCTTCCAGTCACGAGGTCTCCTGACTTCCTCCTCGGGCGACCCCTCGACTGAGCTAATTTTTAACTGGAGCTTCGGAGTTTGGTTCGCCTATCGTTAATTGGATCCCAGATGAAGTAGTTCCCCTCCCCCGTCCCTCTCCTATCCATTTCACATCGCGCTGCGAAATAAGAGGGTTCTACTAGGCACTGGGACTGTTACTCGTTCTAGTGTGACGCCATCTACCTCCCCTCTCGCCAGAGGTACTAGTGCTGCTAACAGTAGTAGTAGTAGTAGTAGTAGTAGTCGTAGCAGAATCGAGAAAAAAAAATCCAATGCTAAGGGAAGATTTTCACTCTCATTGTTATTGATTTTACTCTACTTGTCCAAGATTTTAATTCGTAGTAATAAAAAAAAAAGATCTCTTAATTCTTCGTGAATTATTATTGATTCGACTGTCAAGGATTTTTTTCCCGTTTCTCTTTGCGCGTATTATAACCTTCTTGTCGGGATTCAATATTCCAGTTATTGCTTACGTCCAAGCGTATGTAATTTTTCCGAAAACATTTCTCGAGTATAGTATACGGCACGACCCGATCTCCCCCTGGTATTCGTGAAGTGGATCTTCAAGCCGTGAGTGTCTTTGGCCATCCGTATGTGGATGGACCTTTAGGCGGAAAGACGTATAAATTGGAGCTTGTATAACGAGCCTACTCGGGGACAAGAGAGGAGCGAAGATCCGGAGTACCAAATTTTAATTTCACCCCTAACGAGGGTAGGCGGGTAGAGAAAGGTATGGAGGAGGGTGCTCCTTAGCCCTTCAGGACCACGGGATTCCATCCTTCAGGATCATTATATCTCCAATTAGAAGATAGCGAGCTTGCCGACGCCTAACAAGCTTCGCTAGGTTCTTCTCTTCTCGTCCTTCCTGGGGGACAGATATCCACTCCTGCAGGAATCTCCGTGGGTATATATATATATATATATATCCACACACATACATAAATATATACATATCCCTCTAATCTCAATACACCTTTACCATTGTACAGTTAACCGATTAACATCCCTACAGAAATTTCGTTTTTTTTTTAAATATATTTTTAATTTTCTTATCGAACCAATACTTTTTTATTAAAAAATTATTAAAAATGTATTACTTCGTTTATGACTGGTCCTGTGCCTATTGCAATTCATTAATTACGGTATATCGTGGGAGAGGATGAATGGCGAAGATGCAATGAGAGGATCTGTGTCCGCAGGAGAGAGAGAGAGAGAGAGCGGGAAAGTATGAGAGGGAGAGAGAGAGAGAGAGGGAGAGGCTCTCGTGTAGCAGTAACATGGTAGTAACGCGGCTGGTCTCAATTAGTTGAACTTACATCGCTGGGGGTCCAATTAGACGCAGGCTAGAAGCTACACCCTGTTTGCTCAAGTCTACCGTTCCTGGACTGCTGGTTGCTGGGGCTGCTCCCGGTGCTGTTCCCGGTATCGTTCCCACTGCCCGACGGTTCTCCCGGAGACCCGTAGCCATCGACGTCGACGCCGTTAGAGGTGTCTTTTTCCTCCGCTAATGACTAATTAGCAGCCTCTCCACTTCATAGTATAATGACACGATCCTCGAGTGGGTGGGTGGGTAGGTAGGTAGGTAGGGCTCATTATTAAACCCCCAAATTACAGTCCTCGCTCGGTGTTATCTCGATGGTCTGTGAAATGTACCAGTTTCTATAGAAAATTGTAGGTATGTCTTACTTAAAATATTACAAAGTCCTTTTCTTTGCTTTACCGCGCGTAATTGCGTCTTCGCGTAAATTCGCAGCAAGAACGAGTAGCGTAAGCTCTGTTTGACGTTATCGGTCCACGTGGATTCGCGGGCCGCGAATGGCTGCAAGAAAGCGAGGAGAGAAATTTCATAAAATTGCCAAGTGCACCGAGAAGCGCTATTTGAATAGAGTTGGGTCAGCCGTAGGATCTCTCGTCATAATATTATATTGGAGCCATTTTCTTATATACGATACGTCGTACAGTGGTGCCTACCATACCAACAAGCAGTACCAAGTAGCAATAGCAATAAGGGATGGTAGTAGCCGTCACCCTTGCATGAGCTGCTCTACCCCGGTATATGCCTCTTCTGTCTCTTTTTCTACCTGTCCCTCTCTGGGTCGGCCATCTTTCTTTTACATTTATTTATTTCCTAAATGTCCGTCCCTGCTGGCTATTTTATATTTGACATTTTTATTAAACTGCCCTCTCCCGCTCCACATACACCGCTCCCTTCCCTCTCTTCCCTTCCCACCACCACCCCCCCTTCCTCTCCCAACCCCTAACCCCACATTCCCCATCCCTTTCTATACTTAGCCACACTTTCTGGCCGCTGTCGACGGTGGTTCAGGGTTCAGAGTTCAGGGTGAGTTTGCCGGGGTGGTCATGGGGGATGGCCTGTAGGGGATGTACGGGCGTTCCCATATTGCTGTTAGGGCACTTTCATAATCTCAAACGGCGTCTCTTATTGACCAAATAAAAAATTGTATCCGTCGCGGATTCGTCGATCAAATATTGCCGTATTTCTGTCCCGCGTTATTTATCGTTCTATCCTTATACGTGACGTCGACAACTTATGACGCCGGTCGTCTTCACAAAACGCTAACCGGTGCTATCGCCTTTTCCCTCCATTAATCCGTTACTTGCTTAGACCTTAGTATCCTTCGCTCTCATTATTTTCACGTGATACCTTTTAACATTTAGCGATACGTCTGTTCAGTGCTTAATCGTGTCGCTGTCACGCGTGTGACGCGTCGGACGCATATGCGTACAGACGTTATATCCATACTGTCCTACCGCCAGGGTAAAAGCTCGTGTGAAAAGAGTAGTCGCGTTATCGGCGTCCTGTTATCAGAAGATTAATTCAGATCGCATTGATTTAGAATGAGCGCGCACTAATTGCATATTAACCTTATCGGGTAACGTTATCGAGTTTCCCTCTTTTCCCCGATTTCGAACACGGTATACATACACTACGTCATACGATCCCGTACGCTTTTACCTCGACTACGTATTACAATCTACGACTCTTACGCACCGCTCTTACGTATAAGACGTAAAGTCGAATTGATATTGACTTCAGCATATTTCGTTACGATATCTTTACGTTTTTCATCCAGCTTCACGTCTTTGACGGACAATCTCTTTAGATGCTAATTTAACAGCCGCAGCAGCCTCCTTTCTCCATTTCCTTTCCAATTAACGAGACATCCCTCTCGTTCGTGACTATACCTGGACGAATTGCAAGGGGGTTGGCAGTTTATTTTTTTTCCCTTCTTTTTGTCTTCTCGCGGAACATACCCGCGGATTATTATAGGGCCACTCGCACGTAGTCCTGTTACCCCTTTTGCTAGTTTTCATTCCTATGGCTATATAGGTTCGTGTTATATGTTTGCCGGAGAAGGAGGAGTAACAAGGGGTCGGGGGGGGGGGGGGTTCTCGATGAGGCGGGTGGTAGCGGAAGAGATCTAGGGAGGACTACTAGGCTGGTCGTGAGGGTGGTAGAGGCAGGGGATGAAGAAGGGGGTGGAGCGGGGATGCGGGTGTAGGAGGGGCGTTTATAACTCGCGCGGGTCTTCCAGCTCTGAGAAGGCCAATTAGCAGCATAAAGCTGGCTCGGCCCGGGGGCTGGGGGATGTTTGTATGTAATAATGGATTGTTACTCAAAGTATCCGGCTAATTAATTAAGCCCCCGTGCTCTCCGCGTCCCCCTTATCCCACCACCACCTCTTCACCCACTACTCGAGCCGCCCCTGCATCGCGTCCGCGTTGTTACCCGCCACCCTTCCAGTCGTGCACGCCGTGCTGGCAAGAATTTCGCACTACGTTCTCTCTCTCTCTCTCTCTCTCTCTCTCTCT
>JARPRG010000374.1:389495-404963 GCA_031001745.1 Hartigia nigra
TGGCTGGCGCCCAGCCGTGGCTTGCGGATGCATGAGCGGGGGTGGACGGCCGAAGGTGACGTTTTACCGATTTCGATATCGCGTGGTCAGAAACTAAGTCACAATATTTATTAATTACTGAACGAGATTAATCTTATACTCTTGCTATATCATATTGCGATCTTACTTTCTATTTAAAAAGTTTCGTCTTTATCATCAAAGGTTTGATTATTATTTTCTAGATACGAAAAATCAGAATTACGTTATTAACGTATAGCGCGTGTATAGCGAGCAACAATAAATATCCGTAAAACCGTGGACTTTGCAAATTAATTACTTTATAAATTAATAAGAATATTTGATTAGACAGTATGCAAGTGGAAGCGTAAGATTTCGCGCGAAAAAGCAAGTCCAGTGAATCTGGCTAAAGGATGTGTTAAGAATAAGAGAAAGCCTGTAATTAAATTAATTAGCCATCTTTGGGCGATGCAAGAAGTAGGTACGAAGAACGTTGCTGCCTCTTAGTCCTTTTCTCCTTAACGGACTTAATTATCAGGGAACTCTCTTCCGGCTATTTATTAGGTTTTTACTTATAGCACAAGGCGGAGGAACAATCGCCGCATCGCGAGCGTCGTCTGATTAATTTCAAACATTGAACGCGAGGACGAAACTTTCTCAGGAGGTTTAGCGCGTACCGCGTGCGCATGCGCTACGTACGTTTTCCACGAAAGAAGCAAAGCACTCTCGGTAATTAGAAGCAGAGTTATATTCTGCTGCGTCCTGTTTCAGTTTATAAACAAGGACTGTTAAATGAGAAGTTCCTGAGAAAGGACTGTTTTAATATTACACCGCAGAAACGTATGCGGAACGATTGCGGTCGTTCCCTTTACGTGCAATTCTTTTTTTTGTTTTTGTGCGCGCGATCGTAACATGAATATAGTCGCCATTGGTATCCATAGTCTCTACGAGTAGCATCGTCACGCAATCGTTTACATTATCAACATTATCATCAGGCCAACTCGTTAGATCCGATACGATCAGAAACAGGACCCTCGGAGAAGAAATTCTTTTGCGAATTCACAGCCTTCTTGATACAGTCGGGCGACCTGGTCCTTGCCTGCCATGACTACCAAATTAGCCAGGATCCGTTCTCTTTCCTCTAGCAGCGCCCTCCACTTCCACCAAACGTAACGCTAACATCCTAAGCTCCGCTCTAAGTTCACCCAGAGCCACCTCCCTGCCCCCCTCACCGAGCCACGACTACGAAGGCACGCAGTTTAGTTTTTAATGATTATTGCGCCCGAGTACAGCCAGGTAGGTATTAGCGAGGGTCTCCCTGCTGTGCATTTGCATATCTTTCCACCCGTTAGAAGTTGCCTGTCTACTTCCCAGTGCCTTGCCTTGTTGCCTGGTTCAGTCTGTCGGTTGCCTGGTTTCTGGTTGCCAGGTTGCTCAGCCTTCGGAGAGGCTGTGCCAACCCAGTGCCACGGACGCACTCCAAGTTTTAAGCCCTCTCCTTATAACAGCCACGCTTGTAATTCCTGCTATACTCTTTAATGGCACTTGCTCTGGAGGACTTTAATTAACGTTTTATCAGACGCTGCTTAATTAATCCTGCTAGTAGAAATCGGCTGGTTTCAGTTGTTTCTTCTTCGTATTGAATTTTTTTTCTTTAATTCCCATTTCAATTATTCTTTCTTGCATATCTTTGTGGATTATTACGAGTATAAATGTTCTTCACGAGCTATTGAGAATATTGACTGAAATACAATTTACCAAACCTCCTTTGGCTGGTTCTCTGTCATTGAACGAGAAACCATTCATAAACCTTAAGGTACAGGGTAAGGGTTGGTTTACACGTTATTTAGCAGACTCTATGTAGAAATCTACAAGCTGAAAAGCAATTGTCCTGTGTCGAGGCGCGAGTGTCATTTCACTGGTTAATCTGGGTATCTTTTAGATTGCGTGACGATATCTCAAGGGTGAGAGGTCAACTGAAATTTTCGAACCCTCCACGCGGTCTCTAATGCCATCCTTTCAAAAGCGAGCGTTGGCAAGCTCACTGAGGTACTCTCCAGGGCAACAGCTTTCCGGCGAGCGTCAGCTCTTGTATAGAGATCCTATCTGTATTTCATTAACATTATTCTCTGCGGTAGACTTGGTCCAACCACCCTGGAAACCCACCCTTATGCCTCCTACGTCCTACCCTTCAGCAACACGGCCGGTAACCACCCTCCCTTCCAGAGCCGCTCAATTGTGCTCGAAACCTCGTAGTCTTGCGACTCCCTTTTGGACCCATGCTAAGATTTCCGATCGTCACCGGAAATTTCACGGGTCTTGATATTCTTCTCCTACCTTTTTTTACCCCCCCCCCCCCTCCACTCCTTCTCTTCTTAAATAGTATCGGGGGTACATCGTAACGACGAAATTTTCGGGCAAGGACATGAAACAGGTCATCGCCAGACACGATATAGTCAGGAACGTATCTCTTTTTAAAATAGGTCATCTGTATTAGGTACCGGCGACTTGGAGGTACTATTTTTGTCGGTAAGATATACAGCGTGAAAGATCAAGATTCGGATGCATTATTGTTACATCGATGAGAACCCTTTATATCCACACGATAAAATGGGAAAATGCAGGTTACAGCCCGGCGCGGAACGGCCCGGGAAATTCAATAGCAACAAACTCCGCGGTATTATTCGGTAGTAAAATTTTATTTCGCAAACATTTATTGGCGTATTGTAAAGCCATGCTGCCCACCACCACAACTGGATACCGTCAGTACCAGGATAGGTAACAGTAGCAGGACCGCCTACAACGTCCCCAACGTTATTTGATAACGACAAATTATTGTTACGAGAAAAAATGCTACCCGCATCTGGGATTGCCGATGGTCGTAGCAGTATTAGTACCGGGCAAGGGTGCTGGCTAGAAATGCCAGTAAGGGAAAACGATGTTAGCCATGACTAGAGGTACCATAGGGGTGTATTGGGGCTTGGAGCCGGTGGCACTGAGCCTGGCCAAGCTATCGCGCGACGTGTCCGAACGCTAATCTCTCGATATTTTAGAGGATTTATATTTTCAGCGTTGGCAGCAACGATGATCCCCTGTAGATACGCATGCGCAACCCCCGTTTGGTCGAGTATACAGGATTGTCAGGACACAATTTTTTTCCAATTTTAAAGGGATTTTAATATTTTTGGAAATCTCCAGGGACGATTTTCGTAGCAACAAAGTCCGATATACCGATTCACAAGAAACTACAAACTTTTGCATTTACGTTAATTTTTTCATAGTAAATAAAACAGTTTGATTTTTCGTAGTATTTAATACCGTTGTCATTTTTTTATTATTTATTTTTAGGTAAACCATCGAGTTTTTGATTATTCTTATTTTTTATATCTATATGGTACGCATATATGCGTCCTGACGTGCTACACACTGTTGACGCATTACGGTTATGTTACTGGTTTCTCGTACGTGGATATTCACAACGCGATGCTGTTCGGCGCACCTGATCCTAGTCGGCTAAATTGACGGTATAATCCGCCATAACTCAGGATTAGCCGAAGTTCGATGTGCGCGAGTATCCAGAGGGAAAGGGTGATTGGGTCGGAGAGAAGCACGAGCAAGAATTTCAGTTAGATAATACAAGTAATCGATGCTTTTGAATAATATTCAATTAAGCGAAATACTAAAATAATTGATTATTCTTTAGACTAGACAGATAGGTTGCAGCATATAAGCAGGCAAGGTCCCTTAACCCTTTCAATTTCTGAATTTCCTATAGCGTCAATGAGTGAGAGAGAGACAGTCTTGTAGGCGCTTATGTGTATAAGACAGAAACAGACATAGTGGATACTCTAAATCTGGTCTGAACGTCTTTTAGATTTTTTGTAACTTTCTATACTTACATATATTCAAGCGACTAGAATCCGTGATCAGCGTTCTAATGCTGATAAGGAAATTCAATTGCATAATCACTTTTTTCCATGAAATATCTATTGGCTACTGTGCGATTCCTTGGTTTGTCGTAAAATCGAAAAAATTTGTCGCGTTAAACTTTTCTCGGCTCTTCGCACCCTTCTTATAGCCTGGCTAGAAGTTCGCGTAAGGATGGGTGTCTCCCGTTTTAGTGATTGTTCGCTATCTCTGCAGATCATTGCACCCCTGCGAGGCTCTTTGGTACAGTAAACGTCCTTCTGTAGTCTCCACTACCACCGGTACTATTGCTACTACTATTACTACTACCTATCTCCACTGCTACCCTCTGTACTCTGTACCTCCTGGTAGCATCCCCTAGGAAACGGACGAGCGAGTCCAAGTACTCTGCTTGGTTTGTCTCATTGTTACCAACAACCCCTAAGAGACACGAGTGCCTTCTGCGTCTGGCGTTTATGACGCTGCTCTACCAATCCTCCTACCCTTCTTTAACCCTCACCGACTTCACATCCCTTCGGCTCAATCTTCCACCTCCCCCCCCACCACCCTCTTCGAGTTAAGATCTTGTTAGTAGCGGCGAATAAAAGATCCGTTACAGTCGTGACAGAAGCTTCGCCCTCTTTCGGTTACCGCGACAACGTAACACACATAAATACGCGGCTTTAGTCCTGAAAGTCGCTGAGTCCAAAGCATGAAGCACGACTCGCGAAAAAATCCCTTTGGCAAATAACAGGCTGTGACCTCGGAATTTTCAGACTGGATGAGTGTTAAGGGAAATGCTCTCGGGGGCGAGAGGGTAGCTGGGGAAAAAAGATTGAAGCTTTTAATCGGATTCTCTTTTCTCTTGCAATGCTTATGCGTTTTTGTTTTCTTTTCAGAAAAAAAAAACGTACAAATTTGGGGTCGGCAGGCGGCGGGTGGGGGGGGGGGGGCAATGCGCATGACATCGACGCAAGTTGACGCTCAGTTGTTTTTCCGGCGTAATGGATTGAATTTTTATCGTTAAAAATTTTCGAGTAATATGGTCGTTTTGCAAGAAATTGCTAGACTGAATTCCTTGCGAAGAATGTTTACTCGCACTGGTTATACACTCGTGGACTTCGTTTGTCGCTGTAATAAGGCTATTGCGCCTAGTTTCATGACTAATAAAGATTCCTATTGTTTCGAGCACTCTTTGGGGAGGCTCTATCAAGACCAGAATCACAGTAGGGATAGCAGTCTGGAATTACCTTCTCAAGTGGATTATTCGTATTGTCCCTATTTTGCGAGCACGTAAAGCCACAACTTTATCCACTTTGGACGTCAGTTGTAAACTGTCTCGAGAAACGATCCCACTTATAACCTTTACTGCCGATTCACGAGAATGCGAATAAGTTGATATTTCACGAGGAGATAAATCCATCTCCTGCGTGGATATTGTATCTAATCGTAAGTTCAACGATAAACTTTACAGCAGTTGAAGGAGGTAACGACGGCTTAGACCGGCAAAGAACGTTTTAAGCATTAAGTATCATAGGCTAAACAAAAAAAAAAAAAAGAAGAAAAATTACATTTCATCCCTTGCGCCAATCCGAAAAGTGGCTAACGATAAGGTTAATCCCAGAGAAAAAGGGTTGAAAATTTCGGCGACAAAGTTATCTCAATATTATTTCTTGGGCACTTCCTTCCGCGGGTAGAAGCCCGTCGGGGTTGCTGTGCCACCCTTGCTTGGTATGTTAATTAACAGTATAAGCTTTTAGAAGCATGGGGGTTGAAGCGGCCTTTATATAACTAATTAGTAGGACCGGCATTCAGACTATTTACTTCATTTCGCTTAGCTTAGGCCTACCCAACACACTCATCTCTTACCAAAGTCCTTCTCGCGCTCGTCTCATCTCAATTTCCTCCTCCCTTCCCACTCCTCTGTCCTGAACCTTGTCCTTCTTGGGATTCTGATCCAGCGGGTTCTCCATCTTTTGGCCAGAGAAGCAAGAGAGCCGGTTTAAACTCGACTGTGCTTCGGTTTAACTCAGTCGTTGATTAGATTGCACGAATTACTTTTGCTAATTTCAGGCCCCATTTACTCAGTTGTCCTCTTTGTATCGGAATGCGACTCTCCTAGCGAATAGCTAGCTGCTGAGCTCTTCGTTCAGGAATAAAGAACTCACCGAGGACTCCCGAATATCACGAACGTCCGCCATAAGGATTAACCTTGAAACCTGTTTCGGTTCAACCACGAAAAAGTCATCCGGAGCGTGACGTCACCTCGCTACAATGGATTTCTCCTGCTCTTGATTTATCTATCGTGACTGGAATGACCCATGGCGACTTTATTTACACTTTCATTCCAGCCATGCTGGCAATATCCTTGACGATAGCGTCGATGCAACCTCATTTAAATCGTGTGTGTACGCAAGCAACTGCACCCGCCTTAATCAGTTCTTGAGATCGTGGAGTCATTCTCATTCCATGGAACCACCCTGGAACCACCCTGGAACCTTCGTGGAACACCACGTGGCCCTCCGTAATACAGCATACACCGTCATTAATCCTTGATATCAGTCATGGCTACTTCCTTCTTGGCATAATGGCACCTACGCATGAAACGATTTCGTGTTAATGTTAATAAGGATTTAATATCGCGATATACGAATGACGGTGAACATTTTTTTTTATTAAGTGACTAATAGACTCGTGCATTTCGTTATAGACCATAGAACAAAATATAACTATCTATAAATTTATCCAAATTTAATAGTCACTCGGTTGGACACTTTTCTCGTCGAACAACTTTGGCGTCTGGATTGCCTTTGGAGAAACGACGAAACGGAAGGAAAGCTCCGTATAAAATCCCATTAAAATCTTTTTCATCCTACCTTCTGAGCAACTCTGTTTTCAGCACGAACTTTTTTGGTTACAAATGATTTTCTTTATAACCCGCGAGAGAGCTAGCTTTCTTTTCAATTCGTGTATATCATGGCCAAAAGGAGGACGTTATACATTGTGGATTCTCCAAGGTATAGAACTACAGTGTAGTCTCTTCCTTTTATGACGATAAAAGGGGAACGTAAAAGTATAATAGTTTATAGAGTTAACCAGTAACAAGGAGCCAATAAAATTCTAGTCGGAGTGGCAATAGCGGAAGAAACATCCCCCGACCATACCAAACTTTGGTACCGTTAATCTTACTGTAATCTCAGTATTTCTTGTTAGTGCGAGAATAAAAATCTCTACTGCTCCAGCTTCCTTATACCACCCTTTTGGTTTCCGAATGTTACGCTTTATTTAAGTCGATTGTCAAAATTCCTGTTTTCATAGAAAATTTCATTAGAGCGACTTCACGTTCCAATATTCAGTCTACACGAGTAGAACATATGGTTAGAGTACTTACGTGTCGAATAAGCAGTGAGGGCAGGTGGGGCATGAAAAAGGAAGAAGATAAAATATAAAAAAAAGCAGAATTGGGAAAAAAGAAATAAAAAGGAGGAATTAATAAAAATTTAAGCTACGGAAAGACCACGAAACAAAAGCTCGAAAGCTTAGGTGGGCCCTCCACGACATCAGTAACTGGGAATAATACAATTGGCCGTCGAGTTGGTTGCAGAGAGAAAGAGAAGAATTGGGATAGCGTGAGGGGTAGCACTGGTGGAAGAAGGGTTGAAACGGGGATGGGAGGTGGTTGGTTAAAAATTAATTATACCAATAAAAGTTAATCTTTCCAGTTTGTAAAACTCTCATTCGTTCTCTCTCCCAACCTCCATTTAGTTCAAGGTGACAAACTTTTGCCTATCTATTCTAAATGCTGCCTTATAAATTAACCTAAAAGTCTATCGAGTCAGATGTGAATCAGTCTGTAGTCCAGTCGACGAGATGCAAAACGTCGGTAAGTGTAGACACGTTGAGGTGTATGAAAGAAGCTCGAGTTTTCGTGGAGTGTTTTCACGTACTGGAGTACGACAGTGAGAGTAGGTTTTCAGTGTGGGATAGTAAGAAGCGGGTAAAGGGTTTAGAAATAATAAAGGACAGAGGTTGGGTGGCGGAGAAAGGGTGGGTGGGTGGGGATTGCTTATCTGATACAAACGTTGTTAAACCACGGCATAAATTTACGGTTCTGCACTGGCGTAGAATTTGGTAAAAAAAAATCATGGAAAATTTTTGAATATTCTTCAAAGTCGTGGATCGTAAAGGATCGAGAAAATTATGTCTCATGTATTGATATACGTATGTACGATCTTTCAGGATAAAAATTTTCTTTAGAGATTCTTCGACGTCATTTGTTGTACCCGGTGTATTTGTATTTCGGTATGAAACGATAACGACCGCGAGTAGCACGCACTCGTTAGTCGGCGAGCGGGTAATTAAAATCGCGCAAGTCAATTAGTGTTCTCAAAAGGGAGAAGGTGAAATAAAAAGATGAAAAATAAAATAATAATAAAATAAGGGAGTCCATGCAATCGCATTTTGGTACTGATACTGTAAAGTGAATAATAATAATAGTGCTTAACGGTTACTATAGAAAATACGTGAAAGAAAAAAATATTGAAACGATAATAAAAGTAAAATTTCAATTATATGGAAGAAAAGCAAGAGAAATCATGATTCTAGTCAATTCAATTCGAATAGACTTGGCAGCTTCTCTCTCCCTCTTCACCACGTAGTATCCTCTCATTCTGGCTCGCTCTCTCTCCGTATTGTGTATAATTTTTAATTTATTGATTGAGACGCCAGTGTTCTTGGGCTGCCGACGTTTGCGGTGAGGCTGGTTCATTAGAGGGTCTTAATTAACTTGCGGTGCGCGCACGCGACTTTGCACAATAGAATATACCCTGTGCAAGCTTACTCCATTCAATTACATGTTAATAATATACGCAGAGTTAGCAAGCTCGCTTTTCCATGAGAATTGTAACCCGAATCTTCTCGACATTGAGTATCGTGCAAGCTCCTCTAACAAGCATTCCCAGCAGTACAAGATTTTCGAACGCGTGATAATTAATCAGTCAAACTATCGAAGTCCTAGAAAACAAAAGATTCCTGTCTCTTCATACTCTCGAATGGATATTCCAAGTAGAAAGATGATTCGTGGTTGTTGTTACAGAGAGAGAATTACATAAAATAATGGCGACCGTAGTGAAGCTGGCAACATATGCTCAGACAGGACCAGCGCGAAACACGAGCATATATTAAAGGGCGACACCATGGTTTTCCGGCAGCGCGGTTAACCGCACTCGTTAACCGGCCCATAACCCGTTACCTCGTGGCAAATTGCGCAAGCCTACAGTAGCCTGGCTGTGCGTTATACGATGCCATGCCCAATTGAAACGAAAGACTTTACTTTTTTGTACCCTGGGTATTCGATATACCTGTGACAGCCATTGTGTTAAGTTGGTCTGTCTACTTCTCGTTCTTGTATATAGGCGCTTATAGGATTTTCATTTTGGTACGCTGTCTTTTCTCTTGCCGTAAGGTTACCGGAAATCCGGCTAGATATATTCGGGACTGTCGGGGGTGTGAGGCCGGCTTAACAGCTCATAAAAGGGCGCCCGCGGAAATATATCGACATTGAAAAGTTTGTCGAACACGCGGGCGACATGTTGCCGGGATAGCGCCATAACTTAGCGCTCGTATCGATATGGGCGTCCCTGTACCTACCGTGTAAATTTAAGGGTGTATGATACGGCGCCTTTTGTGTGCGCCTTGGATATCGAAAATATATTGCACGTGAATTTTTTTTTTTTTTCCCTCCTTTCTGTTCTCACTCTCCTCCTGAAGTATGAGGAGACGTACGAGGAATCTCGAGTCGTACGATTCTTCGTGACCTTGTGAACATGTGCAGCAAATAATATGATGTACAGAGTACATATGAAATATTTGAAGAAGGGACAGAAGGTGGGTTTTTTGGCTTTAAGGTATTTTTATGGAAACATACAGATGTTATGGTGCAGGACGAATTTTATGTGTTTCGACACTAATTTTGATCTTTGGAAACGGCAGCGATTCCTAGTGAATACGGCCCTGGGACTGGTTGTAGGTTGGGGTCGGCGCAATTAGGGGTATTAATTAGCGGGTACTTCATACCCCCACAGACCCCGCCCACCCCTTCTCCTTCCTCTAAAGTACACCACACCACTGACGGGGCAATACAGACAAGGGCTGTATAGCTAATCACATGGTTTTATGTCGTGCGGGACAGGAGAGACGAGGATCCGAGACTATAGAGAGTGGCTGGTAGAAATGGGGAGTGAAGAAAACCAGTGACGTCATTGGCGGACTCGCTAACAGGAATGATCAAGGGAGAAAAACAAATTTCTATACAGCCATCGAGCCTTTGAAAATCAAGATATTTTCGAAATCGTTTGCCAGTACGCTCGAGCTTACAATGAAAAATTCTGAAAAGGGTCATTATTTCCTAAATCAAATATTTAAGGGTGGTTTGTACGTGCTACCAGGCAAACCCTTAAGTCGTTAAGTATTGCAATAACGCGCTTTGAGAAAGGGCCAAAGGAAGTCAGATAGAGAGTATAAAGCCGCAATCAAGCCACGTTAGTTGGCTGAATGGTTGGCTTAGATATTCATGTATTTAAATTTATTTATTGGCAGGATTTTTGCCCCCAATACTCCGGGTCCTCGGTCACCATCCGCTTCTCAAACCAACCCTCTGGTTCGTCTACCCTTGTGGCCCAGGCTGGCACCGCTAAACCTCCGTAGTTCCGCAACCCCTTCTGGGTAATTTTCTCGCTTAAAGAGATCTCGGCCAATTACACGGGGCGTCCACGGATGTTGAATTTTAATTGGAAAAGAAGAAGTACAAACCCCTGTCAAACCACCCCGCCAGGACTATACAGATAGACACCCACTAAAAATATCCCCTTGCATCTCCTGGACCGTTCGACTCTTCGCACAGGCATGGTAGCTGGAACTGAAAATGGTGGACAAGAAAAATCAAGCTCCTATTTGAGGGCTGTTAAGTTTCTGATTAATTTTAATGTGCTGAATCTTTTACGCAAATCCTTGTATTCCCTATTCAGAGTTATTATTGGAGGACTACCTAAGGATCCTGGTATTTACCCCTTGCGCGAAGTAGAGGGTCGTAATAAACGAACCATCCTTATACACTTAATTGGGTTAATCTATACAGATTAATTAACACGTTCCACAAGGATTTCAAAATTGGCTGTGCATTTATATAGAATGATAAAAAGACGTTTCAATCATTAAGAAAGATTCGGATGGTATTATCGATATCATTATGTAACATTTATTCAATTAAGAATCAAAGATCAAAATTTCTCAATCTTTATGCTATAAAAAATATTAAAGTCCTCGATAGAAAGGGATGAAGTAGGTGAACCCAATGGTCGAATCCTATATTTCTGTTAGACTCCGTTGAGTTTTAGCGCTGTTTTCAATGTATTTCAACCCTCGGAGAGACGAGTGCTGCCCCGTTACGGACGAGCTATAAACCAGCTAGCTAGAAACCCCTTGCAACCCCCTAATCAATTTCACGAAGCTTCCGTCTGTCTTCTCCAACGAATTCTTTCGTATGTCTTCTAAGATTTTTCACGTTCGATCGAGAATCGATCGGCCATATATATATATATATATATATATATATATATATATATATATATATATTATTTTCTTCGTGTATTTTCTTCGTGTAACCCTCTTCTCTATAGCACAATGGCTTTATCTCTGGTAAGATGGCTACCGTGAAAGCTTCTGGATGTACATAAACGACAGTGTCGTGTATTGACAAACTTTTCAACGCTTGGTTTTTTTGCGTGTCCGTTAACTCCGCGTCTAGAGCTAGAAGCCGGCCGCACTTTGTAGAAGGAGCTAATAAGTATCGAGAAACACGATCTGCACTGTGAACTTTAAAGAAACTCGTGCGAAGGCACGAGGCGTCGTGTGAGAACGTGAAAAAGAACGTGATAGAAGTGAGGGGGCAGCCAAGGGGAGTGAAAGAGGGTTAGTTTGAGACTGCCACGGGCTACGGTGGTAGTTTATGAACACGCCTCACATAAATTGTCGCGGCTCTTTAAGAAATTGGAAAGGCGCGAGCGAGCAGAAACAGCTTGCGCGGAGTGGTCGACGAGAAGTTTTTTCGTATCCTTTTTTTTTTTTAACTATAGAGGTAGTTGCCAGGGGTGTGGATATCAGGGAGAAAGGAGACAGCCAATATAGGTATACAAGGAAACTAATAAGAATCCTTGGAGAGTCGAAAGGGCTGATTTTCAAAATGATCATTCAAAAGTTTCCAGGATTTTAATTTCGAGGGGTTCAGGATGAATATGGGCAAATTTTTAAGAGGGTGTCTTACACTATAATATATGTATTGCTGGTATATTCAATGACGGGAGGGTGAATGTGGATGTGCGCCACGAAAGTTTTAATACGTTTCCACGATCGAGTAACATCATCCCATCGTCCCGTTGATCCGCCGTGGGGTTCAGGAGTTCAGCCGTTCAGCCGAAAATAAACGCGTGGGCCTGTGGGACACATTTTACCCCGCAGGTAATCTTCGCCAGACAAGATATTACATTTGAATAAATGTCACCGTCGATAACGGGACTCGCAAATACGTTATCGGCGAAACGGCTCGGTAAACATCCCGCGGGAAATATTTGCTAATATCGATCATATCGTCATTAATAGTATATATGGCTCTTTGCGCCAGTTTACCTGATATACGTGAACCTCACCCTGTCGCCCCTCAATATTATACCCTACGCATACGAGGGGATGCATCGCGTTACGCGTCTAATAAGAATGTCCAACCCCTATGGAAATATTTTTAGGTTATAAATTTCTCAGGTATAAATTCTATACCGATTAGCCAAGATCTCGACTGTGATTGTCTGGAATGAAATTGGGGGTTGGTGGTTTGAATGACCAGTATAGGTAATACCATGGAAATATCATTGATTGATATTAATTAGAAGCAATCAGAAGTGCCTACTGGCGTAACGCACGATATGGAAAGGGGTAGTTGCTGGTATTTCGAAAGGGTGCCAGCTGTCCCAACAACCCTTTGGCATTAGCGTGAATCGTAAGTCAAATGGTAGAGAATTTTTTTTTTATGAAAAATATACTTTTTTTTTACAGCAATTTTTTTTCTCCAAATTTATCTAAAATTCTAAGAAATTTGTCAATTTTTGATGAATTTTTGGGTATTTTAAAAAAATAGTCGAACAAGCAGTAAAACAAAATGAAAATTCATAAGCACTCGCGTCAGAGACAAATGAAAAGTGCGATTTTGTATTGGATTTAAGGGATGATATGACGCCACTGAATATATTGACAGATGATTGAGCGACAGCTACCCCTCGTTTGGCATCCGTCGTTGAACCATTCATATTCACATATCCAAATCCACACACCCCTCTCTTGCACCCTTCTTGTCCTCCTCGCCGAATAACCACTCACCGCAGTCCCAACCCCATTCGCTGTGTTTACCGCAATTATTAAATGTAAACTCATATTTCGTAATTGCCAAATATTGATAGTCCGCATGCCGTGTGGCTCGATGCACTTTCATGAGCACGCGTGCAATCCCTATAGCCAGCACGTTTTATCGATTAGCGTTAGGAATACTAAAAACGACCCTCGAAAGTTACTGATAGAATTTGAGTTTGTTTTTTTTAAGAACCAAAGCGAGTAACAACAACTTTTTTTTCCACGTAGCATCCTAACGAAGAGCTTTCCCAATATTCAGTTTGCCAAGTGGTGCCTTGCGCCAGGATCGGTTTAGGAAGAGAGGAAAAAGTCGACGCCAGGATATAAAAAGACAGAGTCGTTATAGCGTAGGGGTTGGAGGTAGGATTAAAAAATCGCAGGAAAAGCGACATGCAAAATTTTCAATATCGCAAAGCGCGACGCTGGGATTCTGGCGGAGGCGGGTTGGCGTCAGCTTGTGTAACTATCGGTAATTAATCAGAATCATCCCCGTATATCGTGTACGTGGTAGTGAGGGGGTAGTTAACCAGTGACGTCACGCCCATGGCGACATCTGGCTGGGCACTAGTCGGACACCGGCCGACACTGGACACTGGACGTGGTGGACACTAACTCGGGATCAAAATTACCCTCTACCAACCCCTATTTCTCCTATCCTATACCATCCTCTGTACACGACCTCGTACCTCTGACCCCCTCAGAACGTGTACCGGGTGGTTCAAATTAATTCTGCATTCTAGTACCTCCCTCTCATAACACTAGCCACCCTTAGATTTCTACCTAGATGTATTCTATAGCAATTAGTTTGGATGCCGTTTAGAATCTATATGTCCACGATTGTTGCCATTGGACTTAAAAATTCCATGACGTTCGCCTGCGTCGAATCTGTATATAAAAGATACACAGCCGTGCATCCCTTGCCGTGTATTTTAGTTGACCGGCGAAAATGGAGGGTTGTAATTTTCAGAGGGGTTGTATTTTCGATGCGCACTCGAAAATTGCGAGCTCGAAGCTACCCGGCGTGGTCGTGGGCCACGAGTACGTGGATTAAAGCTAATTTCGTCGATCCAATTTAATTGAGCGATTAACGGCTAAATAGCCCCTTCTAAAACAAATCGCGTCGGGTTGTCCAGCGCGCTGGAAAATATAATTCAAGGATATTTATGGCTGGATTACCACTGAAATTGGGTATCTAATATACATGTCCTGTCCAATGTCGTATGCAGCGAATCAAATGACCTAAAGCGTTATACGAGATCCCATAGAAAAGCATTGCAAGATATTTCTTCGTCCCTACATTTACAAGCATTTTAAAAGAGCTTTGAGACGCCAGGACTTTGCGATATAATTGCCATGACAAATCGACGCCACGGGGTAAGGGTTAATTCGAGTGAATTTTCGAATTTAGGACAATAGATTCACGATCCTCGTGGCAAAGGATTAGCCGCAATTGATAGCCACGTGGGTATGGCGAGGAGCAAGGGGATACGGAGTAACGCTTTTGTGTTACATATTAAGATGAGGATTTCCGCTAATTGAGACAAAGAATCATTACGGTATTAGCTATCCATCATTCGGACTATAAATTGCATTTTCATTTAATTAATCAAAATCGCAAAATAAACCGACTATGCAAATTGTATCGGTCGGTCAATTAAAATAATTTCGAGCTGTTTAATTTACAGAAAATTTATCGCACAATTTTGCAATATAGAAATGGGAATTGCATGGGATAATCAAATACGCGGCATTCGTATCTGACTATCATTACCGAGTATGTTTTTTACTATTGTTCTTACAAATATCATAATCCCCTTCACGATAGTATAATTTAATTTACAGACATCAATTGCCAGTAATACATAAGTGTACATATATTTATATATATGAATTTCGTTTTAATTAAAATCACGTAATTTGAGCGCATGTAAATGCGTACATTTACGTTTCGTATATATTAACAAGGGTGTTATTATAGATTTATAGAACGGTAATAAAAGAACATTAATTCCACCTTGCGCGTGTGTTTGTGTATATATATATATATATATAGCTGTGTGTCGATAATTAATTGTACAATAATTAGCTAATAAGCCAGACGTTGTTTCA
>JARPRG010000374.1:423434-435160 GCA_031001745.1 Hartigia nigra
ATGTGCAGGTGCTCTGACCTAAGTCTGACTTATGCGTATATATGCATTCATTTAATATTATGAAAACGGTAAATAAGCAGCTCAACTGAGCAACTACGTAACTGAAATCACCTGTATTACTCGAGAAACATGTACGAGTCATAAGGGTATATAAATTAACAAGTGAAAGAGAAAAAGATACGTATGAAAAATGATTAAACAATGTTATATGACGTCATATGCGTATAAATATGTGGCAATACAAGCTTAAATATATGTGTACCAAGTGTAAGCAGGGCTGAAGGTTGCAATAAGGGATGCGACGGGACGGAAGGCAAATCTTAAGTGCGATTTGTAGGGGTTGCAATATTTCACTGGTTAAGGGCGCCGTTTGCTGGTAATAGTTGCAATATTATTTACTGTTAACGGCCCACTTTCGCGCGGTGTAACGCGCTCAAATTAACTTACTGCTTACATTTACCTGCTTGTATAGTTTATGGCCAGACATCTTGAACCCCTTTGACTTATTTACTTCGGCCAACTCACATAACTTCCGGTTAACCAAGTTGTAGCATTCGTTTCCGTCCGTGCGAGTCTTACTCGATTCGACGTCTTTATTGCAATGCTTGATGGTACGACTATTCATAAAAAAAAAACTGCTGACGCACCCTGTAGATAATTTTTGGTTCGATAATATCCAGAGAGCTTGCATTAATTCTCCCATCGTGCGAATAAATGATCCAGGAAACTTAACGATGTAAAAATTTTTGTAAAATTAATTTCGCGATCGCTCCGCGGGACTTCTGGTCGTTCGTTCATTTTTTATGGTCCCTTCGTCTAATTGAATTGATAATTATGTACAGGCGATATTGAATTATCGTCCCATTAGCCTCGCGAGGGATAATTAAGCAACGGTTCGTTAAATCTCATGCTTGCAGCGCAGAAACCAGCCACGGTTTTACGACTGCGATTATTATCAGTTTTAATAGACATTTGGTGTTTTTTTTTATGAGAAAAAACCTCGTTACGAGGATTTTGAAAAATGAATTTTTTCTTCGATCACAAAATCTGAGCATTCGAAGTGTAAGATACACTGTTGTGTATGCAGTCAGGAATTATTAAGTGTGTTCGCACATTCACTTAATCCTCGAGTGAATATCACGTGCTATCTCTAAGCCGATCAATCATGGGACCCCATAGCCTTCCTCCCGGGCTGCGTTTGGTTGGCCTGTGTTATTCACACCGAGTCATATATCATTCCGTTATCATCGACTCTTTATATGCGGTTGCGCTCCATTTTCTGTCTGTTTGCTCTGTTAAACGTTGCACCGGTTTGATTCAGTAAAGCCATTAGCCAGACTTTACAAAATTTCCACCAACTCCACTGCCATTTTGTTCTTCACGCGAAGACACATTTTTAATCATTTTTGTAGATCCGCTAGAAATTCGAAAAAAAATATAGTAAAAAAATGGTCAAAGAGAATTCCTATTTCTATTCTGTTACTCGTGATAACCTTATCAGTCTGTCTAGTCGAGCGTGATGGTTGCTGCTACCCTACTTTTTGCGCATTTAAATCATCCCGCATATGCACCGAGATATAGTGGCAGTGCCAAACGGACGCCATCTTGCCAGGCAGCCATGCTGGTGTTTGGCCAACCGGAAACAACTGATAGTGACGTTACTGATCGACGCCTATAACCGTTAGAGGGTGGTTTTGTACTGATATCAATCGAAATGATTCACTATACCAAAATATATCTATAGATAATCAATAATATTTTCTCTTCTGCACTCGCCATATTGGTCTGTAGATTTTTTTCAAATTTTTAAATCTTCGTACTCGGATTTTCGTATTGTCAGTTCCGAAGGGTTGTTCGGAGCCTCCTGAATCCTCTCTTGGGATCAAACCTCTGAATAACCTCAAAACGTGTTTATACACCGTGGAAAGGAAGAATAAAGAAAGAATTCTTATTCGAGACTAGCCGCCGTGAGGCAGAATCCCAGAGAGGAAACATTGTGGCTCCGCCGGAAAAAACCTGAATGAGACCCCGTTTTGGAAAAGCGCGTGAGTTTCGTTGCTCAGAATGCCTAGGGGTTGCAAATGGGGGTGTCACTGACATCAGGGTTGTATTGTCGGGTATCAATGCCACGGAAACTAACACCCTCTTCCCCACGACCACCCGTTTTTCAAGCTCGCCAGCATCCACCCCTATATCTGTCCCACTACCCCCACCCTCCTCCCCCGCCCCGAAGATATCACTCCCCAGCCATCTTATATCCAACGTCCCTCATTAACACGTTGTCAAACGATAACGTTTCTAAAATCCCCTCCACTCTTATCCATATCAAAAAATGTTTAATCAGCCCGAAAAAAATCATTAAAAAATAATATTTAATCAATATAAAATGTATGAACTTCCGAATTCTGTATTTTCAAGGGATTTTTACGATAACTTCAATGCAGTGTAGACAGCAGACAGAAATTCCACTCGATTAAGGAAAACATGCTTGACGGAATTGCGAATATTCTTAAAACAAAAAAAAAAGAAAAAAAAATTGTATAAAAAGATAAAGCTTAGTGGAACTGGCAGGATCGAATGAAAGAACTGCTATGTGCTGGCTGATATTCAGACAGGCGACAAGTTTCACGCTTATACTATGCACTCGTCACTCGATTCGCTCTGCTATACTGGCATTAACGATCCTAGACCTGTCTCTCCTGTAGAACCGATAACTTGGAACAATTCCGGCTGACCAATAAGCGTATCGGGATTGATCCCACTTAGGTTTGACGCGTTAGCGCGCACGTCATGGTCGCGTAATTCGCGCTGACGCTTCCGTCAAAAACGCTGACGGTACCTTTGTCTACTGCCGTCAACGGGGGGCTGCAGGCATTCGGTATGATTATTATTTTGACGGACACTCCGCGGCCTGTTCCTGCAAAACAATCCTGGTTTTGCCATCAGAACATTGTCTGATTATATATATATATATATATATACATACATATATACACACATGCTCACATATATACATATATGGACGCGAATACAAATAAGGGATGAATGCTAAAAGACCAGAGAGAAAGCTGACGTTTAGATTTGAGAGAAAGTGAGAAAGGGTATATCCTGCAAGGACGAATTAAACGGCAAAAAGCTGTGGATCTTAATTAATTGCAAAGGACTCAGGTTAATCCCACGGAGAAAGGGTGTACTTTCACAGAATATGCCGTAGAATCCGTGCAACGAAAACTCCTGGAAAACTGCGAGAAGGGATGAAACGATTATGTGAGAGATCTCGGTTACTTTGGTAACATCCGAAGGGTGACTAGAATATTTCTCAACGAGATTCCCCAAAAAGGGCCGCGCACCCCGGATCGAAGCTCTTAAGCGTAAGGGTTAAGGGTTGGACTGGGCCTCTTCTACAGCGATCTCCACTCGCTCTAAACCCTTATTAATAAGCTTGGATTAACTTGACTGTCCGACCCGAGTGAAATTATGCTACATAATTAATCATGACGTCGTAATAGATTTTCATTTAAATACGTATACACCCGCATTATTTCTTATCTACACTGTAAATAGCAATTTCGACGTTTTTCCGTATAATCCATTTTTCGTCGATTCGCACCCACCCCGTCTCTACTTTGAGGAATAATACCCCGCGAAAACGTCATTGGTTCGAATCTTTCGTATCGTGCCGAACGATTTATCATCCTGCTCGTTCCATAGGAATATTGAATACGACAAGATAATCGCTTAGGCAGGTTTGCAGGGATGGGCGTCTATGTGCCAAGCGTATAGCGGGATGAGCGCGAGCGTCCCACTGCGCCGTTTTGTGGCAAACGCCATAGCTATGTGCTTAATGTACCGCGAGAGTCCTGATAAGCTGCTACTGTTATGACGTAACCTCTCTAGTTTTTGCTTTGCAAAGAAGAGAGAGCGAGGGAGAGACCAGGATCAGCCCTGCTACAGGGGGTGCGTTCAACCCCTAAGAAGACCAGGCAGATAGGAAAACCTCGTGACAGGGTGATATCAAGGCGCTTCCATGCGGGTTCTAAAGGGTTAATCAAATCCTATGTATTTTTCATACGTAACCGCCCCTACGATCTTATTGATACCAGTGCTATAGTCTGGCGTCACGAGGGGGATGGTACGTTATAAATTATGACCAGGAAAACTACCACGGATTATTACCTTATGATATTCACTATGAACACAGTGTGTGAATATGTCTTAATACTCGCATTTACAAGATCGAAAACGGATAAAGAGTCGATAAAGTCTCGATAAAGCGTCCACGAAGAAATAAAAGGGATGATGTCAGAGGGTGGTGGACGTCATCAATAATTCATTGAAGAATTCTCGTAAAAATCCTAGCGAGCCAGGAGCTTTGGTCCAAGCGATGACACGAGGCAAGGATATCAGATGGAGTAAAAAGGTGAGAGCGCGCAGAGTAGCTACGGAGAGAAAAGCGTGCGGCAATAGCGTTCGTAGAAAATGCGTTATTGTTTCTCTGATGAATGCACATAAAATAATGAAACCTCAAAAAAATAGAGAGCGTCGGAGAAAAATATAGCGAGTAATACGAGCGTAGACTCCATAGGGGTTCTGCAAACTCGAGGAGTACTCGTGGTGTAGGTATTGACAATACTTAACGGCTACTGAACTGGGTGGTGAAGGACAATAGTATCCCAGCGCTTGGCACTTGGATTTATCGCAAGTTGAACATTACACAGAAGTTGGAAACGGCATGAGGGATTCTGTCGGATATTTATACGGTTTGAATGCACGTATGAGGATCATTCTAATGGTTTTATTATACCGATACCTTGGGATTTCGGTATCCGACACCCGGTATATATACTCGACTCCTGACGCTTTCGAAATCCCATACTGCCAAAGAGATAGAACGACTGTGAAGAGCTTTACTGAAAATCCTAACAAAAGATATCGTATATATACACGTATGTATAATAGAGGCGTGTATAATAATCGCAAGATCTGCCCAGTGCCTTTCTAAACACGTTAAGGTTTGCCATTAAGGTCCTAAGTAAAGGCTGACTAAGCATTGGTATATCCACTGTCCTCGAGCGAACCCATATACATAATTATGTATATGGGAACGCAGAGGGTTGGTGATGTCAGCAATGGTCATTTACGGCTATCGGCAAACCTGCAGACGCGCGTAGTCACCCTGTGCTCGTCTACCCCGTGTCCAAGTTCGATACGTCGCCATCAACCCCTGTTTACACGGGCAATAATCGTATATCCGGTGACAAGGTAAATCTGAGGAATCTTTAATGGTAATATAGGGTTGAGATGAATATAGGTATAAAATAAGAAATGCCTCTACGACTAACTCCTGTGATAAAGGGATGGACGGATGGATCGATTACAGGTTGCTGGAAGAATCAACAAGTATTCTAGGAGGGTAAGTTTCTCGTGTCAGAAACAGCGCGGCGCGTCTCTTTCATCCCCCCATCGGGCACTTGTACTTCTCGCGAGGCGATATATCACGGGGTGAGTCGGCGCCCTGACATCCCCTGTCATCGCTTTAACCGAGCACCACTCCGATTAAGTGTTCCCGCAGGAAGGCAATTTTACTCCTTTCAGGACACCTGGATTCCGTGACGTACTTTGTAGGTTATACTAGAAATTACAAAAGTGAATTTTGGACGCTTAGAACTTGTCTGGTTAATAATTCAGTAAAGGGTCCTTACTACTTGAGATGGATGCTCGGATGGTCAATCATTCATGAACACTCAAGGAGATCGGTACCTGTGGCTGTCTTTGACAGACTCCTAGTGAGCGTTCTAGAGCTGGATTACTTCAGGGAGGTCGGTAGTTAAATACTCAAGAGCCTTGAACTGACCGGAAGTTTGATTAAGAGCTAGCCAAGATGGCTCTCCGTTCAGGGCATCCTGAGAGGCCGCAAGCCGAGTAAACCTGCCTTATTTACGGCTACGGATTCTCATCCCTGTGGTGCACCTAACTCATGCCCAACGGCCGGGAATATGTCCCGAATGTCTGGACCTTCGTCTTCCTGCGGGATAACGCTCTTGGACGAGTTCAAGAGCTCGCTAAATCAAGCCCGGTTAACTTAATCATCCCTACTCCACGGGGTCGTGGCTCAATTTAGTGGAAGTTCATCCTGGCACCTTGTGCGCTACTGCTGTTGCGCTAATACGGTACATGGGGCTATTTTGCGTTTGGGGCTTTGGATCCTCCAGGATGCTGAGGAAGCGGCGTGAGGGGGGGGTAGGCGAACGTGGTGCCACGTCGATTAGGCAAATTTTTCTGTGTGCTTAATAGGAAAGTTTTTCGAGGGGATGAGAAACGTGGTGTTGAGGGGGGGTGAAAAAAATGAGAGAAAAAAGAAAGGAATAGGGTGTGTTCAGCCAACAGGTGAGACCACTATGGGAACTCTAATTAATAAGCATCCTTGAGGGTTGCCACCCCTCTCTATAACATTTACCCTCGTTCTTTATTACTCGCTAAGTCTACTTTTGATTTATACCCGCTCATAGGAATGCTAATTAAATCATTATTAAAATCATCTTTGAAACACCTGCACAGTCTGCTCTTAACTATTATAATAAAAAGGATTATTATTGGCATGGAAAGGTGAAAGAATTAGCCTCTCTAGTTCTGCACAAATTTTTAGGTCAAAGCTCAAGCGCTTGAAATGACTTTGATGTATACGGTTGATATTAACGTTACTCTTGCAGGGTTTAATTCTTTTCGGGGTATATCGAGTGACGTAATGAAACGTCCCTCACGCGAAGAAATGTTTCAGAAATCCTTGCCAAAAAATGAGAAAACAAAACGTGGGGACGCGTATACAGGGTTTTTGCGTATTCCAAAACGCTATCTTTTCCCGGGCATTAATAATAAAAGTTTCGCGCATTGTCCCGGCTATGGTACAAATGGGCAATGGCGCGCAGAGTGGGCGGTTGGGTGGATGTTACAAGTTACAAGGGTAGAATGGTAGGAAAGTGCGGACGGGGTGGAAACTGAAACGGCACGTTTTGTCTTTCGTTATGAATGGTTCTTATCTCGCCAGCGAGTCCATCACGTAGTCGGTTTTGTACAGGGTGTCCGTTCGGACTGTCTGTGAATTCTAAGGAGACAGGAAACCGGAAACCGAACGTCTGGATAGCGAGACTCTGGACTCCTCGATATCTCGAAATTCATGAAAAGAGAAAGATTTGACAAAAACAATGTAAAGTTAATACAAAAGGAATACGCGCAATAAAGTGGAAATATATTCCCTTATAATTTATAAGGGTGGTTCTCCTCTTAGGTGTATTTAATGTGAACCGGTATCCCGATCACACCCTACATCCCTCAGTCGACCGCAACCAACCTCCTTCGGTATCCTCTGCAGTAAAGGGGTGTGATGTAAATCAGTCCGGTGGTCAGCCACCTACGTTAGCCGCACATTAACTTGCCTTGACCACTGGAGAATCTCATCCCTTACAGTGGAGCAGTGTTTCAATGCTAGAAACTTAACCCTTAATTATTCTTATTACTCAGATACGATATTAACGCTGATTGATTTATTCAAATGTAAAATCGATCTCGACTGATTTCATTATTATTGTCTTAATAATCTTTGAGTCTCATTGGACAGGCTGTTCGGGTGGAACCTTTAATTACGTAGTGAGTCCTGGCTTAGATGGATGAAGGCGAGTCAAGATCGTCGGAATTTACCGGTCACCCGTTATCGGGAAGTTCGCACTAACGACCCTACCTGCCCCCCCGTCAGTGTGCATGGCGAGCACCCTCACGTGCAGGGTAGAACAATCGATTGTTAAGTTTCTGCCAGGCTGCCGGGGACACTTACAAATTAGCCAATCAAGTTCTAATCCCCTTTCGATTTCCCCCAATCAGCCCGCATCCCACCGCAAATACTTTAATCCCTCGATTAATCCCGAAAGATAAAAGTTAGCCGAAGTAGTTACAGCCCTTTTGTCGTCGCTCTGCTTTTCTGAATTAGTCAGCAGCCAACAGACAAGAGAGCTTCGCTTTCAGGAAGATTCGACTTAGATAAAGGAGCGGAACATTTCCGAAACGGTATACAGAACAGTTTGAACGATTTTGAATGTACAAAAAATTCAATATCAAGAAAATATATTGCTTTTTCTTTAAATTCCCAGAAAAATTAATTTCAATATCTCAACAGAGGCATGGCTGTACCAGTGAAAGAATTTACGTAGGATTTTGATGTTTACATAGAGGGATAAAAAAAATGTCCAAAGAATAAAGGACACGGAGGATGTTACATGGTAGAAAAACAGAGAGGAGGGATACCAGGTAGGAGGTAGCACCATTTAAATTTATGCTCGACATCGTAGAGGGTCCTCGCAGGATTTTTTACTCGGCAGGACCGTATAAAACGCTGGACAAACAACAATAAATATATTTTGCGCTGCCAGGGAAGAGGTGGGGTTGGGGAGGGTTCGTTCGCTTGGTTCGAGGGTGAAACTTGGCTGGTAGGGTTGTAGAGAGGAGTGTCAAGGGGTGGTGAACTTCCACGCAAGCACGTACGAGCATAGCTTAGCGTAATCTGACTGCACACCCCCTATTTCAAAGCCCTACCGAATACCGGCCACCCCCTTGAAACTGCAGGCAGACTACTCGGACTCTTCTGGGCTGACAATGTCACTATCCAAAGAATGAAGAGTAGGGGGGGGTGGGTGGGGGTGGATTCCAGTAGAATTTTATCCAAGCTTGGTGGAACGTATCTCATCTGACTTAAAATTGGTTTCTATAGAGAGCGTAGAAAGTATAACGAATCGCTGCTGACTTTTTAGGAAGGAAATTTCGCAAAATGTATTAAAACAATTTGGTTGGATTTAATACGAAGTATGCGATGTGCAAAAATGAAGATAACCAGTGTGTACGTGAAATTTAAGTAAATTCGATGCGACTCATCCGAAAAATGGTCACTGACCATTTTGATTGTTTAACCATTTTGGCTACTGGATATGCTAATACGCGATTACAGTCGTTGGCTCGAGGCAGCCTGTAACACGTGAAGTTTTTGTTCGATCCTTGTGTGGCCTGTATGTGTGAGGGAAGCTTAAAACATCCCTTAAATTATCCCCATTAGCAAGGGTCGAATGCCTGGCAAACGAGGATTTCACTCGCGTTGTTACGTGAGATTTATTCCAGGCGAAATATTCAGCGCGGGTCATTAAATGATACCGGTAAAGAAGGAATCCTCACTTTAGCACGTGACAAAACGTTGACCAATTGAATGAGTTATATTTTACAAGCGGAGCAGGACGCATTCCCGTATAGAATCTAAGGGTATATCCTAAACATTCTGGACTCGCGTATATCCCTCGATGAAATTAACGGTTTTTCACAGCGTGCTAATCTAACGCCCAGGGATAAGGTCGTTATCGGTCTTATCTCCTTAATTTCTGGAAAGTGGCTAGTACGAGGTTGGCCGGCAGGCAGGAACGATTTAGAGAATTTAAACAGTCCCTCGGGATAAGGCTGCTACGGGATTACCAGCAAACCATTCTCTTCTACCGGTTAGCCCTCCAGTACTACCAAACGGACGAACGTTCCTCGTTTTAACTCCCCGACACCCGAAGCGCCATGAAAATCCACCCTTACTCCCCTGCTACACCCCGCTGTGCACCGGGCGGTTACGTCCTTCCTGCGGGATAAAACAAAACACTGCCGAGTATATTAATGCTCGGCTTAATGTGGCTCCGTCTAATTAATGGACCGACTCTCCGGACGCGGAGAGCTCGTTCGGCCGTGCCAAGGCAAAAGATAACAGCCACCCCTGCGCTGGAATATAAGACAAAAGGGACGATCGGTATACCCGTGTTTTCCATGTTCGAAATGGTCACCTAAAAATTCTCAAAACTAATAAACCAAACTGCGGTACAGGACCCAGCACGATTTTAAGATCCAGAAAATGCTTCAGCCTTTTGTAAATTTTGAGACGACAAAGCCACGGGGGTGGCAACCCTCTGGTGTACCAGCCAGCAGGGGCGGAGCTTTGGAGATTCCAGAGAGACACCCACGGGAATACGGTGATGATTCTCCGAAGCTCCGCGAGAGTCACATTGCACTTGGTTATATTAACGTCATCCCAATTTTCGTGATTTTCCGCCTTTCAATGAAATATATCTCGAAACAAAGAGTTTCGACAAGAAAAATATATCTCGATATACGAGTAAACGAAGCAACAAGACCGTAAGTCTCTCGCGCGACTAGATAATCAGCCGCTAAGCAGAGGATTTAATGAAGCACGAATATCTGTAAGCAGTCGAAGGCGAAGGAAGGAACCTTGGATAAATGGGGTGGTTGTATAGAAAGGGAAGGGTGGCTGGGTGCCAGTCTCGATACGCGCCGACACTGATGTGTCTTCTCTAGCAAGATGAACACGGTGAGGGGAGGTGGTGGGAATGATACCGCAAGTTTCCCATTATGTCTAAACCACATAGCCATCACCTGTGACAAGATTACAGGTGGATAAGAACGGGGACGATAATATATCCCGACGCGATTCATTCTGGTAAGAATTCAAAGTGAAGTGGGTAATCATCCCTATCTTTACCTTACAGGCTGTCGATTAACGTCGACCACGTGGAACATCTAAATATCGACATAGTCAAGTCGGCGTAATAAAGTATCTTCATTTGAGTAGCAAGTATCCGTAGACACCTAGCCAGTTCACAAAGAGATTGCTCAAGTCCCCGAGCAGCACTCGGCTAGATGCACAGAATAAGGGTGGGGGTGGTTAAGGGTTAGTGGTTTCGAGGGTAGCGGTTAGCGGTTGATGAACGTGTAGTAGGTAATTGAATTATCGTCGCTTTGAGGATCAGAGTCCGTGGATGATCCGATCACATAGCTGATGGATGGATTGGCAGGGATGCGAGTCACTACTGAAGCGTGTCTCTCGTTATGGAGTTGAGCGTTGGTGATGGGAAGGGGGAAGGGGGTGGTACGTTGTAATAAGCTACAGGATGATCATTACTCTTTATTTTACTTGTAATAACAGTTAACCTAAAAATTACCGCGATACTCTTTCACTTGAATTCAGTCTGATGGTTCCAGCGATGAATACTGCCTATAACTATTAAATCAACCCTTAGTACTGGATGTGAGTTCAATTCAGTTATATATATACACAGTCAAATATATATATATATATTTGACCCAAAAGGCCTCATGTCTGCCGGAGGGATTGGTATTCATCCTCGAGAGAAATACAGAAAAACAATCCTGAAAAATGTTACCCTAAAGTACAGAAACCAAGTGGAAGTTATCTATGTGAAATTTTTGAGGTAAGGGATTTGAGTTTCTGAGGTCGCCCTTAGAATTCAAGTTATCAGACCCTGGAATGTAGCCGCAATAATGTTACGACTCATTGTCAAAAGGAATCGGAGTCAGCGTTGTTAACCACAGTACGTATGTACGTGATACCCATATGAATTTTGGAATTTTTGGTAAAAATGTACGTGCGCTAGCAGAGCTACGTAACGGTTCTTAATTCGCGGATCAAAGCAACGTTATTAATATTTGCCTCCAAGTTGAAACCGCAAGAAGATATTAACATCCCTCTAACATTGTCCAGACGTGGTAGGACATATTGAAACCGCATAAACTTTGCTCATACCATCTGAGAACTAGCACCCCCTCACCCGCTCACCCCCCACAAATATACCGTGTGTTCACGATTACGTTATCATCAAATTCTCGCGAACACTCTCGCT
>JARPRG010000374.1:445370-470008 GCA_031001745.1 Hartigia nigra
GGGCTAGTGAGTCTTGAGCGGAAGCAAAGAAAGTAAGAGTGAGATCCATGAGTGAGAATAGAGAGAATAGAGAGAATGAGAACAGGGAGGTTATATCAAGCAAGAATCCTAAGGCGTTCTTTACTGATATATCGTTTATTGAGAAATATGGCAGAACCTTTTATTCCCGTTCTCTTGGCTCTGTCGACAAAGACTACCGCCCGTTCACCATCCGTATAGTCTTTTCGCGGCATAAGCCTTTTCCGATCTCTGGAAAAAAACAAGCCTTGATTAATAACCCTACTGGGCGATCGATATATATTCTCTACTGATTCCTACTAACAGATCATGTCCTGGAGGACGGACCGGATATTTTGTATACTATATGTATATAAGCAAGTGGTGTCTTGTTCCGAAGGAAACTACCTAAGGTGTCCCTTCAAGTTCCCGAGACTTTGGTTAACGTAAGCCAACCCTTGGAAAGGATTAGGGCAGCTAAGCTTGGAGGTGGCAGGATATTCAGTTATCAAGTATATCCGGTCAGAGGAGACACCGCCGGAAGTCAAACAAGCTGCCGTACCCAAGATAAGGCTACGAACTGGAGAAGGAACAGAGTGTCAAGGGACAGGCTTAAATTTTAGTTAAAGTCTCATTTAATGAAAGTACAACCCTAGTACTAGGTATAGTACGTACTTGTACACTTGGACTTGCATTCTCTCTCGTTTCGATTTGAGTATCTTCGTATTCGGTACCATGAATAATATTTCACTAACGGTATAGCCATAGAGTCACGGGTCGTAGGTCAAAGTTCTCTTGGTACGGCTACAGGAGTTTACTACAAGATTTGGTAATTAGACTGTGGCCCATGGAACTTTGAATTATACGTGGTAAGGAGCAAGTCCTTATGAGGATTCCCCTGAATCCTTGTGGGGCCCATTCAAAGATCAGCCCCATGTATCCGCTCGAAAATTCCTTAATTAGGTATTCCGTGTAAGACTGGTACAGTAATAGGCGAGTTGTTGCATTATTAAAAATGATTAAAGGTGTATTTTATCTATTTTTACATTATCAAGCTCCCGTTATCCATACCACTTCAATTTTTGGAAGTTCCTCAAGTATTAGCTTCCGGGTTATAGGGATTTTATGAAACCCCCATAAAAACCCTATATAACGAGGTGCTGCTTATTTCAAGCTCATGCGTTAAGTCATATTGATGAACCTCTTTAATTGCCAGCTTAGTATTAGGCTTTGCACTCATAACCCTTTAACGAAGATAACGCCAAGAGATAATAGATATACAGTACCACCCTAATGGGCATCAGCATCCGAGCTCTCCATGACTTTATAACGAAATTCTTTTTCTTGAATATTACATAAGTACGAGTCCTGATGCAAACTCACCGTACAAGGAAAGCTCCTGACAATGGCCACCGACCCTGACAGTATTCTCTGACAGAAGCAAGAGCAGGAGCAACATCTCGTATATCCAAGCATCGTCCCGGGAATTTCTACGGAAGTTTGGCTTCGCGCGGAAGGCCGGCTAATGATGGCAACTTAAGTACTAAGTCATACTTAATCCTCCTTTAGGCCCCGCTCACACCGAACTAACTTGCCGAGCCTCCACGGACTAGCATCCACTAGTGCCGCCACCGGTGGAGTCACCCCTTTCACGATCCCCCTTCACCAAGTATGCCTCTAGTATGCTATATAAGTATATATACATATAGTTCATTCGGCCTAAGCGGCAAGCTAGGATTATGCAGAGTGGCAGCTTATCGTTAGTCCTTCTAGGTGCTGGCTAGTATAACGACTACGAAATTGGCAGACTGACGTATATATTATATAATCTTGTCAACGTATAGATAAGACAAGATAGTTGAGTCGAATATTTTTCTATAATGATGAAAACATAAGATGTGAATATTAGCCCGAGGGCTAGTGAACTCCTGTTATATCAGGACTGTCTCGAACTGCGATCACTTGAACTCCAGAACTGATAAGTGTCTGCTCCGGGCGTCCGTAGATTTATTATCAGCTCGTCTTTCGAACCCCTGAGCAAAAGCGCCGTCGAAACCTTCTACCTACGACTACCATTTTATTGCCGGAAATAATCTTTGATATGATTGCGACTCATTTTACCCAGCTCCTTCTCCGACTCGTACACAGTTACACCATCTTTCCAGAGTTTCGACGGCGTTTCATTCCTACTTCCCTTTTTTTTATACACTTTGGCCTCTTCTCCTTCTGCACTTCTATCGATCTATCTCCTTGAGCCACGGACGCCCCGACGTTAACGACGCCTCGTGGACGCCCCGAGTTCTCTACCGTACATCCTCTTAATGCAGAAATATTGCATTTTCATCCGCAGCCATTCAACCCTTTCGAGAACGTAATCTACCCATTGCGGGAACCTCCTGGACCACTGTCACTTTATGCTTAATCTATATCATTAATAAAGCTTACCATTGCTCCACGAGGAACCTTAAGACGCATGATATTAATAGAACAGACAGGATTAATATCAGTAGGAGAATTCCGCCAGAAACAATTAAAGTCCAAAACTGCGACCTCCTTGAAAATTCAATTAATTCATATTACGAATGCACAACAGTCAAAAGGCTGTACGATTGTTTACAGAAGAGCAGGAACAAAATATAGATGTCTGTGAATCGATAGCCAATCGTTCCACATGAGAAGACAAGGCAAACGCTTCGTATAATATTCAGTGGCGTTCAGTTCAGACGCAATTCCGGAGTGACATTTAGATAGTGATGTCAAGCGTCTGTGGGGTAAATCTGTCCCCGTTTGCGTGGTCGATGGTAGGACGTGGTGGTCGCGGGATGAGTAACGTGCTTCTCTATTTCTCTCCCTCCTTCCATCCTTGACTCTCTCTCTCCCTCACTGGCTCATACTCGGCGTCCCTCTTGTCCCAGTATCAAGAGTGAGTTCACTCCTGATCGAATTAGCGCGCCACGGTTCCCTGATACCCTGACAGTCTGAATTAATTAACAGGAGAACGCTAGGTAACCAGCCATTATCGAAACAAAGCCTGGCCTCGCTTTCGAAATTTGAGTAGAATCAAAATCCTAATAAACCTCATTATCACTATGGACTTTCGACTGCGTGAAATTCTATTGGCATAAGCAGCAGCAAATGGTAAGTATCGTATAGTACAGCCTGAAACAAAATAATGTTATGATTGTCTCTGCGATATTTTTATAAATTTTAATAATAAAGTTAAAGCACCATCAGTCGTTTCTCTTGTCAGCTCTAATTTCTATGTTGATCTTCGGCATCTCTCCTGCTCGTAAATAACGAAACACTATTCCAAGGCACGACGGCGTCTATTCCAAGAAGACGCCAGGCGTCTATGCCGAGACGACGTCTTGACTCCATTAACTTCACACTTAGCAGCACCTTAGCCGCCAACAGCTTCCCTGTTCTCATCCAGGAGCCAAGTCAGCCAGCCAGTCAGGAAGGGGTGGTTAGTGCCAACCCTCTCGAGCCTGCGCAACCCCTTGCCTCAATACCATCATCCTGCAGGAAGATCTGATTAGGGGTTCGAGTCTCTGCTAAACGCGTTAGACTCGGCGACGGGGAAGACTCCGTCGTGCCTCTTGTCTCTACGTGGCGTGATGCAAATTGAGTAGGAGCACCAGCCAAGTACCAAGGGTTGATCCGAGAATTCGCGATCAGACCAAAGTTTATTCGAGTACCAACCTTACGGGGGTTAAAGTGTTGCCGTTTGGGGTTTCTCCTGTTTGCCAAAGAATCCCTGGAGTCCCAGAGTCCTTACGCTCTACTCTTCTTCAGTCTCTACGGCTGTGAATCTACTCGCTGTACCTACTGTGTACTGTTTTCAGCCAGACATCGAAGACTCCGAGTCTGACTGCCACTGGCTGTATCCCCTTCCAATCCTTATACTTCGGCAAAGGACTCCGCTTCGTAACCACGACTGAAATTCACTAATGTTCGAAACGTTTAGCGGCGTGTAGCCAATGCCTATTCCACTATGTTATCGTGAAGCGCGACACGTATCTTAGCGCGAAATCATAACACCATTATACAACGGGCGAACCCTCTAATGCTTCTTTTTATGACCGCCGATATTCGACGGCGCTGCTGTCGATCGATTTGACTTTATGCGGAGCACTTATCGTACCCCGTTACGAGCTAACATTGCTTTTTATAGGTCGGGGGGGGAAGAGGGAGAGACCGATCTTCGACTGTTCCGATCTCTGAAAACGAGAGAATTAACGAAAAAAAAAAGAGGAAAAAATGACATCAACCTAAAAAATATGAAACGAGCTACAACAGTGGGCGAATCCATTTCGTGCTGTAGTACCACAGAGCGTCGAAGAATTTTCCTCCTGCAGCGTTTGCTGTTCTTTCTGTATATTTTTTTTCGTAAATCGTCAATGTTTAGTATACCCGGCAGGTGCCGAAGTGGCGAAAAAATCACGTCTGCATTTACATAAGCGCCGGTATAAAGCACTCGACAGAAATCCCAGCATAAACCCAAACAGGATCTCCGCATGGAATAGTGCGTCAGTTGAATACGCAATTGGTCTCACAGTACCTAGATACTTCTGGTACTCGCGTTTCGAATACTTTTATTGCGCTGAAGTATACAGAGCAAAAGCCCATAGTACTTTATACGCGTGTCTGTATGGATTGCGTTATCTATTTCTTTGTTCGTCTACTACGTCACGGATGCATCATTTTTCCATATGGTAGGCAATACGCGATATGACCTGACTTAAGGTCCTTCCTTTTTTTCGTCAAAGGGAGATTTTAAACTCATTTCTGAAACAAATCGCTCGGACACGCCTATAGCATGGTACAAGCGCTGGGGTGTTACAACGTTACTTTACGGTGTCCTATGCTGAGCGAGAATCACGAGACTCGACAGGAATTTCAAATGTTGACGAAACGATTTTTGAGTCACCTCAATCTTCATGGATTCGAATTCGCTCGCGGGAGTCACCCTTGTTGGCCTCTTTGTCCCAAAAGATCCCCATGCGGCTGCCACCTTCGACCCGCGTGAAGCTAGGAGAGGAAGAGAAAAAAAAATCGACTTTTAAAACGGCAATAAAAAGGGAATGTGAAATCTTTGATTTTAAAGGCTCGCGGGGAGGGGGCGACAGTTGGCCGATGCATATAACCCTCCCCCCTGCCGCCCCAAGCTGACATTTTATGTACTACATCCACAGGGATCTATGTAGTGTATTCGAAAAATATTGCAATCCAAGCACGTACCGTAATCTCGCAACGCTCGAAACTTCTTTCATTGCGTATACTGGTTTCTCGACGAAGGAGAGAAAGATAGAATAGAACGAAAGAGTAAGAAAAATAGGAGAAAGATAGTGGAAGGCAAACGACAAACAATAACTGTGGACAAGAACAAATGGAAGGGAGTCCATAATATTAGGTCCTTGTTAAGGAGGCTGAGACTGTAGCGGGACGGGAAGACCAGAAAGGGGTAGTAGAAAAGAAAAGAAACGCAAAAGATTGCAGCTGGTAAATCGCAAGCAGTGCGAAGTCTTCGCGAAAAAGCTTTGCCAAAGCTGGAAAAGGGACTCCCTAACGAGCGGATGCCATTATCCTTACGGTAAACTCAGTCCAAAACATCGTGCCCGGTTTATTTCCCGCGAATCGAGCGTAGAATTAGCATTTAAAGGACCTCGAAGATTTTCAGGCGGAAACCGAGTGGGAGTCGCCTGGTTTGCTTGTTTTTATTTTCTCGCAATTTCCTCCACGGGCTGCAGAACGGAAAACGGTCTTAAAGGGAATTAGCACGCTTTACTGCTTCGCTATCTTGTGTAATTCGCAAGTCGAGAGTTTTCTTGACTGTCTTGAAAATACTGGCATTTTTTTTTAAATACCCTTTACTCGGAGCGTACATCTCCCAAGTATATCTGCACTTCTTGTTTTTCAATTTCCACAGGAATTACCACGTTCGTCACTTTACTAATCCTGATATCGTATTTTTGTTAACGCAGGTTTTGCGTAGGGGACAGATTCTATTTATGCGAAAATAAAATACTGTGCGAATACGACTACGAGGAGAGACTCGTCTTTGCCAATATGGCGCTGCATCCACCCCCATCAGCCACCCTGGCGCATATTAAGAGACAAGTGACCCATCTTCAACCACCGGTAAGTTCATATATAATATATCTCATTAATATAATATTTCTAAGTAATACAAAAATTATGAGCCTTATATGCCTAAATGATCAAATCACTACAAATATATTTAACCCTTCATGAATTTCAAAGACAGTCATTCCTATGGATCAACATTCCTAGAACTTTCATTACGAACTTCACACAAGGGTTCTCTTGCATCCTCCTCGATAGAATCTCAAGTTGTTTTTTAAATATTTGTATTACCAGTAGTAAAGGATATAACACAACAATTGTTAGCAGACTCGTAACACTCCATAAGGATAATTAAAATATCGTGGATAATCTAATAGTACATGGTAGGGGTAGAAGCGGTAGGGTTAGTTCTAGAACTAAAGACGTAACCCCTTAAGACGGGTTAAAGTGGCGGGCCTGACCCTCTTGACAACAAAGGACTCCCTTCAGGCTTCAACTATGCTTTACGGCAGACTGCCAGCGTCTTATGAGTAGGATATCGCGTGTCCTTATTAATTAAGCTTGGCAGCTAAGCAGGGCTTCCAGAATGCCTGCAGGATCCAGGGCCCTCCTGGATAAGGATAGTATGAACTTGATAACCACGATTACTTCAAGAAATCAGAAGATCCTGCAAAAAAAAAGAGAATTCAATCAAACAAAAGAACCTGTAAAATTTATTAATCAACAATATTAAGATACTATGGGATTATATCCTTGATTATCCTAAAATAACAAGCTGTTATTACTGGGCAGGATAACATAAGTCTAGCATCCTGCTTTAATCTTACTCTTGAACACGTTCATTTTGGTTTCAATCAATTTAATCCAGGTCCTGTCTCAACCAAGATCCTTGGAGCAGTCTTAAGGACGCTACATCTCACGTAGAGTAATGTTTCTATCATAATATTAGCCATACTTGGATCGAAATAGTTTTAGGGTTAACGAGATTATACAAAGGGTTGCAAACGGATCTGCGTGGGTTGAAGTCTTCGAATATTACAAAAGGTGTACATGAAACTATCATAGGGATCAGCCGTACCGTCATAGCTTCTAGAACCATCCTGAATGAATGGATAAACATCATCCCCCATTAAGGGGGTTGAATTCAGGTGAAAATCCCGTTGAATTTTCTGCCGGAATATCTGAAACAATACAAAAATTACTCTTACGGATTTTTCACATACTAGAACTTTAGTTTGCTTCATAACATTTCATAGGGTGAGGTAAAGCAACGGAATAAGGGATGACGTCTTTACATATATATATATATATATATATATCTGCACTGGGTGTTACCCAGTGGAACACGCTCGAATCATACGCATGCATAGAATAACGAGGTCCTGGGGCTGATCATATCGGACTCGGTAACGTGTACTACTTATAATATGCAAATGTTCACTCTGGCCCCTTATATACCCGCGTCCTCCTCGTCGCGATTGTACCCACCCACTCCCTCTAATTCAAGGGTTGCTAACCCTTGTGACTCTATTTCTGTGTTACCCAACTAAGGGGTGACTCTGTATACTTTACTTTAATTAATATTATTTACATTAACGCTATCAAGGACGCTCTCGCGTGTTAAATAAAAACGAATACATACCTTACCAATCCCATAAGCATCATCAGCGTCCCTGGTCCTTTCGAGAAACTCACCCCTAGAGTTAACCCAAGGCCTTGCTCTTAAATATAGAGTCGGCTAATGCCAATAATCACCGTAGCATGCTAATACCAAGGAAGCATCCATCACCCTAAGCCAGATGGATCTCCTGAGACACTTTCACAAAACTCGGCAGCCTTCAGCCATCTTTTCAAGTGCCTACGCAATATTTCCTTTTGTTCGGCGTCATCTTGAAACCTCTACAAGGTCTTACCGCCGAGGAACCTGTGAATCGGGTATCGCGATTTACCAAGAGGTTGAAGTTCATTGGATATTTATGTAGCTTCCGTGACGTCACTCGTTGGGCTTCTGGAACAATTACAAAAAAAAGGCTCGATAACAAAGCAAAATCTATTTGGTATCCACGGGGAGAAAAACAAGGTCGCCCATTGTGAATCAGCGAGAAGTCTCAGAGCAGTGTGATTTTCAATTGTTACCGATTTGAAGAGGGGGGGATTGGTTTCGAGACGGTGAGGAAAGTTAAACGAGATGTAAAGTAAGGGGTAGGTTATCTGGTTGCAGAATCGGCGTCCCGGCGTTAAGATTCTTAAAAAACCACCAAGAACCAGATGCTCCTAATACCACCCTTAGAGCTCGTCAGTGAGAGTCCATAGCTGGGTACACCATCAACGGCAGTAACACCCTCTCAGAATACTTCTTAAGCTCCTACGGAGGGTGATGTCGTAGCTGGGGCACCATCCCCTGTAGGAGGGGTAGTTTTTCTGATTGCCTGGGAACGGACAGCTGTCTCAATCTTTGAAGCGCAAGGTGGAAACTCCGACGTCTAAGGCATTTCCTTCTCCTAAATAACGGCCGTTTGTTACAAATAACGGGAGTTGCTCAGACGATAAGTGTTCGCTAAGGGAGGTTACAGGCTACAGGGTGCTTCACAAGTAATAAATATAATACAGAAGCACAAGAATTTCAAGCTGATAATACGATTCACGAAATTTGCCGAAATTACGTCGATAAGTGCAACGTGCTTTTATTCACCGTATAAAAAGAAGTAGGTATTCTGAAAAATTAGATGAAACTTTTATTTCGCACTAATTTCTCTCGCGGGAGGCCAAACTAAGCGTCGGGAACGGGCTTGAAATTCAACAGAGGACGAAGGGCGCGAAGGGACAAGAACCGAAGAGATCGGGACGAAGGGAGGTGCGCAGGCGGCCAAGAGTTCGAAACGATTATCTGAGTTTTAAAACAAACTCTCAAGTGTCTGCAAAGTCCTCGGTGCGAGTCAAGGGTTTGGGGTAGCAGAGGGTCGCTGAATTCGTAGGAGGGGCGGGAGGAGGCAGAAACGGGACTCTCTAAGATAATATGCTAATTCTAGTACCGAGCTACATGAGAATTTAAGAGGATCAATGCATATATACACGAGCAAGGAGGCTTGTAAAGCGCTGGGCCATTTGAGGCTCCAGAATATCGAAATCTGTCAAGCTTTGATCAGCTATCAAAGCTCCCTAATGATTTCAGTCACGATCCATCAATCAATCCGTGAGTCGCTTCTATTCATCCAAGCATAGTAGACGGTACCGTAAGCAACGTATAACGAACATTTTATTAGATACGCTGCATGACTGAATTTCGTGTTAAGCCACGTAGCTCTTGGCGCGAATGCACGCCCTATAGCATCGGAGAAAGCTTCGACCATGGGAAAGCCCAGCTTGCGAGCTTATGTGAGATTATGAGTTTAGTTGCGAAACAACTCGCCGCCCAGCATGTTCGCTCCTTACTTTTATAACGATTATTACCCCTGCGTGGCTCCTGTGTTTGTATATTCTACGTTATACCTGCCATCCACCCTTGCCTGATATATGCCGCGGAAGACCCTGTGCAAGCTCGGAGCTCGATTGAAGTCGGTGAAATTAAATGTAATTAGATTCTTCATGATTACGATTCGTGTGGTTCGTTTGATGAGCTTTTTTTTTTACGTATGTTATTTTTGTGGGAGAGAGGGGGGGTCGGATGATATTTGGAAATGCATAAAGCGCGAGATATTTTAATTTAACGCATTTCACGTAGGGTGGCTATTAATTGTCGAAAAACTGTTTCATCCTTAATGGAGTATTGGGTGTTGTTTGGATAAAATGCTTACTAAGTTAGGGAGGGCTTTGGATTATTGTACATGCTAGATCGTAGCGGGGGTGAGATCATCCCTCGAGTTAATCTAGGAGGCTGCTTCGAGGAAACGAGTTCTTTGGGAATAATGACGTCTTGCCTAATTCTCTGCCGGCTGGGTGGGGTTTGCGAGAGGAGTCGGCCTGAGAGGCATTGAGGGTTGAGGGGAATGGTGGTATCGTCGGGAGGGGGTGTTAATTTTTGCGCCGAAGAAAAGCCGCGCCAGCGGAAGAGAACACCTGGCCCGTTCCCAGCCGCAGGAGATCAACAGACAAATGACACGCGATTCCCAACCTTCTCCCCCTTGCCACCCCCCCCCAAGGTACACCCTCTGAAACCCACTCGCCCTTGGTTCACGGTTACAAACTACTTCCAGCATTCACCCCCGCCGACCAGCGATTAATGTCTTACTCGCGCAAATCTCGCGAAAAATACCCCCTAAGTTTTTCCAGCGCGTTCCTGAAGCTCGTTAACGATCCGAACCACCGATATTCAGGTAGTTTCTACGAGGGTGAAGATATCAAGGGTTACGAATAGCGAAACGAGGAGCTATCAACCTGATACATTTTCAACGGAACAATACCACCCTAAAATAAAATGGCGTATACTTATTCAAAGGATAATGGAAAAAAAATGGGGGGGAATGAAAAAATGCACTGGTGGTTTTTGCTCGCTTCGGGCTTTAAGCGAGTAATTAACTCGTAAATAATTACGATAAAAATGACAAAGAGTTGGGTAAGAAATGCTTTATCGCACTCCAACCCCTGCTCGCCAAACTCACCCTTCTCATACACCCTCTCGCTCTAACGCTCTAAGTCCTCCTCTCTAGCCCGTACAGGAATCCCGAAATCTCGACAGGGAGTAAACCCTTTCTCGTGCGAATTGGCCGTGGAGTACCAGGCCAGAATAGGTAGACCACCACCCTGACTACCCCAGCGGTCTAGATAGCCAGGACACCCGTTCTTCTTCCTCTTCGCAAGGACCCAACGCTCTGCGTAATTAAGAAATCTCCAAGGAGGAAGTCAGCCACCGCTGTCACCGTTACTACTGGCTGTTGTCGCTACTGGCAGCCTCGCCCATTTCGAGGGCATCTCGACTAAATTAAGTCTATGACTTATTCGAGTTTTATCTACAATTGCCAGAGGAGGAATTACCGGTGGGGATTTACTGAGAGCTGTCGTAATCAAACAGCACGCTCGCGCACACCGGTTCCGCCTTCCAGCTATGGGCTGTGACGCTGCGTGGACATGAAGCAGTACATCTCTTTCTGTTCTCAAAGTCGTCGGCCATTACCAGACGAAAGCCCCTAGTTTAAAGGGTGCTGATGATAATTTTCGCAATTGCGGTTGATAATAAAGGGACGTTTGCGAAGGTCTGGCTCTGATCATCGTACATAGCCCTTTCACAATGGTCCGTCATTTCGTGCCTATGACGATTCGCACATACCCTTTAAAGGAGGATGGATATACCTACATAGGTACATATAAGGGATGAGTTAGGTACCTTTGAAGAGAATCCATATAACTAAAATCGTTTTGGATTCCTCCCTGTTCGGTAGGAGGGCAACCCTTGCGAATTATAAACCTGTATAATTTAACACCAGTGAGCCGTGTGTAGCCAAGGCGCTACCCTGAGAATACAAGCGGAAGAAGGGTAAGGAGGAGCGGGAGGGGGTGCGAGTAAGTTTAAAGTTTTCAACGGTTTCTGCATCCTTCTATCGTTTGGTGGGCGCTACTCGGCCCGGGGAACTCCTTCACATAAATATGGCTTCGAGAGGGAAAGAGGCGGCTGTACCTAAAGGGATGAAGAGGAAGAGGGGATGGGCTTCTTAAGTAACTTCGAGTTGAGATACAAGTTCTCTAGGCTTTTGTTTTCGAACTCTTGGTATGGGGATGCTATGGGATGCTGAGGACTCGATGGAGGGTTAAAGGTAGCCAAGGAGCCGTAGAATTTTCAGTAGGAAATTCAGAAGGAACCAGCCAAGTATTCTGGCTAAAATGAATTCGTTAGTAGCGGCACCCCTAGAGTAGCAGTCGGTACCTATTGTATCAAGGGTGGCGAATTCTCTGCAAGAGAAACTTTTGGGTCCCCTCACCCTTGTACCCTGGGCCACCTAGACTTTCGGGAATACTTTAAGCTCGTTGTGCGGATGATTATTAAAATTAGATCAACCCATTATACGGCTGAGATGTATAGTTCGTTACCTAGTCTAAATCGTCAAGATTTCTAACAAAAAAAATTCTTCTCTCTGTTACAGACAGTTCCCGGTGGTGCTGCTCAAAGACAGGCCAACGGGGAGGCGCCCCATAACCACAATGGATATCCAGCACCTCCAACGTCTACTGCCCATAACGCACTCAACCCTATGAATAATTTAAACGGTATCAATGCACAGGCACCCTATGACACGAAATGACAGTCCAAGTAAATACAGCTGAGGACCAATCGATCCTCGACAAGACGTCAATTCTATAATTTAGTCGAAGATAAATTGAAACAACTACGTGAAAAGTTATAAGAGCAAGGAAAGTCGGCACGGTCATTAAAATTCGTTAGATATTAATTAGTTAGTATACGGAACTGGATATATATATATATGTCGTCTGGTGCTGATCTAGGTTAACCTGAAAACTCGTGCGCTTCTTCAATCTTTCACTGCAAATTCAAACGTGTAGTGAATTGTCTCGTTCCCTATACTCTCTACGGTAATTACTTTTTACACACTTTAACGTGTTTTGTTTTCTAGTTTGAATATGTGGGAATAAGAATAAACTTGTAATTGCGTAAAAAGTGATTATCGTAGAAAGAACAGGGAATAACGCACTTCTTTATACACTTTGATTTGCAATACTCTCGCGGTGCTTCCAATATCATTTTCAGTTCCCCAATGAATTTTTTAAGTTTTCAGAAATACATTCGACTTTCGAAATCCTCACGTTTTTTTAAAATGATTATATCCCAGGGAGAGGAATTCTCCAGAGGAAGGAGAGTCGGCTGCAGCTGGTAGCTTCGCAAACGAGCACCCTTAAATCCCATAGATCGGATCCAACGGGTAGTAGGTTGCAACGAGCAGTGAAGGGCAGGGGTTTGTGGGGGGTAGTAACAACCACTTCTAACAGTCCTAACCACCCCAGGGACTCGTACGTTAGGGGTGACTTAGCATTGTTTCAAGTTGGAATCTTCGCGAGGCCAGATTGATGTCCGTAACTTTTACGTAACCTTATTTGCGAGTCAGATAACGAGCCTGAGTTATGCGCAAACTTCAGGGTGGTTCTATCGGTGAACGTATCGGCCATCTTTTATTTTTCCCCTATAAGAATTTCGAGTTGTCGGGCTCATATCGGTGTAAGGATCTTTTCGTTAGCATTCTTTGAGTGGATATATGTACGACTGACGTCACGTTAATTTTGTTAATTATTACGGAAAGTAATGAGCAAATGCTTCCACGATATATTTGTATCGTTCCACGAGTACACGTTAATGTTCCTAATTTAGGTGTATGTAACGAGGTACTATATCAATAAGTAATTAGAATCGAATAAATCAAGTGTATCCTAGAGTAAGAGTTATTATCGAATGTCTAATGAATTCTAGTATATAAACAAATTAGATTCGGAATAAATACTAGAACTGGATTTATGATAACGCTGTCTATTATTCGATGTTATCCAATAGAAGGAGTCTATCAGACGGTGGATTTCAATAGTTTGTACCAACGTGAGTCTAGAGAGAGATATGAATACGAGAGTGTAAAAGTACCAAAATGAAAATAAAAGAAATAACAGGTGTAATAACCAAATACGTATTGTACGAATGTATCGGAACGGTTTAGCTATATATATATATATATCTTATATATATATTACGAAGTCTGTTTTTGTATTATAGCTTTATTATAGGCGAAAGCGAATAATAAAATTATTATTTCAATGTTAATTCATGTTTAAAGTTGTATCTACTTTTATCTCCTCAAACCTATCTTATGCCGTTTTCATCTCCCAGAGAAGAAAAATCCTTTCCGCACGTCACTTCATTCTTTTTTTAGGCATTGCATCCTTTACGCCTCTTTTCTAATATTTAAGAGGTATACGTGATTGGCCCGACAAATTCAACGCGCCTCAATAATTTACCAATCATACACGGTCCTTTGTGTTTTATACGGCCCGTTTCGAATAAATCGCATTGTGTATTCAGGAGAGCGAAATCCAACTCTATCGGAGTGTGAATACCTTGGTAGCCCAGCTAACAGGGACTATACATAGAGAACGAGAGTGAGAGAGAGAGAGAGAAAACGGTAGGAGAGAAAGTCAGTGTAGAATTGGAAGAGTCGAATAGAAAGGTGGTTGCAAAAATGGTAAGACTGGCAAAAGACGTGAATATTCGCACGAACTGTCTTGAAAATTTCGTGCTGAACATTGCGAATTTATGTGGATAGTTCAGGAGCTCGTTATAAAGACACTTTGGCCACGAGAATAAGGGCCGTTTTGCCACGTTGCGGAGACCGTGCGGAATTAATCGAGCGAGAGGATCCCTTTTCAATTTGGCACTATGGATGCGGGGAGTCCCTATGAAAATTCGCGAATTCACGATCCCAACGCCATGAGTGCGAACAGTTAGCGAAACGATGACGAACGGCAGAGCGTTCAATGCAAATTGCCAATTTTTCCTGCTCGCCTCTCCCGGTATAATCATTGGCAATTAGAGCACGGGCCACCGATAAATGTTATTTATGATCGCGATTACCTTCGGCACACCTAACTGCCAAGGTACCCCCCGTGCGCCATTTCTATACCAACCCTCCCGTCGGCCGCATAATTGCCCGGCAATTACCCTTCGCTTATGCAAAACCTTCGAAATATCGTTTAATTTTACAAAACTTCCGGTAGACGTGTCATTCGAAGACAAAGCATTGGTCCTAAACAGTCCATCAGTTGATTTGACATTTTCTTCTAAGCGAATCCAAAAAAAAAAAAGAATTGATTTCATTATTACCATCGTGGTACAATGTTTTCGTGAAGCTTTACCAAGCAGGAACAGTTACTCTGCTTTAAGTTTTTTCAAATAATATTATTAAAAAATTCGCAACCGTCCCATACGGCGAATCCGAATTAACGCGATGCCAGGTGAAGACCGCATAGGCATGACGTATACGGGTAACAGCACGCGGTCGGTCTCGAGTTAAAAACAACAATTAATTAAAAAAGCAAAAATTGTTTTCATAAAATTAATTTACGGAAATATGCGCTGACTGAAATAATATTCGGCCGGCTGATGTGTGTCCCCTGCACTCGGTCAAATAAAAAGGTATAAAAGCGAGTTGGCCAGGGACACAAGGGGTGAAATGGTGGAGGTGGTATGACCAAGGGACGAGGGAGAGCGCTTTCAAGCTCTCCGAGTTTTTTGGGGATGGCCATGGCACCGACTGTGCCAATCGACGAGCTTTCGGTGCTTCCTGGCACTTGGGTTTACTCGGCAAAGTTTTCGCATTTTTTTCATTTCCATAACTCTTATGAAAATATTCCTATTCCAGCGTTGTCGCTGCCCGAGGCGGCTTATTTTTTTCACGAGCCGAACCACCCTCGGCCGTACCACCTCCTCCTCGCTTTTTCAACCCTCCGGCCAACCAGGCGAAGTGTGATTTAAACGCACGTAAAACGGCCGTTAAAGCAACAAAGCTTTTTAACGCCCGTCTTGATTACCTAACTCGGTTTATTAAAACGTCGCAATATTATTCTTCTAACGGATGCCAAGGAGTTCCTCAAGCAATGAAGCAGCGAAGCTCTGCAGCAGTATTTCTTCGTGAATATACTCCTCATTGTCAGGACCTACAAATAAAAAAATCAAGCTAATATATACATATGTATATCACGTGTAAAAATATATATCTATATTTTTTTGCCCATGCATCACCTGCATTCCTGTGTAAAATCTCCGTTCTCTTTCATCCCTTTCAGTGCCGACGCCATTCATTGACAATCACTGTCAATTTATTTTCACACAATCACCACTAGTACTGTGTCATCATCTCCGCCATCATTCCGCTAGCCAATAGCGTTTGCAGCGGAGACAGCGAATGACAGGAGACACGGCCGACTATCAATTTATTGTTTCGTTTCACCAGGTAAATTTGAAAATTGTCCAAGCAAATGAAACGACTCGCCGTGACAAAGGGGAGCGCACAAAAGTCCAGGGTTTTGGACTCGGCAGCAATATCGACTCAAGTCTATTCCAGGAGGATTTATTGAAAATTCCAGGAGGTCTAAGTTCTAAGGAACGACACGCGAAGAGCGAGGAGCACAGAATCTGAAAGAATGAGAAAGTAAATAGATCAAGTTTCAGAGCAACGTTCAATAATGATTATATTAATAAGACAATTCATCCTGGATAGGATGTTCAGGTATTAATTAGAAAATACCTAAGAGGATATCCTTCTCGTTTGGATGTTACTTTCATGTTATTACACAACTCCCTCAAAATTCTTAAGAGTGGTGGTACAGAGTTACTCGATGCTTCGCAAGGAATAAAAAATAAGATCCCTGAAATTCCTTCCTCTCTTAACTCCCTTAAACGGGTTAAACTTAATCCCCAGCCAAGTTGAGCCAACTACTAAGCTTTTTATTATGCTAAGTGACTGAGGAGGTAAATCCTGTGCGAAAAGGTGTCTACCTTCGTTAATATCGGAAAATCAGGACCGACTGAAAATCAGAATCACTTCAGGACCTTCTTCTTATTCTACTTATACCTCTTATTCAACTTCTTCTTTTTAAGTACTGCTTAACGCCGGAAAGAGCTTCTACTCTTTTCTCCTGGAATCGCGTTACCTCGTGTCCAAAACTTTCTCTCCTCCTTGTCCCATGATAATTATCGCTGAGTGGACTCAACAGCGGGAACAGCATCACGCCGGTTGTTCCTTTGGAAAAAGGAGCCTGAATTAACTCAAAGGAACTGAGAAAGTTGTTGTCTTAATTTGACGCGCTATAACGCCTGTCGTAAAGTGTAACGGTACCCGTGAGAAACTCCTAGAAAGTCATAGCACGCCACGGAAACGTGGGGCGGTGAAGGGCAGGGCCGATGGGGGAAGGTATAGTGAAAATTAAAAATAAAGAAAATTAAAAAGTTCAAATTCCGAGAAAAAAGTTTTACGTTCTGAACGAGTGGAAAGCGTCAATTAAAAAAAAAGAGTCGCTCTCGGAATTTTCATTAAGCAACGTGAAGTCCGCGTTAAACACCTTTACCTCTTTCTTTCAGTAATTTTACGTAATACCCGCCCTTTGCGTTTTCATATATTTATATATATATGTATGTCGCTTTTGTTCGTCAACCGAATTTCATTCGCATAATTATAACGTATACACTAACGATTTCTTGAGCTTCCGTCCAATTTACCTGAAACAGAACTTTCGGCTTGGTAACCCTTACAACTTTTGAACACTTTTGGCCCAGTGGAACCCAAAATTTGAATAAGCTCTTGAAAATTGTCCAAAGGTGTATTACCTAGTACCTAATTTTTGTAAGCAAAATATCTATACATATTCGCTATAATAATGCGAGCTTGGAAATATCGCTGGAAGTCAAAGCATGCCAACTATCTTTCATTTTGCTTTGTGTCCGGTACCATGGGCATGGACGGGGCAGAGGATGAGGTCATCTTGAACGGGGGTTAGGAAGAAGTGTTGTCAAAAGCAACCTGGCCACTTTGTTCGAAATGGCTAGAACCTTTACGGTATCGTGAATTCACTTGAAAACTTACCTTATCATCTGTACTATCATACATATTCACAATGTTTTCTACGCGTTATTGACCACTGGGCAGGAACTTTGATCCCTCCGTAGGGGTTAATTCAAGACAGATATTTTCCAGACGTTGAGAGGCTGGGGCTGGACCGTCCGTGCTCATTTCTTTTCATGCTCTCCTTTGTCGCGACATTTGAAATATTTCAATTTCACTCGATTTTCAGAAGTCGCAGAGGACGCGACCCTTGTCCGCGAGCGACGTCGCGACGCGTAACCCTTGAGAGTATTCACGAAGAAGGGACGAAGGTACGTGCTGAGAGGGTGGACCCACTCTCAGACTTCTTCCAGGAAGGTAAAAGGGTGAATGAAAGAATTTCGAAGATAATTTTCATAAGATTCCTTTGGACTTCTCGACCGAAGTGATACACCCTCCCTTCCTTATAGGGGATGTAACGATTATCGTTTGAATCATTTTTAACGATTGTCCAATTTTTCGACACGGTCGAAGTATGTCTCGAAGATTTCATGGAATTTGAAATAAAAAACAACTCAGATTTCATTCTGAATGGCGATAGATTTATTAACAGCACATTTACTAGGGTTTCCTCAGTAGTGCAGGAATTGGAAGCCATTGGAAAATCGGCAGTGACCGAGAAAAGAGGGAAAGCGAAAAAAAAGTCGTTACCTCCAGTCGCTGATATTTCCAGGTTATGTGACGCTGTGTGTATTACACGTTCACGAGTTTATATATACATATAGATATATATTTTTTTTTCTTTCTCCCGATAGGTAATTCAATTTGAGGGGTAAACAATTTAACGAGTATGAGACGCAGGAAAGGCAAATTGCTTCGATAGAGAGAAGGGCGCCTGGATAAAATATTATTTGATATCCGAGTGGAGAAAAAAATTTTCCTTCTTTCGTACACGTGTGTATCGGCGTTAACATGTACACGTGTGTTTATAGGAAAGTGAGTTCGTTACTTGAACGACGTAAATAACAACCCCTAAACGATTTTACATTGGAAAGTTATAGAAAGATGCGAGAGGGATGATATTCGCGAATGAGGGGGTTGGATGGTGGACTCGAGGGGTAAAATCGGTATATTCATTGATATATATATCTAATACCATATACACGTATAGAAACACGTAGAATAAAAAGCGATTCTGAAATCTTCTAACGAAATTCCCAAACAATTTAACAAAAGATTCGACAGTACTGACAATAAGTCCTCGAATGAATTGAGCAATCTTCGTGGCTTTTGTTTCGGCGAACTGCCACTTGTAAATATAATTACAACTGCCTCACACCGCCCACCAGGTCCTAATTTGATTCCGCGGTTGTTTTCGCCCGCCTACCGCACCGCCTAGCACAGCCTTCGCCCACGCATTGTCTCTTGTCTCTTCATTCAAATTACCCTCCTGCATACCCCACACCCCCTATCCCCTTTCCGCCCTACGCTCTTCTCGTCTCCGCGCCTCTCCATGAGATTCACCAGCAACCAACCCCCCACCCTCTTTGCGCCCTTATTGTTGCGGTTTTATTGAATCCGCCTGTATTGTCTACGCGCGCCCGAGACAAACCGTTGTCAAGGAAAATTGCCGTGCAGCTTTTAGCGTGTACGGTGCTTTAATGTCTTTTGACCTTTTTTTAAGTATTTAACGGTAAAACGTCCAACGTTTAATTTGCGTCTTTTCGAAGAGAATCGAATATTCGGAGAAAGAGAGAAAACTTTGTTGGATATCGAAGAAATATATGAAATATGAACACTTATATTTTCTGGTTTTCCTGGCTCTTCTTTCTTTGTGTGCTAGGGTGATAAATAAATAAATAATAGTCTGGAAACCACCCCCTGCATATTTAACGCTATGGAGACTCATAAGAATCGCGAATGCGAGGGCTGCCTTTTGTCCTGAATTTCTTCCCTTTTTTCTCTGGCTCTGAACGATTGCCTGAGCCTGTTCCATTTGCTCCAGAAACAGGACTACCGGGTTTATGGTCTTGCTCTTGGGTCCCTGGAATATCGTTGATAACATTTCAGAGAGTGCTATTTCAAAATGACAGAATTTTTGAATAGCTTTAGAAAAGTCATACCAAATGTAGAGGACGATGGTTTGCGGTTGTTGACTAGTAATGAAATTAAGAGTAATCGAGGGTTAAAGGAAGGGATCCCAGTTAGGGAGAGGATTCGACGGGGTCGTATGAATTTTCAGGCTGGCGACCATTAATTATTCGAAATTAAATATCTTTCGCGCGGTTTAATTAAAGTGTTTACAGTGTTGCGTCCCATTATCCGCGAGCGTCATGATATTTTATAATGCGGATTTATTAAATGCCAAGAATTCATTCATCAATCGGGTGATCATTCTTCTTTCCTTTCGCTCTAACAATAACGCAGCGAGAACAATTTCCAGCGGGCAGTCGGCCAGCATGAATTACTTTAAACAGTCAATATCGAAGCACATTCCACCAATAGCAAAAACCTAAGGAAAAATACCGACGACTGTCGTCCCGAGTTTATCGTCCTTTGAAAACGTTTCAGATATTGCAAATATTTTGGAAGGGAAGACAAAAGTACGTAGCGTTGCGCAATACAGAGTGCTCACCTTTATAACGGTAACGTCTATTATTAATTCTGAAATCAGGTAATGTAATTTAACAACTTGATATTCGCGTAATTAAAATTCCACCCCTTTGGATTCTCCTCCCACTCCACCCCCTCGTCAGACCACTCGGGAGCAAACGATTCTTGTTTGTTTTGCAAACAAAGGGGTTTTGCGCTGAGCGAAGGTACGGCGGGGACGTTACGGGGCTGAGTGAGAGCGTAAAGGAGGTGACTGAGGGATAGAAAGGGGTAGAAAAGGGGAACAGAATTATTACATCTTTTGTTCGGTAGCTCAAACCGCCCCATTTGCGGAATTGCGGATCGCGATCCGACTGCGATTGCGGCCACTGAATAGGCCAGGCTTTGCCAAGGCTTTTGTTGGTTTTGACTAATTTCCGCTAGGTAATCTAGTTCAATTGGAATTACCACCGCGTAACACCCTCGGCCAACCTTCGAATTAACCCTCGTCTTACCGTGAAAGTGCTATAAGCATTTTTTTTCCGATCCTTCCGTAACCCCCTTATGCATTCGTTTTCGGGTTCGCCCCCGTTTCCGCTTTGGATTCGGTTTAAAATTCGCCATAGAGGAAATATGAGAATGAGAATGTTTCTACTGGCAATTAAACGGAAGCAACCCTTAAATCTTCATCCCCATTTGACGCTAGGTTGCTAGCTTTCTAGATAGCTAACCAACCAGCCAGCTAACGAACCGCGGTATGCCAAGGATGGAATGAACCAACCCCTTCAGCGAATTTAATTCTTGTGGGTCCCATCGGTGACTTTATCGCGAGATATTGCCACCACCGGAAACACGGCCGCCCTTTATTACAGGATCGTTACCGTAAGAACTTACTGCGGCATTGTTACGGCTAATGTCGGCGAACTTCCTTAACTTTCAGTTTTACGTTGGCCAGATTCGAATTAAGAATTGATGCCAATGAGTCTTGCTACTGCTTTCGCCACCGGAGAACTCTTCCTTTAATTGTATCTATGTTAACCATTTATTTTCATGGAGCTGAAAGGAGTTCTCGCATGCTTCTATAGGCTTTTCATCCTCGGAAGTCACCCCTGGGAATTTGTACTTGGAATACTTACCACCCGCTTCAGATCTTATTATCTAAAAAAAAAACAAAGACATTTTTCATATCAAAAAATGGATATTAAATATTTTTACCTAGTATCTTTGCTTTTCTTACTTGTTCTGGTTTTAATGGTTATATACTGTGGCATATCAGTGAATTAGATTTATGACAAGAGGATCTGATATTTTATCTGTTCTGCAAAGTCAACACTTTTATCGGATATCCCAAAGATGTCAACAATCTCTAATAAAGAAACAGGAGCCGACGACCATGTCGAGCGTTACTCACGTTAACTAAAGTTCTAACTCCGTAGTCTACTTTTTTTTCCTACCCTTCTTTTATTCTACCCCAAGTAGTGGCAGCACTAGCGACAACACTGCCGACAGCAGTAACATCACCCTGGAGTAACTTCTCTTAGAAAACTAGAGAAGAGAGCAAAGGAAATAAAAGGGAGAATAAGATAGAGTTCTCGAGAGCACGGAGTGTAACTTCCACTAATAATGAAAAGACATTAATTTCATGCGATTGGGCCCAGCGGGCCACTGGCAAACCCGTGCCAAGGAAAAGCTCCTGCTCTCTTTCCGCGAGACCCTTCGAACGTTGCGGGGGTTGTTTTAACCCTTTACACGGTGTAATCGGAATGACTCGTTCTGTCGCCCTAGGGAGCAGTTAACTACGACTTGTATTCGCTGGAATAAAATGTCGAAAAGTTGAATGGGCCCGTTGTAAAGTCTTTTCTGTATCTGATTAGAATGCAAACATTTCCGCCAGGGAATTAATCTTCTCTCTAAATAAAAAAAAACTATCAACATTAATCGAAACTATAACCTACACGATTCCATGAGATATATTTCATTTCTCAACAAGTTCTGTTAAAAGTTCAAGTGCGACAAGCCGAGAAAGCTCGCTCGACTGTCTCGAAACATAAATGCTCGGTCCTAATGGCCCAACTCAAATATGTAAGACTAGCCTGCCCACCGGGTAGCGGGTAACAATAAACTAACACTTAAACACTCTTCAAGGCACAATGTAAAGTCGCACCCTTGGCGCTAACGATCTCACCTGCTACTTCAACAACATCCGTCACGACGACTAGAACACTTGGCAAGCGGCTGACCGGTTTATAGCTGCAACAGCAATTCAGAAGTACCGTCGAGGATTTCCCTGAAAGATCTGCAACACCCTCTGGTAAAAGGGTAACCAAATTTGTTAAAATCTCTTATAAAGTATTATGAGCATTCTACTTGTAAGGGCTATAAATATTAACTAAACTTTAGGAATAATATTGGCTAAGAGAAAAAAAGTGTTCTTTATACATTTAAGTAAGAAATATTCTCAGCACCGTATTCCAACACGGTACCTTACAATTCGCATAGTAACGTGACAATACGAGCTGGAGGCATAAAAGCTAACAATGATGGAAATATTAGCTTTTAAAGCCGCACGGGGTGTCGTTAACCGCTGCGTGCTTTTCCGCTCGCGAGTTGAGAATTACCTACTTGCCGTTAGGGGTTGCTTTTCTTCCCTTGGGTTGACGATCCTTATTCCTGCACAACCAGATTTTTTCAAATTTATTCTAATGCGGGAGAGTATACTTGACCCTGTGACTGATTTTCAATTTTTCCTGAATAAGATGCTTATTATCAGTTCAGATGATTTCACTGGCCTTGCTTAAAAAGCAAGGGTATAATAAATTTCATACAAATTTTGAACTTACCTGGTAGTGCAATTGGGAAATACAGTGGCCCTTATGAAATATAAGATAGTCATAAAAATAAAAATACTGCTTTTACCGAATCCGTTGAAAATATCAAAATATTGATAGTAAAGCTTTTAATAGTGTAAAATAAGCCAGGAAGGTTTTTTATGATGGAGGGTAGAGAATAAACCATAAAGGGAGAATAATGTCTTACGTTTGCATGGACGGTAACGTCGCCTGTGAAGTTACATTAATTATATTCTTTTTCCTCAATGGAATCGTATATTTTTAGGGTACTAAAAGTCAAAATATTCGTTAATGTTAATTCCGCTGAAGGAGCAGAACACTCTTATTCTAATTATTCACTTTTGCTTTAGAACACGTCATATTGATTTATTACATTTGCCACCAAGTCAATATAGGCTTAAACTAGATGAATAAATGATTCCCTATGATTCTGCTGTCTAGCGGCTATAAATAAGAAGGTGACCATGAACATATGAAATACCTAGTCTCTAACGGCATTTTACGTTTTTAGAAAGACACACCGACAATTTACGAATATTGTCGGTTCATTTTCATAAAAAAGTCGTTAGACGTAAAGTCACTTACCTGTTTGCTTGATCGATGAATAAAACAGCGAAATAATTAATTGTATAATCATTGAAACTGTAAAAACTGCACATAAATTAAAAGTTCACGATATAACCGTTACGTCTTCGTCACTTTGAACGTACTACTGTAGTCATTGAACGTGTCTAACGCATTTGATTAGAAGTATTTGTAAAGAATCTTTTGTATGAGAAAATAGCACATAATATACCATCCATCAAACTAAAGTAGTCCGATGCTTCTCAGGAAGAATTTAATCAGAGATTATTTACGCAGAGAAATCGAAGATGAACTTGTCGCACCCTTTCGCCACATACCACCCATCAAACTATGAAATATTTTCTATAATATTCATTCGGAAAAATTTAAATTAGAACTGACTGGCAAAGCTGATCAAAGACTTACGTACGACTGCTGCTATCTGTAAAAATTAGCTGCGGTTTAACAGAAGCAGACTCAGTCGGTAACGTCACTACCATTATGAACGAACTACTGTATCATAGCAACGGCAGCACGTAAGAAGTTACCTACATTCAATATGGCCGATAACGTGCAGCATATTTAACTGTATTTATTTCGTCGATAGTCTTTCATTTCCGGAAGGTTATATTTATTCAAGAGCTCGTGATAACGTACTACTCATACTATTGATAAAAGAAGAATAATGACTGCGACGAAGTGTTGCTGTTAAAAATCAATATCCTGTGTAACCAGAAGAGTCGTTGGGATTCTTGATAAGGTAAGACATATTCAGAAACTACTATTTTAGGTACTAATCATCAATTTATTTTTCTTCAAATATTACAGTCGACGATTTAACAAATAATACTAGCAATTGTTTAGGATGGCATCGCAATGGATGTAGATTTAAAACGAAAGAAATAAAAAGATACATGCGAAAAAAAACGGTTCATAATCAGAAGACTAAATTGGTCCTTGAGATGATGAAAAGTAGGCGTTGTTCTTCAAGCTCTTGTTTAAATATTCAGTATACCGTTTTTTC
>JARPRG010000374.1:474179-530598 GCA_031001745.1 Hartigia nigra
GGTATAGTAGTTTCCTACTTACATTATTTTTTTTATGTGGATTATAGCCTGCTTGTACAAGAGAAGGCATAATAACATAGGGACGGTATAGGGATGTAAGAAGACAGAATTTTGTCGGATAAACGGAATGGGGCTTATAGACAAATCGAAAAGTGTCGAGAGGGTGGTGATGGTAGTGGAGGGGGAGGGGGTTAGCTTGTCCTGGGGTAGTTCTCAAGGCAGAAAGGGGTTGCTTGTGGAGCTGGCGACTTTCCGTGATGGATGAGAGGGCGCAGACCTTGCTGACAGCGCAATACTAGATCGAGAACGTAGACACAACACGTGCAATCCCCGAGCGCACACGTTTCTCTTGTGATATTGTACATAAAATCGAAGTAAAAGAAAGCTATTTCAAGTCCGTAGATCTGTAGGTACTTAATTTCTTCCTTTTTTTTTCTTTCATTTGACTATCTAAAGATTCCAAACGTCTGTTTGACGTTCTACTACGAGGCTTGAGGCGTCTGGAGGGTTCCATTCAACGAAATGGGGAAGCTAAAGGAAATCCGAGATTTTTTTCAGAATCTAAACGGCACCCAGGAAAAACGGCTGTCTATTCGACTGCGACTTCTTTGTTTATTCCCAATTTACGCAGTTGCAAACAAATCAGTCGAAGTTCGGCGTGCAATTTTAAATTCGTAACTCTGTTATTCGAAACGCGAATCCATTCGTCACCCTCCATTATTTACCGCTTTCCGAATCTTGTTGAGAGATGGCAGGAAAAAAAAGAGTGAGACTGTAGCTTTCGTCGTTTGCGATATGCATTTGCTTGATTTCAACTTTTCTTGCGAATATTTGTTTAGCCACTGTACAGAAATGTCGTTTAGCACTGTCTGAGACTCTTGTACCGTTATACCAGTAATTGACAGCATGTGCCTTGACTGTAGTAAAATCTTCAGTATTATAACGCAAACTGTCGATCACCAATAGACTGGTCGATGGCTGAGACATTCATCTGATAGGTTATTAATCGTAACTCCTAAGCAGATTTTCATTTAAAGATGATGGTATTCGGAGCAAGGAGAGGAGAGTGTTTCATATCGGGTCGCCTAACAACAAGATACGAGAACTCGTTGAGAAAGTATTCTCGTAAAAAGTTGGGAGGAACTGCCGAATCTTAGCGACTTTCAATAAGCCAGGTTAGCTTTAGCATAGTGGGGATGGATGAAACGAAGTAAAGGGGTTGACGAAATAGGGGAGAGAGGCAGGAATGGCTGGTTGGCTTGGGGTAGCTGACTAGCTGCCTTGGTTGGTTGGTCCTGGGCTGGTGGCTCGCTCTGCGTCGTTTCGCTTTGTCGCGAGGCAGGCTCACATGTCGAACTTATGAAAATTAATAAGAAAAATTGCCCATAAATTTGCTTTTCCGAAGTCGAGCGGCGCGCAGCATGGCTGGCAATAAAATTAGAATTATGTCGCCCCTTCGCCGCCACTACCCCACCCTGTCGCCAAAAGACTCGCATACTCCCTTGGTTCTACGTGGAGAGGAGCGTCTCTTCGCACGGGATATGCTCGCGAGAGAGTAAGACGTAAAGAGGGATAAAGGGAAAATTCCCCTGTAGTTGGGGTAGTATAAAAGGGGTTGGAATGGGGAGAGGGGGGAGGGCTAGCATTTGTTAGTCCGTGGAATGTGTCCTCCAGTAACGTTCTTCGCCTCTCGTCTTAACGTATGAGTTACCCAAGATTACATCCATGTCTTACACGAGCGTACCATCCAAGGCATGGTACGGGAAAACCCTCTTCTTCAACCCCTAGTAGAAGCCGTTACCCACCTATGCTTATTAAATTCTATGCCTTCGCTGGTGGCATAGTCCCTGTGACTTATTTCCTACCTTAAAACCTCTGATAGATTTTGGTATAAGGAGTATTGAAGGTAAATGTCGTATATCTGTCGGGAGGGGTAAGCTCGGCCGATACTCGAACCCTTTCACCCTTAAGATCTTTGGGGTGCGGAAGTGCCAAGTCTTCTGTAAAGAATTACTCTGTCGAGATGGGAATCGGGGTGAAGGCTCTGCGCTTCACTCGTTAGAGGTCCTTCGGATCCTCAGACGGGTATCAATTATTAATAGATGGCAGCAGCGAGGAATGGACTGTATGATTATACAGGGGTTATTTTTACAGGAAAAAAGGGGGTCGCTTCAGCTCCTTTTCTCAGTACTCCTGTCGATTGTGTCTCTTGCTCGAGTGCGCAGCATCGTCAACAGTGTAAGCTCCTTTTTATAACCCCTTGCTACCCGTGCAAAGTGGGATATGCTTGGCAAAACTACCCCTTTCAGACAACTTTTTCTTTTCACTGTTGTGTGCATGGTTCAAAGGCGACTATAACGATGGTAATGTAAAAATATAGTTCATGGGATGCTTTGACTGGTGCAATCAAATGCCGCTTTTGCTAATTAATTGCCTTTTTGACATTTATTTTGTTTTATGAACCGTTGAACATATATATATGAGGATTTACAACTGTCCGGTAGATAGGATTTATTTGCCGGACGTATTGCTGAATATTAATTTTCAACAAAACTTTGTAATTTATCTATCAGACGGAGTATTGATTATTTAATTAACTCTTTGCTGTCGCGCGTTATCTCTTCGATCAAAGAAAAGTACTATTGTCGTAAATGTGATTCGTGCGAAAATTCTCCGTTTTCGCGTTATGACTTAAAAAGTAACTGCGATCTGTCATATTTACTGCATTTCGTGAACGCGCACGCCAAGCGGCAATTTCATCCTCACTGTACGACTATAGCGACGACCAATCAGCATCGCAAAAAAAACGTCAATACTTCGATATGTGGAAAATTAACTCTGACGTGGATTTTTTTCTAGCAAAAAAGAAAAACAATTAACGAAAAGCGACACATTTTTTCTCTCGTATGATCATGACAATCCCATCTCGATTTTTTTCATCGTATCGTACTGTATATGATAATCGACCGAAAACCGTGTCAACAAAATTATGTATAAATAAACAGAAAACTAAGAGGATTAATAGATATAATCGTTTGGATAAACGATTGATGTTATTACTGATAAAATCCAGACACTCGTTACCCTTATCACTGAATCGAAATACATAATAATCAATGTCGATATTGTACCGCGCGATTTGAAAATCGATAAGAGACATTAAATATTCACAAGATTTGATATATACATACATAGCCGATTATCAGGGATCGCGAATTCAAAGTTGTGCTAATCATGAATTCGTTTGCAAGAAATGCCCCTGCATATAATGATTATTCAAATTGTGGAAAAGAGGTAAATGGCAGCAGAGTAACGGTGAATGAGAGTCATATATACATATAGTATACACGAGTAGGACAAAGTCGCTTGACGCGCGGGTGAGGGGTGTTGGGAACGCGAAGCACTCGGTACTCAGTGGCGTTGATCTGCGGTATGTGATCCGGGCCATTAGGCAAAGCCCTGCCCTATAGTCTCGAACCTCTTACTCCCGCTCACATTCAAAAAGAGAGACACGCCATTGTTTGTGCAATGCTTTTTGCATGAATGTTGAGGCTCGAGAGCCCTGCTAAGCCTCTTACTTGAATCTGCGTCACGTGCGTTTCAAAGATTTATTCCCACCTTTTACCCATCCCCGATTACACCTCAGTTTTTCCGATTCCTTTTTTTTTCTTTGATTTTTACATCTATTATTACGTCAGCCTCAACGAATCCGATTTGATCAGCGTATGTAAAGTTGGCTAGAGGAACGCGCAAGCTGGAATCAGGTGAGATTCAGCGACGGAAATGATTATTTAAATTTTCGAAAGTGGCGATATGGCCGCCGGTGGTTGCGGACAATTTTTTCCTCCGAATAAAGTATGAATATCGCGTGGAACTGGAAGCCTGGCAATCCGAGAGGGCGCAGCATCCCGGAGATCGTATCCCAAATCCGCGCTGAGGATCAAATGCTAATTCCTTTACGCTGCCAGAGGCGGAAATTTTCAGGCCGCCATCGGCTTAGACTCTAGTCCGTGCAATTTCGGTTCCACCTTTCTCAGAGTAACGTCGGACGCGTATTGCGATATAAAAGTGGAAAAGAAAAAGGATAAGTTGTGCGATGTTGAAGATAAAAAGAAGAAGGGAGATAAAAATGGCGATACTGGGGGTAGACGGGATGAAAAAAGAGAACGATTATAGCTCTAATGAGGATTCCCTATGCATCGGTCGTCGACGAAAGTGAAATTTAATTAATGCCATTCTAGTCGTACTAGCGCCAGAGAATCCCTTTGCTGAATAAGGGATGACGGGGAAGAGGCGAATTGGACGAGACCGCATCATTCATTCATCCCCTATTCTATCATTAACGAATCCTTATCGATTTTGCGATTATATTTCCCGGCTGATTCTTCATTGCGATAAATCGTCCGGCGTCCCTCCCCCTTCACTGCCCCTCTTCCACCCCCTTCTTGACTTTTCACTAAATTCGCGAGAACATGTGAGCTTTCCCTCTTTGCATCCGAGCCCCCCCCCCCGCCCCTCCCTCATCCAACGCCACCCCTTCCTATTGAAGTTAGCGTGATTCCGGAACATAAGCTCTGGAACTCGTGTGAAAGGTGCCAGTGTACGGGATCTAATAGCGCCCAAGGTAATGACGGAATTAGACGCCACTGGCACTGTCGTTAGCTAATGCAGTCCTATCGGGACATTGATTAGGCGCTTTGCAAGGGAGCAATGCAGTAGCAGCAGTCCAGGATCTATCGCCGTATTGAAGTACTCTGTTAACAGGGTAGCCCTTGATTGTACGTGACAAAGATAATTGTTTGATCGTTAATGTTTCTTGTAGACAGTATAAGAATACTTGACTGCAGCCGTGATGGTGCTTCTAATCTTCGGATTGGTTAGATTTAGAGGAACGTATTATGACGAGTTTATTAATTGCGTTCCCTGAGGCTTAAATATTTATCTTGCGTGTTTTAGGGATGACACTGTCGTTCTGGGTATAAACATAGCGGATGATTAATTTAAAAGTAACTATTATACATATATGGCAGTGCGTTTGAGGAACGTGATTATTTTCTAAGCTGGACACCTTGTATGGATATAGGTATATATATGTAAATACGTATTGCAGCGACGTAAAGCGATACGTGGCACAATGGACAGATATGTTACTGTAAAAGAGACTCGTAAATATTTGAGAGGTTCCATCGCCGATTACTTACCGGTCTGGGTTACTAAACTTCCGTTTCATGTTAACCTACCATTAGTCGAGCTTTCCGAAGTTATACTTCCGTCAGCTCCAACCGTCGCTAGAAGGAAAACACTTTGTTACGGAATAGTCAGGTGTTATTCAAGCCATTTGCAAATAATTCGCATATTAAAGTACATACGCACTGTTATCCAGTCATAGTACAAACAAAAATTTAACTTACGAAATTGCTACACAGAACAAGATTTATATGAACGTTAAAGATATACCTAAATGGGTACGAAAAGCATATATAATGTAAGAGCGTTTCCCGCTAGTAGTCACCATGATGGAAATTGTGTCAGGAGGTTTGGGAGGTGCCAATGGATTTTTGAAATTCAATGAAAATGAAAAAAAATTGAATCTTGCCACCCCTCTCCGTCCCTTTCTTCGTGTGCGTTCTACGTCAACGGACGCATCGTTATCTCTCTCTTGCTCGCACGGTACGGCAGCGGCTGCTGTACAGGTTTTATATAGAGACTATAGAACATATGGAGGACAGCATAGAGTTGTACCTACGCGTGTAGACGAGTCTGAATTTCTGTAGCCTACATAGGAGATTGCACGCAACTCCTGAGGGAGCACAGATTGAAACGGGGACTTGGGGGTAGCGGCTGCTGAACGGGGGGAGGGTAGGTAGGGTGTAGGGGTTGGAGGCGTTCGGCTAGGGTTGCGAGTTATGAATTAACTGTCACCGCCTCTTTGATTTGTGGTAGCTTTCTCTTCTGTCTCTTTCTATCCTTCTTTCCCACAAAGCAATTCTCTCTCACTTGTACTCGTTCGTACCTCCACGGGCTTTTTGCATTCGAGGAGATTTATTTTTCTACCTGTTCTTTTTTTTTTTTTTAACGAATTGACCCACTTTGATTGATAGAGATGTATTCCCGGTTCCCATTGCGATTCAAAGGTGTCCCATGTATTTTGGATTACTCGAAGGACCCTGGTCCTTTTTACTTTGTGGCGTGCATGATATAGTGTATACATTGATGGGGATGTCAATCCAAGCAAAATCGCGTATTACCACCACTCCGCCCCCTTTTTCCATCCACCTTCCTCGGTCTCGGAAAATCTTATTGAGGTAAAATGGGATTTACTGCATAATTCTACAGACTTCCATTTGTTACGCGACCTAATCCTCGTATCCGGACTATTAACGATTTCCCTGAATTCCTGAGTAGTCCTCGTGTATACTTCAGAAGATGTTTCTCGACGTATCTAACTTGTCTGACTAATATATACTCCGTGCGATGCATTACTGTAGACTTACTATAGGAAGAGATAACAAGGTCTCTTAGCGATTAATAACGTAGTAACTCCTTAGTTTATTAACGACTCGAGTCGAACTTTGCACTTTAACAAGTGAAAGTTATCGTCGAGGAGGTTCTTCCAATATCGATGCTTTCCTCCTTAGCTGACTTTAATTAATTCATTTAATTATTCGTAAAGTTTTACGTTCTCTCGGAAGTGTCTAAACGTCTCTGTATGCTTCCGTATAGACATTATAGGCTTGGTACAAGAAGACTTGTTGTCATTTTCTTCGAAAATAACTTATCTGACGGTCCTGCGAGATCAGTCGATTCGATTGGCCGGAGAGTAACGGGGCAATTGGAGCCTAGAAGCCTGCGGGCAAATTGCGGCAAATTGACGATAAGGTTGTCTCGTCTCTAACGACGAGACAATACGTTGCCGCGAGACAGAATCGAGAGAATGCTAGGAGAGAAAGAGAGAGAGAGAGAGAGTGAGCACGAGAGCAGAGAATGGAGAAAGGACTTGCGCACTAATTGAAATATTGTCTTCAAAGTTGTGCCGTTAGACGGGGCATTTGTTTCGCAATAAACAGAGGTTTAAGACAGTTTGCCAGGCGGCTTGTTTGTAACACGCTGTGTCGAGGCACGAGAGTGAGTAAGCTATAGATAATGGATAGAAGGGTGAAACTAAGAGAGACTGAAGATGGTTAAGAGAGAAAGAGTGAGAGAGACAGACATCGAGAGAAAGATATATACTCTCTTCGTTCGTTATCTTCCTATAACGTTCATTCGCTAAGATGGTAAGAATCAGCTAAGGATTTCGGGCAATTTGTAGGTTGAACCTACTGATCCAAAATTAACCTTTTTTCAATAAGATCACTTGTTAAGAGGGCAGCAGAAGATGTTGTGCGGGGATTATGTAACTTAACGATTGATAGCCTGGTATTCGTAATAGCTAACGGCTCGAGACTCCTTAGCTTCTGTTAAGAGTAAAAGGACTCTGAATGCTAAAGCCGGCAAAACTTTTTCACGCGAAAGAATTATTATTCCCAGTGGGAAGTGGCGGCATAAGCGAAGGAGCACCCATTGCCTCTTAGGTCTCAGGGAGGGAAAAAAATGGGGTATTATAAAATTACAAACATTTATTTGTGGAAAATGCTAAGTGGAGAGCTGAGAGCTCGACTGCCCCCGCCTTGGAAAAGTGGTTATTCGACTTCTTGATAGCACGCACCCCCTTGCCTCTATACCGCCTTTGTGCTATCAAATTCGCGGAACTGCCAGGTATTGTACACTGATCTAGGAAAACGACGTTGCATTTGAAGCGGATCAGTTGATTGTCTCTTTTTTTTTCTAATTTACTTTTCTTGTAAAAACACTATGGCACCGAGTACATGAAATTCGTATAGCGAAGGATCGGTACAAGAGAAAGCAGTTTTACTCTTGGTCGAAAGTTAGCCGAATCGTAGTATGGCACGGGGTAGTAACGTAGGGCTGGAGGGTTGGGTCCTGGCAAAATTGCAATTTGTTAAGGGGGTAGAGGAGGAGGGGGGGACTGTAGTCAGAGGGGGTGTAATTCCAAGCAGAGAAATGGCTCCACATACCAAGGAGGGGAGAGAGAGGATTTATCAACATCTCATTCCGCACTAACTAGACACAGGTTATGTAGGAACTCGAAAGATATTACATCAGCGACGTGATGATAGGGCACGCTGCATTAAATTGCATCTGGCCGTTGCAGGAATTTAACCCCCATTACGTTCCACGAGTTATGCACTATCGTGGGAGCGTGCTCGAGGCGCCATCCGAAAACTCACGGTCGTTTGATTAACCCAGTGAAATCGATTTGAAAATTGATGCCGCCTCCAGGAGCGTATCTCACCAAAATAGTCCACCAACTAGAACTACCCTTTAACCTCTTTAACCTCTGGAAGACGCGCTTCCCTTGCGAACTATTCCATGGAAGAGTCAAGAATGGGAACCGCTAAAGATAAATAAAGGGTGGTACATATTACGATTGGGGGATCGTACGGAGGGGTGAAAGAAGGTGAGCTTGTTAATCGAGCGATCTAACACGCGAGGCTGAGTCGAGTGCGAGATAAAATACATTTGGCTGCTTTTATGCGTGTAAAGCGTACGCACTACGAAGAGAGGGTGGCAAAGAATGGATAAGGGTAGTTTTCACGAGAGTATGGCGTAAGGGGATAATTTAGCTATTTGGCGGTTTTGATTCGAGCAAGAGCCCTTGAGGCAGGAGTGTCCCCTTCCCCCGCGCTCCATCTCTTCTAGACAATTTCAAACTTTCTCTCTGTATCCTTTTCACCCTTATTTTATCATGTACGTCTCTCTCTCTCTTTCTGTCTGCCTGTTGTCGATTCCCACTACCTCAACCTTTATCCAACTTCTATTCAGCATCCATCCACAATTCTCCCTTAAACTCCGCGGTACCATCCCTCTCGCATACTCTCGCCCTTACCCTTCTTTGCAAACGTTTATTTGATCCACCTTGACATCCCCAAACAACAACTTGAACGGCCTGAGAAAGACGTTATGAACAGGTCCGATCATTTACATTCGACATTAATTTAGCCAATATTAATAATTTTTCATTTTCAACATTTTATCAATTTAACAGACTGACACCTTAGAACTTCCATTTTCTTTGATTTGGCATATACCTTTTTACGTGGAAACGATTTCCAGTTGTCCAGCTGTCCGCTAACCTCATGGTGGATTCCCATTTTAGAGACGACTCGCGATGCACTAATTTGTATTTAAAGGTTTATTGGATGGACCCGTAGCCGTACGGCAATTTCACGCTTCACAAGAACCACTCTATACTCGATTCCTGTTTCCTCACTCTTCCCAACTACCATACCTATATTATACAAAAGCCCATAGACTTGGTTCTCGATACCCGGCCTTTCCCACTTATAGCTAGTGCTGCCTACCTATGGGTTTTCTACTACTTTTTCATCAATTCCCATGGTAGCGTCCACCCTTTCCGTTATAACAAAATCAATGGTGCGATTTTATCTCATCGTATCGGCTGAACGTACTTCTTGGTCCTTTTCCTTCATAAAACTTCGTGCGAATTTTTTTTCTTTTTTTTTTTGCTCTCGATAGACACGCACCTGCCTCTGCCAATAGGAAAAGACACAGGAATCTGCTTTAGAACTTTTAGGAATAAGGGCAATGGCAATGGGAAATTATTTTTATTTCTCTCTTCCGATTATAGTCCTAGACGTTTCTTCTCTTTTAGGATTAAAAAAAAATGATATTGCTAGGTACCTCTATCACCTAGACATGATCCTCTCCCTTTTCTTCTCGTCTTAGAAAGATTTTCCGGATTCAAGGATTTTTCATCTCGCGTATATTTTTTATTCAGTCGCTACTAATTCGTACTCCGAACCAGTTTCCTCCTCTCGTCTTGCCTCACTCTGGTATAGCTAATGGTACCTCCTTACCCCTACTCAGCCAGCTACACTTTGTTTCTCTTGGATGCAATTTTAATCTCGAATTCCAAGAAAATTACCTCCCCGTCAGACCCCCTTAAGCGGCTACTAGGTGAGATTGCTTCTGCAGGCTGTCAGAGCGCTTGATGTATAACGAAAGTGTTCAACTTTTCACAAAAATACTTTTCTCGCCGCCATAAAAATGTGCTTCTTAACCTTAGGTCTGTTTTGAGAATGCCCTTAACTTACCTGCTTGTGTACTGAATGAAACACGTTGGTTGATCCAGTGAGAATTGAAGTTTGTCCTTACCGCCAGGTTAGTTACACGAAGTCACGTGGAAATCCATGCTGGTATTCTTAATCAAAGTGGAAGCTGACATTTTTTAAAAATATTTCACTTGTCTGGGAGAAAGTATTGGGATTTACCAGGACGGCTGTAATTTGGACAAGAGCGATCGCCCGGGCTTAGCATGCAAACGTGAAATTAGAAGTTTAACAGTGAAACCTGGGGGCCCTTATTCTCAATTCACCCTTATAATATATTTACACTCGGGAAGCGGTAGGATCACCATTAAGGTCCTGAATAAATTGTTATTTCTTTGGATAACGGTAATCGCATGTTTTTATTGATATACAAGATATACATCGCTTGGTAGCGTCTGCGACGTGGCTACGTACACAAAGTGATAGGCGCGTCTCATTTCTGACAATGAGATTCAATTCGTTTCTTTTTTCATTTCTGTTTTCTCCTTTTTTTTTTTTTTAACCGAGATAAAAGCCAGGTACCATCAGGATCGTGTCGATGAACTTTTCTCCAGATCAGCGAGTCGCTTTGGACTACGAGCATACGCTTCTGTCATCAGCCTGACAGACACCTTCCGGCCTGGCGAGAAAGAGCTTTCCGTTGGCGCATGCGCACAACTGGTATACCGTTATCTCACGAGATGATTGATGCGATCTTGAATGCTGCTCGGAACCTGTATGACTCTGCCTTGGACTGGCGGTTCTCAGACCTTTCAGGAAGACAGACTTGGCGTCGATTCTTACGGCGCCGGCGACACTCTGCAACTTCATGTCTCTCAAACAGGATGCTGCGATCTCACCCGCCCAAGACTCCAGCACGATCCTCTGTGGCGCTCTCACCTCCAGATCTCTCGTTGGGGATTCTAGCCTGAAATAAAACAAAAAAAAGTTAATACAATAAATATGTATCTTAAAAATCGAATATGAGAATCGGTAACAGATGAGAATTATCGTTGAAATATAAAAATCACGATTTTTTTTTCTAACGAAGTCAAAGAAAAAGTCTGACCTCGATACCTCAACCTCTCCGCGTTGAGGTAATCCATTCTATCGAGTATAGGTACCTTATTCCGTCGTACTAGCTATACCGGTACTATTACTACTCGTACTAGTATTTTCCCAGTACCTTTACTACAGTAACAACGTTTCTCCTCACGCGCGATATTTCATATCTGGCGCAAATCCAATCCTATGAATATAATTTTCCGCGCGAGCAAAGTTTTATTGTAATCGTAAATCCGTCTGTAAATTGGCTCGCGCTATCAATAACTGCGGTCCGTTTCCTACTATTCCTTCCCCGCCTAGCTGGCTTGTAATACGGAATGGCTTTTCGAGAAGGAGAAATCGAGGATTGACTCAAAGATTTTTCCGATCGAGAAATCTTCGATCCCACTATCGTATTTTTGCCTACGAAAATTCAATAGTTGACACTAGGTATACTTTAACAAGAATGAATTATGCTCATATTATTTATCCTGTATTACTCCTTGATATACTAATTCCATTTACTTGAGTCCGTGACCGGATTCCGCCCTGACCATTGGCGTCTGGACACTTCCTTGGAAGACAGCACCACCGACACCTGTTACACGCAGCGTCTTCGCCCCGACGACGACCTGATCTTCGTCCGCAGAGAACAGGATATTACCACTAGGATCGGTTATGTGAAAACCCTTGGAAATGCAGTCGAGTTTATCCTCGGCTGGAATTTAAAAAAAATAACTCTTATAGAATGGATAACTATGGATAATGAAATATATCGATATCGATATTTATTACTAAATTACCTAGAGTGAATCTGGCAAGAAGACGCCCATCGTGCGCCCTTGCTGAGGCTGTGAAGTTGCTCCATGATTCCAAAATCAAATTTCTACCCCTACGGGATCGTACGGACGATGCCACCAGGGCGTCCAAGACGGCAGCCTGTCCTCGTAATTCCACACCTCCTGGTACTACCCTTAGGGAGCCGATACCCTCCTGAAAAAATAAACGAAATTCTCTTGAATGTATCTGCGTAAAGTAAGAGGGTTTAGAGAGGGAAAATAAGGGAAGAAGCGTATTTCGTAGAGATTTTATTATCCCTTCCTTCCAGCCTCCAAGCTCCTATCCCAGGCGACTAACAGAATGTCTGAAAAGTTTTCGTGGACAAGTTCGTTGAGACTTTCTGACACGAAGAGTTTCTAAGCTGTGTAATACCAGAGACAATGCTGAATCCAAATATAACTGTTAAAGAGAGATATTTATTTCTAAGAAAAGGGTATAAAGTGATGGTAGTAGGAGTCTAGGTGTTTTTAGATTCAAAAAATTTCGCGGTACATAGGATAGCTTTTATCCCAAGATATATATATATATGAATCTTCTCTTATATATGTTTGTGTCGTCTATATTGGTTTCCAATGATTGGTCACTCGATCGGAAGCAATTGCCACCACACACGAGTACACTGGCAGAGTAGCAATGGATGAAGTTACATTATACCCAGAGTTGGGATTTCTGGAAGCTGGTAATACGCCAGGAAAACTGAAAACTGTTAGAGCCCAAGTTGTATTTTCTCTCCGCTGTAACTAGCGACTGTTACAGCATTTTCAGCCCTTGAAAATCGTACTGCGGGAATACACCGTGGAGATGCTACTGGTAAATACACTGTGGAATAGCTGAACGTTAGTATCGGGCCACTCGATTAGCCAAATCGTTTAGAAAATTATACCCTCTCTTCGTTCTACTTAACGTTACCATAAAGTTAATGGACTCGCTCGTGAAATTGCAGCAACGGGCCGGCATAGTCTTTCTTTTGGTTTTAAGGGCATTTTCGTTAAACGACATATACCGTTTTCTTTCACATCGATATCGTTCTCAGGATACCTAATAGCGGCATTGTAAAAGTCTATGCTAGATTACTCCGTTAGATTTGTATTTTTTTAGAGACTGTATATATAACGATAATTCATTATATTCGACAAGTAGTTAATTACATTTAAATAATAGAAAAAATATATAAAACAAAAAATCAGGATATCCTTGAACGATACTGGACGGTTATAAATTAATATACGAAACGCGTTATTTACATGGATTAAATTCCTATTTCACACATTGACCACAGGCAGTTTTAGCAGTTGGCTTGATTCGTTTTTTTTTTTCATCCCCTATTCCCTTTTTCGTATTTTTTTTTTGCATTTGTCAAAGGCTTGAATACGTAACCAATACATTTGCCGAGACCATGGTATGTCGCGTTTAGATTTATTCCGACGTATTTATCGGCACCGGGAATTCCAGACTGATCGTGCGTCGCGACGCCTGAACGTCGTTAGAACGTACATGAATTTTCATTAGACGACAAAAAAAAAGTCCTGCGGGTAGGAAACTGGAATAATTACAGCTCGTTACATCTGCTGCTTCTATATCAAGGTGAAATGATGGAATGCGTATAAGTAAATCCCACGAAGATACAGGACCATGTTAACACTACTGATTTTAATCCTATAATCCTGTCGAAATAAAAGTCTTTCGCCATATTACAATAATGCACGGATACGGGAGATGAATTATTCTCGTATACAAGTTCGGCAAATTTCTGCGTTCGGTAGCGAATAATAATTTCGCACATGCCGATTGCATTAGCGCGGCTATTAATGCTGCACGGTAATTAGTCTTGTCGAACATTACGTACGTGCAACGATTAAATAAAAAAGAATAATAACCCCAAAGAAATTATTTTAAACTAAAAGTACGAGTTTCCGTGAGGATGTAGAGGCAACATTTTTTTTTTGTTTACAAAGACTTGGCATTCTTTCATGTACTAATAAGGATTAAATAAAGGCTATAACGTAAGACAACAGAAGAAAGATTTGAGGGATCAGAGCGACCTCGACTGTTTGAAGAATTATTTATTATTTTTAAAATATTTATACAAACGGTTGGTGATCTTTGAGACAAGAAGCCTAGCGGGCATCATTAATGTACGTTCTCTTACTGTTCTCTTATAATATTCCGTTTACTCTCTGTCCCTCTGAACTTCTCTTACTTTTATTCATATCCCTGATTCTCCATTGCCCGTGCAGCCTCCTGCCACGGAATTTCTCCCGCCTTCGTCACCATTTCCCATTCAGCGCACAGGCAGCCTTTAATATAATAATTTATTGTACTCCTCGTCCTCTAATTAATTTTTGCCTCCAGGCACCAGAGACTAGTAGAAAAAATTCAGGAGTACGTTTTTCGAAGATTCACAAGTACTCTATCTCGCGTATCCCTCAAGTACCTCAAAATATCATCGACGTGCATACAGTTACCCTCAAAATTAAACGTACATTCATATAAAAAAGATTTGTCATGAAAAAAAATATGAATTCCATAAATATATTATTCTTGTAATCAGCAATTATTTCATACATTTTTGTCTACGACACAATATAAGTTTTTTGCTAGTGTGTTATTCAATGTTAACGGGGACTGTATGTAAACTCGGCCACACATACTCTAGTGGAGTGGTTTTATATACCTGACCAGGATAATCTTCTGTTTCTAGATGGGTAGTAGGGTTGTACTCTGTGTCCACTTAAAATTCATGCTTCCGTTTCTACTATATTGGACTGCATGCTTGTGCTCTATAATGGATATGCTTTAGTACTGGCAATATAGGCAGGATAATCTATAGATAGTGTGCTGGATGGAGGATCCACCCTTTAGTGGAGGGTAGTTATGGGGATCCGTATGGTGCACGGTATTAGGTAACCCGGGTATCTGTTCCCTATGACCATACGTGTAAGCCGTTAGTGCCAATATACCTGTCGACCGTAACGCTTCGGGTTATTTCCTTATAACCAGCGTGTCTCTTAAGTACCTATGGATTTTCTTTACACGCTTTTAAAACACATTCACGACGTCTTTGTATAATGGGATACGTAAAATATGGTAGGTAATCTGCATATTATATACGTATGACACGTATTGGTTTTGTTGATATATTGGAAACTGGTAGTTGAATGATTTTAACTTTTTTTTTAAATCTTTTATCATCGATAGTGCTACACTGTTGCTACTGGGTGTTCACCAGATTCGAGATTGGAGGTACTGATTTTCGCAAAAAGGATATATTCGAGTGGTTCTCGATCGACGGGCTAATTAGACTCTCTGTAGAAATCAGTCCCGGAAGACGGGCGAAATTCAATTCCCAACGAACAGGAGTGAATAAGGATGAAGGGTGGGAAAGGGTGATGGCGGAGGGGTTCAAAGGGAGAACCTGTGAAAGCGAGAGAGAGATGGAAGAGCCAGTCACCTCGATGACTGGCAGAGTATTTGAAACCGGCATTGTTAATTGATATTAAAAGATCCTTGCTTTAAGGTCCCCTTAATTAATTTCATCCTTCGGGACCCTGTCGTCGTTTTGATGGAAAACATTTTTTTACGTACAAGACAATTTTCTTGGTTATATTTAAATAATTGTTTTTTGTAAGCTTCATCGAGAACAATTTATTTCTCATTTCGGATGTCATTTTTTTTTTAAGAAGCAATAAACGATAAGTGTGTAGGAAGGTGCTGTGATCTATTTGATGGTAATAGGCGATACTGGAGGGAAAGAAAATGGTGTTGCCTAAAGTGAACGGGAGGATTCTGAGGATCGTAGCGAGCGACTGAGGGATGAAGTAAAATAAGAAACGGAGTCCCTACATTTCCCACGGGATATTTTCTCCAACCGAGTAACACCAGACTCCTTAGTTACAGATTGATACTCAATTTCCATCGAATTTAGTTCCCATCGTAGGATCATCGTGAGAGATCAGGCGAGTCCCAGTAGGTAAACTTGATAATGGCCACCCAGATATCTCCTGGTATGCTTTTTATACCGTCTTTTATCAGAAAAGTTCTTTTTTCTTACAGTTACATAAAAGATTTTTCAACGTGTACCTACGAGAGTAGAATCAATCATAAAATTTCATTTCGATTAACGAATCGATTACGTGTATTCGTATTTCTTGATAATCCATTAAAAACGAGGACTTTAAGAAATCGAATTGCACAGAAAGAAGTCTTCGACAGGGATCTCAGCCTTTACAAGTAAATTATAATAAGTATTTCTCCCACCCTGAAGTAGTTCACCCCCTATCCCCCAAGAAGAAGTATTTGGGGTGGGTTAAGAAAACGTGGGGCAGAGAATGACGGGGGTGGTAGGAGCGCTGAACTTCAGCGAAACTAATTTTAAGCCGCAAGACAGAAGTCGACTTTAATGGCTGTCCAAAAGTTACAAAGCGTTTTCACGTAGCGGCGCGTTTAACGTAAGATACGAAAGCCACACCCTTATCAACAGCTAATCGCGAAGCAATCGAATTATCACGGCGTAATAAAATGAATTCAGCCATCAGACAAATTACCCTTAATATTTTTACCCTACCAACCGTATGACACTACGCGTTTGGAGTAAAGGCGGACACGTATGTATAATCGTACAGTTTACTCAAAACGTTCATTAACGATTGCGAAATCGCTATTTTTATTTTCAAATCGAAGAGTTCTTCGCCATGGAATAAGCCGAGCTCAAAACTTCCAGTAGCTCTTGAAAAAAGGGCACAGTAGGAGAAATTCCAGAGAAATGATTGAATGAAGGAAGAATGAAAAGACAGGGAAAGGGGGTAGGAAAAAAAATAGTATCCATTTCCCATACTGAGCATTATTAAAAATCTCAGTACTATGAGGCAATATCAGTGCAGCTCGTGATCTTTTGACTTGGGTCACCAGTGCCAAAAATACCGAAAATAATTAGTTAAGTGTGGAATCTAGCCAGGAGTCTGAGGGATTGTGGCTCACTTGGGGAATAAATTTATCTCTCGGCCAAGAATCTTCTCACTCTCACTATGCTCTCCGAGAGAATGTTTCACGGGTATTCCTTCTCTCCATTGCCTATCCCCATTGTCCATTCCCCACCTAGCCCACCTAACGCAATCTCTAAAATGTCTCGCGAAAATGACACGGACCTAAGTCGCAGAAGGCTTCCTCGTTCCCTTGCCTTATCCCCATGAGGCACCGTTGAAGGAAGTTTGCTCAGTCTGGTAAAATAGCGCTTCTATGAGTTCCAACTTCTCCATGATTTATTTAAGCACGACGCGCGAGAGAGCTCGATGTCGATCTTCGGCTCTCGTCTATATAGAGAGAATAAAGAAAAAAATATAGTACGAGGTTTCGTGATCGATGTCAAGGCTAAGCAAACTGCGAGGTTAGATTTGTGCACTTAATCTGAAGGATAGTCTTACCGAACTGAACTCCATGACCTTGAGGAGCCAGAGCGTAAGGGCGAGATTAAGGATGACCATGACCATAAGTCCCAGAACGAGGGAGTACAGGCATCTTTTTCGCCAGCCATAAACTCCTAACCTGAACCCATTACAGGAAGGCGATTCGTTGTTGGGTGGACTGCTCCTGGAGGATGGTCCAGGATTCTGATGTGGAGTACTCTGCCTTGGTATACTGTTTGAATTACCAGCCTCGTCCGACCAGTTGGTCTGTCCACGTGGCATTCTGCGAAAGTATAAAGGTCCAATAATTTATTATAACAGAGAGAAGCATGGGTATGGAGGGGAAAGGGGGCGAAGGGGCGGAGGGTGGATGATAGACACTCTAGAAGTGAGCTTTTGGACGCGCGCGAAAAGTATTTGCAAATTAGCGGGGAGTAATCAGTGTTAATCCAGCGGGGTGGCAGGTTACGAAATAGTAGCTATTAACGCGCGCTGCGAGCGCGATGGAGAACTTATGCAAAGCTGCCCGCAAAATGCCTGACATAACTTTCTTCCTAATCCCTAGCCATGGCCCGAAGCCCTCTCGTTCTCTTTTAATCTTCTGTCTCTCTCTCTCTCTTTCAATATATATATATATATATGTTTGTATATTCACCTTGACTATGTTGCGCATGGATGATAGGTACTTGTGTTTAGTTTTTAAAGACCTCTTCTTTTTCTTTTCGGCAAGAGCTATAAGGGCTAAAATATTCAATAACGCCAGGCTCTGGCCCAGTTAATTATGCTACGCGGCGATAAAAAGCTTCGTCGCGAAATTAAAAGCTTGAAGATAAACCAACATGGATGACTGCTAAGAGAAAAAAGAGAGATAGAGACTATGTAGAGAACGTAAATAATTGATATACAGTGAAACAGCATTGAGTTGAAACTTTCGTTACTTAACGTTTAAAAAAAAAATATGCGTTATTTTTCGAAAAGATATTACAACGAAAATTAAAATAACAAAATAGTTTGAGTGTCAATACTCGGTATTTAACTTTCTTTGATTTTTCATTCGAAACCTCTCGAGCAGTGTTGAAAACCAAATTAAATAAAACATCTTGTACTTCTTACTTGCTTCGTAACTGTCTAGCTACCTGTTTGCGTGTCTCTTGGTAAATAAATCAACAGCTAGAGAGAGCGAGCGAGACGAAGGTATGGTAACGTGAAGACAGAATATATTTGCAATCGTCAAGTTTCATTTGAGCCAGGAAAATTTATATCTATCTATTTGCGCTAACTTCTCGAAGCGTCGGTCGTCGGCCGGAACCACTTAAGTTCCCGTTGCCGTTGCGGCTTGGCAGTTGAAACCAACTAAATTACCAGCGCCAACTCAATTCGAGGCCACTCCGCTCGATTACTTAAGCTTCCTTTCCATTCTTCGTTATAGCGGCAAGGAGAAATACACGTGCTACCAATGTTAATTACCAATTCGACGACTTTGACTGATATAGCAAAGAGAAGTCTCACTGAAGTACGTATTAAAATCTATAGAATTCAAAGTTATCTCTACACGTATTAACTAGTTGTACGTAATATCAGGTTGGTACTATTGACGAATATTAATACACACGGGATACGTCATATTGAAAGATCCATAGTATATATCTGAAAATACGTAAATCCAAAATATCAACATCGATATTTCTTTCAATGGGTATGAAAAGTGTATCCCACTTGAGTATCCAAGCTGGGATTATTTTGAAAGAGTTCCTATGGCGTATCGGTTGGATGCCGTATCTATATGTATCCTTACTATACGTAGAAACAGCGACAGTCGAGAGAGACTCGAAGCCAGAACGGGCAAACCACAAAGTCCCCAAACTACTCGAAGCTCCATTGGTGGTCCAGGTATGTCTACTAAATATTTCAAAGGTTGCAGGCTTCGATTCCCATTGGGAACAAACCGAGACACGAGCCAATAGATTAGTGCCACTTGCGAAACGGCCGCAAGCATCTATGCAGACGTGCACTAAGGACGATAACGCGTATATAAAACTCAGACTTCTAAGAGATAAGAGTATTACCTGTATAACAATGGATATTACAGTGAAAGACGTAACTATTCGTGGATGCTTGTTTGCTTTGATTCTTTACTTTGAAATCGTAGTTCACCGAGCGGAAGCGACCATTATTAAAAACAATTTATTTTCCGATTAACATGGAACAACGTAATTTTAAAAAATTAACAGATGAATACGTAATTTCAAGAAAGACAAGGAGTAATTGTTTGGAGGAGGGATAGGGGGAACGTGACGTAAGAGCTCTCCGGGCTTATCGGCTAGTTAGGCCAGGACCACAACTCTGTGGTCCTTCTGTAGGTCGGCGAATGTTGGTTAAGGTGGGTGTGTCGGGCCCACGAGCCAAACATAGTTTAACTGGAATTGCTGCTAATAGAGTCGTTCGTCATAGGTAGAGATGGGGTGGAATTAGAGGGCGTGCGAGTGAGTAAGAATGAGAGTAAGGGACGAGGGTAGGAAAGTATATAGGCCACCCCTTTATTTTCTCGCAAGGAAATTGCTCGGTAATTTCCGTGAAAAATGTCGGGATTACAATAGGACTGTTAAGCCTTACTGCACCCTCTATGGGTTTCCTAATTCATGGCTATCTAGAACTTTATGGAATTTCTATGCTTTTACAAAAGCCGCACCAACGTTTCTTCTTGTAGTCTTAATGCAGTGTACTGTGCCATTTTCTTTCTGCTTTTCGCCTACTATCTTTGTGGGGGCAGGAAGGGGATTTGAAAAGAGGGGGCTGCACGAGCCTCCGTGGCTGTTAGTAAAGGGCTGGAAAGGAATTGGGTTGTTGTTAACAGCGTGCCACCTCTACGTGAGCATCAATGTCGTTCATCTTTCTCGACTTTACGCTTCCGTACAACTGTACGGGGGGTGACTGTTAGAACTCGACAGAGATGGAAGAAGTTGAGGGAAGTTAAAATCAAACTGGCTTTTCGTGCTTAGGGGTTGATATTTTTCCCGTTGAATTACTGGACACTGCGGATGCTAGGTTATTGGCTGTATGATTCAATCGAAAGATCAAACAGGGGTTGGCTGTGTACTGGGCCACCGGAAGAGGGGAAGACCTGTTGAAATGCTATTGATATTTTCGGATTGCCAAAGGAGAATTGTTGTTTGAAGATTTTTATATTTCAAAAAAAAAAGAGAAGTAAAAATAATGTGGTAAATCTTTTTATAAAATTTCAAAGAATTCAATAACCAATATAATTTGGGTCTGGTTTTTCTGCTTTTTCATTTGTATACACGGTAATATTAATAAATGAAGTAAATATCGAGTAGTGTAATTGAAAAGTCAAAATGCCTGATAATTATTATCTGGGTTAAAATGATTAACGTTAATACAGAGATCACCTTTTATAGTGTCCTATAGATGGTATGCGGTGGTTAATACTTCCGATTTGGCGAATCGTTAAAATCACCATTGCGCAACCGTGTTCCCACGCGTCGGAAATACGCGTGGCGGTTGCGCCGGCCGCAGCGTAATAACGTGTCGGCGCGAGCAATAATTTTGGAAAATGAATATTTAGGCGTAACGCTTATCGATTTGACTAGAATCGGCGTTTTAACGGGAAACGACAATGCGCTCTTGGGCAACACTGTACATTCATTTAATTAAATGAAATTTCATTATTGTCGGTTGCTCGCGCCATTGAAATCATTGTCAGGTTACATTCTGATTCAACGCGATTAAAAATACTGGTTTAATTGTACCGTAATACGGCTATACGTTCGCTTCTGTTGCTCTTTAACCGTACAGTCCTCTGTTATGCAGCCATCCACTCTCTTACGTAATCCAGTATTAGCCTAGTTGCCAGCCAAATGTTTTCTACCCCCTTTGCAGCCGTACAGAGTGTCATGAGCTCCATTACACTCTCACTTTGGCTGCTTACCAGAATTGCTTGGAGAAATTCCGTCGGGGGTTTTCAGATTGTTTCTACTACTCCACATTGCCGCTGTACTGAAAGTCGTAAGAAGGACTTCATGAAAATTTGCTCTGTTCTTTAAGCGCCGGAAACTATAGTTAAAGCGTCTGACTACATAAGTTCGGATATCAGATATGCTATGCCGTGAAAAATTGTGAAGCCCCAAAATCAGTTTGTCCTAGGGACTTCCGGCGATGATGTTAAAAAATTTGCCAAAATTAATTACACAAGAGATTTCGAGTAATCCCCGGATTTTAACGCTACGCTTAATTATTTTGGAGATTAATTTGCGTAATTTGAAATTTGTGAAAAAATCATGAAAAAAAAAAATAGGCTGAGGAGGAAAATTAAATAGCATTGAATCGACGGATAGTACAAGGTTGGACGCGTGGCGGTATCTAATGTCGCAAGAGAAATCGGTTTAGAGAGTGGAAAAGAGCTGCTTTGATCTCGTTACCGGCTCAACCCATAGAGCTTAGCTACGAGCTGGGCACCATCCCTCGTAAACTCAATATTTCGTTCTTCCCTTACCTTACCTTGCCAGGCTTTAAGCTATTACGTTACCTTACCCAATACGACCTTATTTTATTTCAGCATGGAATTTATATTTCATGCATGAAAACGCATTATGCCAGCTGCGCTGAAATTTGTGGCTGGCCTTAAAGGACAGTAACCTCTTATATCGCGACGTACCAAACTCAAACCTCCACACCGTTTATTGCGTCCTGAAATTTCCTCGTGATATTTGAACTCTCCTATCAAATAGACATAGAGCAGCGAGTCGGGAGGATTCTACGGCAAAGACCGATATAGCGGAGAACGATTCGTATACGATCATCCCATTGGAATACCCGTTTTCAGGATTGACCTTCTATAATTTCACGAACGTTTTCACCTGGAATACACCTTAGAAGAAAATGTTCGATACTGGTGAAAAAAGATAAAGAGATAAAGAGTGCGAGAGTAGGAAAGTATCTATAAGTAGATATCGTATATAGCTGTCTGCCCTGTCCATTGGCTTTTGCTCGTCTTACGATACCGCTGACATTTTCCCATCGAATGGTTACACATGTATGAGGTACATAATGTGCAGTTATATGTACCTATATACACAGGTATATATGAGCTAACCGTGAAAAGTGCAGCTTGGCATTTTCTATAGAAAAGCCGCACCAGTTGAATTCTATGCAATTCTTCTCGTTCTTAACTATATATACATGTATAGAATGTACCTACAACACGTAGGCTGGTGGGTGTCGGACGAAGGTTGGTGTACGAGAAGCGACGTAACTACGTCGTACTCTGGCCTCTAGCAGCTACCTATGTATTTTAGATCGTGTCTACGTTCTCACGCTCGCTGTGCATTTTATTAGCGTGCCTCGCGCATTACGACTCGCCAAGTACTAAACCACCCTTGGAGCCGGGGAACTTCTCGCGGAATAATCCTCGCGTTTGTGCCATACAGAGGAGCTGGTACTAGCATGGACTGCGACGCGTTCTGAAGTTGCTCGGATGCTGGAGGAGCCACGTTTCACAGAAGGAGAGAGAGAAAAAGGGTGAAACGAGGTACCTTGACTTTATTCGTTCTCGTATCTCTTGAGAGCCGACAGAGACTGGGATAATGCGAGAATACGAGACACCCGGTATTACTGCCGAAGCGAACCTTTTTTCAGAATCAAATTTTCACACGGGCTCTCAGCCCCTTCATCGAGAGGCTCCTCGACCTTAAGGAGTGACCGACTATACGGCACTCTATGAGCTGGCTGGTAATACTTCGAGGATGGAGGATTTTCCACACACAGAATGGCACACTTTGCTCCTTGTAGGTTTTCGAGGGTGTGCGCCCTTTGGGAAAGGTTGGAAGTAACCCACTTAGGGCTTTCAGGTTGGAGTCTACGTTGAAACGTGTAGTCAAGGTACTATCAAGCTGACGATACATTTCTCTTGATAGTTGGATCGAGGGTATCGAACTTTGAGGTGTGTAACGGGGACGATACGAGCGTCGTCGGGCGTCCCGACGCTTGAACGTCCATGACGTCAGAGGGTCCATTGAACTTGCCTAGGTAGCATCAATCACGTGAGGCCGAAAGTCACTGGCGAGTCAAAAGCTTTCTCGGCTCTCGAGAGTCGACAGGTATAGAGGCTCAAGGGTAGTTTACACGCTCGGCGGACATAAGCTTTTACGAGAAAATAAATTTCTTCCCACCAACCAAGAGCCTGACCACCTCCTATTCACATAGGTTTTTCTCTCGTATACTGACACCTTACTGCTGGCAATATGATGGGGTGGAAGGGAGTTAGCTACACCCATTACCCGTATCCCGGATCTCGTAGAATAAAAATAACGGATAATCAATAACATCCTTAACCACTGCAAAACTAGACAGTTTCGTACTATAGAGCTGTCAGTAGCAGAAAATAGAGAAACATGAAAAATAACATAAAATTGAAAAAAGATAAAGGAAGCTCCTCGTTTCGCCATTTTTAATTCGAGAAACGAGACTTCATTCCAGATTCAAAAGCGATCCTGGTTTACATGAATTGCACGACTCCACACGCAAAGTGAATGCTCTTCGTATAGGCGTCGCGTGTTGAGCGTCGGCGTCGGGATGCTCCTATGCCTTCGTATCGTGGTCGTACTGCAGATTATAGGATACAGTGGCCGATGCGGCTTGAATTTATAACAAGCCGTAACAAAATTTATGAGAAGAACTTTCGAAGGTTCATTCGTACAGGAGAGGTGTACCTGGGTTACTGGATGACTGGCTGGATGCCTGGTTGGTTCGGTGACTGGACGGGACTCGGGTGGCAGAGGAGGCAGCGGTGGCAGAGGTGTAAATGTAGACTCTAATCCGACTGGTGAGCTATCGACAGGAAGATTTATCTCGGCGCACGTACATTTTCGAGCTTCAGCCAGGGAATTAAATTCGCCGCTCGATGCTCGCCAATATTTTATGACGATAGTGATTCAACATTGCTATCGAAGCGTCGATGATTCGCATGGACGCATCATTGAAATTCATTATGCTCATCTGCTAAACGCTTATCAAATAATTTTCTGTTTATTGTACACAATTTATTAATGGTATATAAACCATGCCGGACTCTATTTCCATAATGTACTGTACGAGTAAAGATTAATTATGTGTACAATTTGTATTAAGAATAATAAAAATTCAGACGATCCTATAAAGGCACTATTTAGGAACCTTCTAAGTCATGTATACGTAATCGTGTCTACCTCTTGGAAAAATCTAAATTCGATTCCAATACAATCTTCGATTCGCATTAATTATTCGATAGCGATACCGTCAGCCTGGCTATTAGCGAAATTTGCCGTGTGACTTTGGCAAACTTCAAACGCTCCATCCTATTACGTGGGTCGTTTAAAAAATTAGTCTGCAGGACTTTTTAGTCGAGCCAAAATTAGATCCGTTCAGTTTGATGGACAACTCCGGCAGCTATAGGGTTGAAGAGGGGAAGAGGTGGAGGTGAGACCTACTCAATGTACATTAATTATTCGGTCCTGACCTCGATACTTGGAAATATAATTATTAACTGTTACAATATCCTTATATACCTTACAACCTACATTCGATTTAATGTTCAGGCACTTTCTGATGGAATTGACATTTCTATAATTAGTAAATATAATTATTAAATGACAAATGAAAAAATTACACTTTTCTTTCACCCTTCATTACCAGTCAGAATGTCTTACTAATATCCTTTTATCCAGTGTTTTGTCTTTCGTCAAAAATAACGTCGGAGAGCATCTATCGCTTGTGGTAAAGTAATCGAATGAATAATACAGGAGGTGTTAACGAAGAGGTCGTCCCTCTTGCCCAGACTGAATTTCGAAACTTTCCTAATGGAATCGTGTCCGCTCGTAAACGAAATATTAAACGTTGGTCGTGAGGGACACTGCGTAACGATCGCAGCAAGATTTTCATGCCCTCGCTGCTGGATTAATGTTTTTATGAAAATATACATATACAATTAACCCGTAAACAAGCAAGAATCTTATTATGTTTTAACGTAATTTGTTTTATATGCAAATTTCTTTCATCCTCCGCCTTAACATTTTCATGTGTCAAGGTATCAAGGAATTTTTCAAGAACACAAGGAATCATTCTCCGTGATTAATCTCCAGCGAAGCTTACTACACGTTCGGAAGTTAGTCTAAACAGATTATGGTTCTGTTCACGAAGTCCACGTTGATGCACAATGTGTGTACATTTGAAACACTAACGTGCCTTAGGGGGTTGACGGTAATGTGATTCTACGCTGAGTTGCAAGCTGACCGTCTCCTAACTCGGACCATAACAGAGTCCTTCCTAGGAACTGATGAACGGACGAACCGATGAACTGGTAAACTAACGGAACGCGAAATCTGGCATCTGCATGTTTAGAAATAGCCCGGAGGATTATGAAAGTGTCAGAATTTGAGGTAAAATTACGTAAAAGTCTCGAGTGACCGAAGCAATAATTGTGAGAGTAGAGTATGTATATAAATGCAACAAGCGGTAATGATAGAGTAAGCCTCTAAAGGAGGTGACTCTCTGAAGAGAGAAGTCCGAGTATGCTGGACTTTTCTGGCGTCCTTAAAATCAGCAGGGATGCTGGTAACGAAGGTAAGATAGGGTGGAAATAGGAAGAGACAGAGAAGCCAGCAAAGCGACATCCGAGACCGAAGTCAAACATTGCCGTAGGTAGACACGTTTCACATAGAGTTGAATGCTTGACGGTGAACGTTGAGCTCACGTTTGCTCAAAGCCAAACCGACTCGAATCTCTTGCTGCTATAATAGACTTGGAGACTTCGCTTCTAAGTCAAGTTTATATTATCTAGTTACATTTCAAGCTTAGAATCTAAACAAACGAATAACTAGTGTATGTACCAGCAATTGATGTACTATTCGAATTGCTTATTCCTTTGTTATTTTCATGATAGGACGTTGCTATATGAGGGTTTTCATCAGATAAATTCTAGGCGATAATATCATAGAGACACTTGGGTAGAATTTTCGTCGCTGGTCAGGAACTTCCCTCTTACTGGGCTAACGTAACGCTGTAACCATACTGAGGCTACCTGATTTGCCCGTTGGGCAAACTTCTCGGGAACTTCTCCAACGTGCTAATTTCTCAGTTAGGCGAACACGTATCTCCACTCGAGATAAGGACGAGTCCTGACAAATCTTTGCTTTTGAAAAGTCACGACGCAGTCCCGAGGAATTTGTCATTTCGAAGAAAAATTTTAATCAACGCCTATTACGCGCGTTGGACCATAAACGATTAAACGATTATTTTATATCTTTAAATATTTCTAATGTAACTAAGCAGCAATTTTGACGATGGTGACCACCTATCGACATCTTGAAAAATGATGAAAGAATTTCGAGATGTTTTCTATACACGACACGTTAACGATAATATTTGTTTTATACCAAAGGGAAAGGGACATTCGAAATTGTCTTATTTTCTCACTGTATGTGTATGGGACAGGCGGATTGAGAACTTTTTCGACCCGGTATACGTCCTTTACTCGGTGATTCAGGGGTTTGGGCAGTTTGTAATTACGTACTGCCAGATAAATACGTGAAATCCTGAACTGACCGAGTCGCAAAGCCGCGTCGTGCCTCGCTGAGCAATAAATTATTCAGGTTGGACCACCTGGTAGACATCCCTGATGCAGCCAGATAGAATTAGCAGGGCGTTTGTACCGTCTTGCTCACTCCAATGGACCAAGAGTTACATCACGTTCTGCTGTCTCTGTCACTCTCCTTTTTTTTTAAAAGAGAACGAACTCCTAGTATCATCTTCCCAAGGGTCCAATTTCTTTTTTCCTCGCGGCACGAGGGAGTAAAAATGTACAGGGTAACTAAACGCCTTTACAATAAATTCGTTTGCCGGTAAATTACCGAGAGACTTTCGGAGAACCCTGTAAATCCTCATTTTACATCCAAAGGAGATGAGAATCCATCCCCTAACATGAAACTCTTGGGTTATGGATATAGAAAATGGATCAAGGGATGAGAGAGCCCAGTCACGTATTCTACCACGTACTGATTCATAGATGCACGTTTTCTATGTGCCAGCGTTGGAGTTGTTGGCTTGGTGCTGGTTCCAGCTTTGCACCGCGAGTTAAAGGAAGTAACAAGTTAGGTTAGCACGGCACACAGCACGTATGTAGCATGGAATAGGATTGACAAAGAGGATGAACAGGGGGGGGGGAGGGGGTGGGGGGATTGGATAGTATTGCTGGGTTATGGCATTAGTGGTATGACCATACAGTACGATAAGGTACCATGAAGTTTTAGGGGTTGATTGTCAATGGCAAAACTTACGGAGGGTTTAGGGGATGGTGAAATTGGGAAAGTTAAGATAGTGTACAATAAATATGGTGATGCTATTGTTTTTACATTAAATAATTATAGCAAATAAATATGTACACTTTGGGGATGCAATGCGAAGAAACGAATAGGGGTTGTGGTTAAGGGTGAAATAGTGTGACGCAACGACAGGGAAATTTACCATCGAAAAGAAATGACCAGACTGCTATGCAGAATCTTATTGGTCGTTGGTCGCTACTCTCCTTGAAGATCTGTCAATATTCTGAGCTTTTTTAAGCCGGAAAGCCCTGGGATGGATGGTCTATCTAGGGCGGAAGGAGTGGCGAACCGAGATAGGGCTAAAACTACCTCCCTGACTTCTACCCCCGGTCCTTCGGTACCGGAGTACCGACAAAATACTCATCCCCCAATATTCAAGAAGCAGAGAGTGAAGAGAGGGAGAGAATGCTCCTCCGTAACATAACAGCCAACCTGTGCTATACTGTATACAGTGCCGAAGCGATAGGACGTTTCAATTTTCACCCATACTACCCCTATTTTCAACGAGCCCTCAATCCTCTCCCCTCTAAGTCCCACGAACTAATATCCCCGTGGTAAAAAGTTTCTGAACCTAGAGCGCACTCTGGCGACTACATTGTGAAAGTCCTAGTGTATTCCCAGACATAATAAGGCGCACAACTTTAAGGTAAATATCACGTACAACCCCTTGGGGAGCATCTTAGAACCGATATCAACCCTTATAGCTAGAAGAAAACTTTGGTCTTTATAATCAAAAAAAGCACACTCTATATATATTTTGGTGTTTCTCAAATATATCGAACAGCACATTCATTGGTCAGCTTCATAAAAATACTCGACCTCAGTGAGAAAAATGAGCGAATCCCAAAAGCCGTTTTCATTTAACGACAGTCCTGGAAGGATCCCGCTACTTTCGTCCCGACCAATTTGTTAGAAACTCCACTGGACACAATAACAATTTCAACAATGATACTGCCAAAAGTTGTCCTATCGGTGCTTGAATTTCGCTCTGGTTTTACCTCTTTTTCCCATACTTTGTATCTCTTCGTCATCCATCCCTCTTTCAACCCCCTTTCATTCCGTATCCGTTACTACTGATTCCATTCCCATCCTGCAGACCATCCATTCACCTCGCTCTCCTTTCACCGTTACTACGGACTCTTCGCTTCGGCCGTTGGGAAGTTCGCTTTGCAATAAATGCAATATAACTTTGCGATTCCGAGTCTCTTGCGTTTTACGCTCGACCGCGAAATATTTCCTGCTAAATGAAACGGAGACATTCCAGCAATATCGGGCTACCGTGAACACCGGTCTATGACGTCAGGTACGTCCTTGCGGTCATTTATATATATAGAAACGATAAGTCTCTGGTAAAACCATTTTCCATGGATTGCGTAATTTCATTCCTGACTGTACATACACATATATTCACGCATTCAATTCGAACCAAAGCTTTACGATACAATGTACGTAATTAAACAGGCTTTTTATTTTACAGATAACTAATTTCCTAAAACATAACCATGTTTCACTTTCATTCATATTCGTTCGACTGGTATGAGCACTGATAAAAGAAAGAATTTTTAAAGAGCGGAAAAGCGGTATTGCCAATTGAATGAGAGGGTGTATAGGGATATCAGGTGGTGAGGTCAAAGGTAAGCAAATATTATTTCGACGTCCAATCCACGTTTGCGGAATCGAGTAATTTGACGGCAATTTCGTAAAAACAAACTCACGTTCTTTCATTTGCGACTGATCCCGTCGATTTTACGATGAACTCGTGTAATTTCAGTAACTGAGTACTATAACGTCGTTAGATGAGAATTTCGGATAAAAGGTCATATCAAAAGATAAAATCGTACTACTTAACCGTATTTGGATGCTTATAATACATCTATTTTCCCAAAATAATCAAAAATTGTTTTAACTCTTCGAAAAGAAACTCAACTTTAATCAGTTACAAAAGCAGCGTCAGGATGAGCTGTACATCGTGTACAGTCTCGGTTAAAATTGTTCGCAGCGGTGAAAAGCACAAATGCCATCTGCTTCATTTTGTCTGGTTCAAAGGTAAAAATCGTAGTGCTTTCTTTGCAATAAAGCTAGTCAAAGTGTGGAATATTTCTTTTTCTTTTTTTTTCTATTAACCAGCCAGCAAGCAAGCTGGTCGAGGCGGCAGCTACGTATTTATTTAATAAAATTCGTCTGGAAAAGGGCGAAGGGGTTGGGTTTTTCTTCATAGTGAAATAGAGGGTGGTAGAGGACAGCCATCAGAGAAACACCAAAGAATTTCTTTATACTTTGCAAACTCTAACCTTAACGTCTCACTCTCATTCTCTTGGCTCACCACCACTACCATCCCCATAATCCCTTACACGATATCCGCCCGTTTATCCTGAACATATTCTCTTTTAAAGACAAGTTCACCCTCCGTTACAGTCCTACACAGGTATATATATATATATAATGTGTGTATACGTATACAGTCTCTTTGACTCCCTTGAACCAGTCTTGAATAAATCGAATCTTCTATGGATATTGGCGATGCGACGAAACCACCCTTGCTTCGACCTTAAAAGCCGAATTTAACCCCGGACGAGCTTTTGCGCGTTCTTTCCCTTTGACCGCCGTCTGATAGGCCGGATTAAAGGCTCGTGTTCTGAATATTTGAAGTTTTTCTCTTCTTTTGTTCATCTCTTTCTTTTATTCTCTTTCTTTTCGAAAATGCCACGGGTGTATAAGAAGCCTTCACTTTTTGTACTCCAATTTCTTTCGAAGCATGCTCTGGGCAATGTAAAATAAAGTAAAACGAAGGGTGCCTCGCTACGTAGGGACGTTAATAATATTTTTAAAAAGTGAACCAACGTACATATATATATTATGTAATTATTTGCTTTTGTTAACCGAGTTTATTTGAGCTAAAACAAAGAATAAGCAAAAAAAAACAGAAGCTACTTTATCCGCGTTTCGGTAATTGAAAAGCCGGAAACATGGAAGATGGCTTAAAAGAGTCGAAAAACATGCATCCGTGGAAAACAATACTGGATTGTAGGATACCAGTGGTGTAGCTTCCTTTGCATTCGGTAAAAGAGACAGTTAGCCCAAGGGTCAATGAAAAAAAAAATATTATACATGACATGAACGAATAGAAACATATAGAAACGTAGCTGATAAAAATAAATATAAAAGAGTGAGCAACAAAGGTAGAAATAGAGAAAGAAAGAGAAGCAGCGATGTTCTAAAATTTTCCAGAACCAGAAAATAAAATAAAATTTGAATAGGAAATGCCCCGTAAGTTCCTGTCATGAGGCGACTTTTTCTCGTAATCGTAAACCGCGAAGCACCGTCACTCGTTAGACTCGACCAATTTGTACGATGGGAAAGGACGCGTAGCACTCGTAAAAAGCCTTTTAGCATGTCATCGAAAATCTAATTTCGCCAGAGGACAGTAGTAGACCTCTGTAATTTCGTACATTCGAATCGCTTCGAAACGAGACAATTGCCAGAATATAAGGACTCGTGAATTTAAAAAAAAAAAGGAATATAAGGACACTCGACCTTCTCCGCCATGGGCGCTCACCCTCCGGAGAAGCAGAGGTTATTAAACAGGACGCGGCAAGTACCTACCACTCCTCCTGGGAAAGACAACGACGACCGAGACGTCGACGTCTACGTCGTCCAAGGTTTCAAACTGTAGTTTATTTAGTTGAGAAGTTAAGGGAGTTCACGGTATAGGTCATGCACCTGCGCTAGTAGAACCTCCCGTATCAGCATACTGGAACTATCCCAGAACTTTATCTTCCCTTAGCCAAGGACCCAGAATACCCATCCAGCACCTCCTAGACGGAAGAACCATCGTCTTTCTCGTTCTTCTTCCCCAGGGAATAAGAAATATGAGTTGTACACTGACGCGTATGCCCCCTAGCCTTGCTCTGGAGATTCGGAAAGTTTCCTACCTTCTTGGTATATGGTATACTTCCATTTTGTCCTGTCCCCCCGCGCCCACCTCGCTTCACCATCCACTCTCTGTCCACGTGGGCAACTCTCACCTAGCGAAAGGACACTCCGCTATCTAGTCGAGGCAACAGGAAAAAGACTCTTCGGCTAGGAGACTATCCTCGCCCCAAGGTTGTCCAGCAGGATATATACTACCAACAGTAAGTAAGAATACATCTATTCCAGAGGCAGACTTTTCTCCCTCTATATATCTATGTATTCAGTGCATCCTGGACACTAGGTATAAGGAAGGAGTTATTTCGGACGAATTACCGTTAAATCCTTGTCTCATGAACAAGTCGTGATTTCTTATGGGATCTGATACGTGATCTCGTAAAGATGTTAATGAAGTACCTGATGAAGAGTGAGAGAGTGGCTGTGAAGGAGGGAGGGGGTGGGGGATGGGGGTAGATGGTAAAGGCATTAGCTCTTGGTAAAAAGTACCAAATCGTCGATATAAATGAAGAAGGATGTTAAGTGGTACGTGGTACCAGGTTATAGAGAACTGAGGAGATGAAATGGAGGTCGGGAAGAAGGCGATACTGAATTGTTTTTATTCTCCTCTTGAAACCTTAACTCGGGATAGTTGTACTATTTCTTCGTTTCCTCTTTTGCACCTTTCGCTGTTTTACTCACCAGCAGCAACCCACCACTCCGTCCTGCGAAACTCTCTTAAACGCCATTTGTCCTAAGTTTATAGCCCCACGTAAGACCTCGGGTATCAACACTATTGTTGATGACGTCCATTTAGACGCCCGGACCACGAACCGACTAAAGTCAACTTCGTCGTGAGTATCCACCTCGTTCACCTTCTTACTCCACAGCCCCTCGTTGCGTTCCTACCTAACTTTACTACCCTTCTCTAGTGGTCCTATCTTCCTGAGAATCAAGATTTCCTGGTGAACCTTCTTGGTACTCGTATATAGGCTCCGCAGACTGCGCTTCGGTATAACGTGTACCAAAGCTCACTTTCTCTTTGTCCGAAAATGCTATTGTCAAAGCGTACCATTCCGGAGGAAGTATTAACAAGGACAAAAACGAGCGGACGAGTACTTTGAAATAGGATTTACGTAGAGACACCGCGATTAAATGGAATTAAATAGATCCTTGAGGCTGATTCGCACTTTCCACTAGAATTTACATGTCAGCGACTGTTTATTGCAAAATGTTGATATCACTGTGGGATATATACTCTGGTTTAAAAAAGTAGCGTTTGATATATTTATTGTTAATGTATGTTGATAAAACGTGTTAGGTTATCCTGGGGTGAGTTATCGTATTTACTGCATATCGTGGTACGGGCCTAATTTCGCCGGAAGGGTGTTTCTGGTATTTTTGAAAGGGATACAAATACTGGGAGTGGGGTTTATCTTTCGATTTACCCTCCCAACTTTGTTGGCCGCATTCCCATAGAAATCGCATGTTATGCGTTCTCTGGTTCTACGATATCTATATACTCGTATGCATGTTGGTATAACATGCGAGTAGCGATATCCTCACCCTTATATTAGATACAGCTCTGTAGGGTGGATACTATGCGCTAGACACTATGGGGTTGAACTAGATACACAATGTTGGGGGATGATAATGTAGTCTCTCTCGGGAGCCTTTTCATCTCGTACCACGTGACTACTGCATCCTCCGTGCAGATGTTCTTGACTCGGTACCATTAGATATAGTGAAGCTCACCACGAAGCCACCCTTAGTTGTACCACCCTTATAATTATTTATATAAAAAATTGCCTATACAGCGTCTCAAAAATTTCAAGTGTCTGCAGATAGCGAGAGGAGCTATAGTTTACTAGGGTAATCCTTAAGCAACTAATCCCTAGCTAGGAGGATCTAGGGAATAAATAGGAATCTCTCCTCGATAGTGCATTCAGAGGCAGCAGTAGGAGTATAATAAAAGGAAGAGGTAAAGCAGATGAGAGAAGAAGAAATATAGTTGGAGATAAAACAAAATAAAAATAGGTAAATTCTAGTCTAGATGGTAGAGCGAAGTTCACGTTTTACAGTTGCCCCTCGAGTGCACAACATGCTACGGGCTTCTTCGTTTGATCCGCTTCAGTCGGTGCACTTGCGAGTAACAAAGAAATATTTCTATTTGACTCAGAGCAATGGAGGAGCGAGGATTCAACGCGGAAATGGAACCTGAGTGGGGACAGATAGGTGCGCGCAGAGTCAAGAAGGAAACCTCAATCGTCTAAAGGACGCGATGTCGTAAATATTGGAAAATCGAAAATCGATTAAGATTGAAATTTTGGGATGCACTGCTGGTGACGCAAATAAAGTAACCTATATAATTGACATCCTGGAAAGCAGTCTTAAAGGATTGTTCTATTGATGATTATCAATAATGATCAATCAGACGATTATAGAGCTCGGATGATTTTAGATCTAATCGATAAATAATTGACATAATTTTTTATTAGAAATTACGTTCTTAGGTACTTTCAAATTAGAATAGTATTTTGGTTGGTGAAGAGTAGTGGTAGTGACATACTTTTCTGAAATAGCGGAGAACCAATCCACCTGTTGGCATTACCTAGCAGTGCCGCGTATCCCTTCGTTTTTTTTTTTTTTTAGGGATTCAAAATCAACACTGACGTCGGCGTCAGCCCCAAACACAACGCTTCTCGTAATTGCCTGGAGCTTCCCCAAGCATGCATTTTTGAACTTTTCTATTGAATGGAGCTATGAACATTCGTTAGCTGGTCGGTCTACTCTGCTGTGAGATGAATTAAATATAAGAAAGAAAAAAGAAAAAAATTTCATACAATTTCTCGGCTATGAATAATGACTTGAGTTTATAATTTCAATGATAAGTATATCGCATATATATACGTGTTTGTTCAGTTAACATAGTATTTTTGTGACGTCACGTTTTAAGCACGTCTTTCGAAAACGTGTGTATATACAGTATACTTTAATTATAGAAATAAAAATTTGTTTTCCCAAACATGCAGCATCCTTCACCGTCTAGAGAAAGTGAATGGCAGAGCAAAGATCATTGGTAGGACTTTAAAGGAAGAAGACGGGCAGCAAGTAGATTTATTCCTGCTTCCATTGTGACACGACCGTTTATATTCTCGAAATAGAAATTCGCTTGGATCTCATTTCGACTTCACAGATTTCGAAGTCGTGGAAAACGTCGGGACGGGACACGACGCGATCTCAAGACGTCGCCGGGACGACGGATAGAAACGCAGGGAATGAGCAGAGAAGGAGTCGAGTAAAAGGGGTGCAAAAAGCGGTAGGGGTTCCTGGAATTGGATGTTAACACATGACCTCGTGTCAGCCGAAACTCTCCGCGATTTTACAGAGGCTCCAGGAGTTCCGGTATAGGAAGAAAGGAGAGAGGACGTTGATCTACGAATGGTAAGGAGAGATGAAGGTTAGAGAGGTAAGGATGGTAAGAGAGAAAGAGAGAGGCATATAGAAGAGACTGTGAAGAAAGCAAGAAGGAGGGTCAGACTTTGCTGATTGAACCTTGACGGATCGAGCGAGTCTCAGGGCTCTGGGGGATTCGGATACAGAGGAAAGTTTTAGAGTACCGAGGTAAGAGAAATCTTTTTGGGACGTTCGTCTCGATCGGACGAATCGGTGTCGATTTCAATATCAATTTAACGTGGTAACTTTTTCCCCTCACGAGGACATTTCCGAAAGGTCTTATCGCGCGGCGAGAAAAGTGGCCACGAACACGCGGCCGACAAGCACAAAATCACAGCTACACACTGTATAGTCGATGTTCGCACACAGTTGGCGCTGCTACCAGCGCTGATTTCGTATTCTTATATTCCGGGCCTGTGACTTTTTCATTTTCGCACAAAGCGCTATCCGGGTCCATCTGCGAAACGTTTTTTTTTCCTTCTTGGTCTCTTGCCAATATTTCCCAAAGAAGGAACGTCTTACTTGGAAGCTCATGGAGGGAAAAAAAAAAGAGGAGAAATTCCCAATCTCTGATAGTCCTTTGTCGTCCCGACACCAGGCGTCGCGGCGGGAGTGGCGTGCCTGAAACACGAGGAAGAGCACGAAGGACGATGTCGAGCCTCGTACGTGAAGACGAGAAGGCGAAAAGGGCAAGAGTGAGACCGAGCAAGGTTTCCTTATAAAGGGTGAGTGTGTGCTAGAGAGAGGGATGAACGCGCCGAGGCTTATGATTGGTTCGTTTGATTTGCATCGGAATTGTAATCATGCGACACATGGCTGGGCTAACACCTTCCGAATTCTACCCCTATCTCTCCCGTGGGATCTTCGTCGATTGTGTCCGTGAGCCCAGTTGAAGGATAGGAATAAGGATAGCAGAGATGTAATAATAAAGGGATAGGAAGAAGAGATACTGAAGGAAGAGGATGGTACTACACTATCCCTCTATCCCTCCATTTTTACCAACTCCCCTATTCCATATTCCGTTTCCGTCAGCTTAGGTTGCCCTTCTTTTTTAGCGTCCCTTATACTTCTCTCTTGTTTCTACGTTCTTCGCGGCGGAGAAATAAGGAGCGAACTCGCGGCTCGAGGAGCGAGACGCGTAATAGTGCGTAAAAGTGGAGATGCCGAGCGTTCCTGCAACCCGAGATGATCCGTGAAATAATCCTGGGATTGGAAATATTTGAATAAACCGTGGATATCGCCTCACCCCGCCCCCCTCTTCCCCCCCTACCACCCTCACAGGAAGTTGATATGGTATTAAATGGACGATAACCTGCCTCGCACTCCCTTCCGCGTCCTACGACCAAGAAAACTCGACGACTTTTTCTTTCCACTCGTGAGGCTTTAATCAAAACGATCCCGCCTTTTTTAAACATGTCGTGTAAACAATAGGAGTGAATAATAGTGATACGAAATTCCTAAACTCCCTCGTTAAATATTTCCTAAAGAATTCCTCGTGTTATTCGACAGAGTAGAAGCTAACTCCAGTATCAGAATTCCATTCTAAGTCCAGAGAATAATCCACAGCTATATCTATATACAAAAAGTCAATAGATTCCTCTGTATATTTTACAAACGTATGGAAAGCAACCCCCGAGGCGTCACAATTCGAAGCGTTGCGTTAACGTTCATTTCTCCCCCTGCCAATGTATATCTGGCAACTAAAATGAAAGCTCACAGATTGTTCAACCTTTGAGTAATATCGAGATACTTTGTCCTCTGTTTTATTACCCCTTTTGTACATTTTTAGTTTCAGCCCGCTTGTGCACAAAAATTCCAGGAACGAAATTTATCCCAAACCCAGAGCAGTATATCGGCCACGAGCTCTGTGCATCCCTCGTACGTTTTCAACCCCTGGCAGATACGCCCGGCTCGATTTTCGCAAACATGCGGTTTAGCGCACTAGCGAAATGTACAAGCGCACTGTGAATGAACATTGCCAACGGCGAATGAGCTAATCTCGTGACTGTTGGCCGCACTGCTTCCCTTTTGTGTTATATGACTCATGTTCCTCTGTCTCTCTCTCCTTTGTTTTTCATCTTCCTATTTTCCTGTTATTCCCGGGAAAGCCACACGAGAGGTCAAAACAATATTTCATATTGTCAATCATCTTTTCATCGCGTACTAAGTCGCTTCCATCCATTCGATAAAAGCTCCTGTATCGAAATCGAAGAGAAAAACATTGAATACAAATAAAAAATAAAGGTGTCTGCCAATGATTAGATATTTCATACAAAGCTGGATTCGTCTTGCTGAAATATTATTCCAATATTCTTTCGGAATGTTTATTGTCTCTGGTTACTTCGCTACGAAGAGCTTCACCTGGATTCGCTAAATTTCGAATAAACAAAGAGAAGAGTATTCCATGTTTTATCTATATGACGAAGAGAATAAGAGGAAGGTAGAGGTACAGGCAAAAAGAGTAAACACGAAGAAGCTCCGGAGATTGAAGATGGACTTAAAAAGGGCTTGAGGCCAAGAAAGGGCTTCGAGGAGAGTAAGGCGAGTACACTTGTACACCTCAGAATTATAAGAGGAGACGGTTCCCAGTATAGACAGAGTTACGCAGGGAACATTTCTTCAACTTATCGGTTTATTTTACAAATGTAAATATCTGGAATAATCCATATTTTATGCCAAGATGATACCAGTCCTTGGGCTCTGGTCTCGCAAACTTTATACGGCAAGTTTTCATCTCGCTGAAAAGAAAAGTAGTATACGACGTTCGCCGTATCCAACGTCCCAGTTAAAGCTTCTGTTACTCTCTTAGCTTTAAAGCATACTAGGCATCCTCAATGTACGACCTGAATTATATGACGTTTGCTTGAGCTGTACTGTATATACTGTGCCCTCTTGAATCTTAGAAATATTATTCAAAGCATCTGAATGATCACACCTTCTATATATTGTATATGTGACGTGATTTTTCGATTCACGGTCACAAAACGGCCGTGGTTACCGGTTAGATAACGTTCGCGATTGGCTAACCGATACCGAGTCGTCACCCGGTGTAGAAGTTACGCTCTCGGCTAGTTCAGGTTGAGATCGAGGAGAGTCGGCGTGTTCGAATCTGCCGTAAGGTGAAAGACTCGAGGGACTGGTGGATAGCCTGGCAGACGAGAACACCCGACGAGGCATTTCCGCGGATCGTCAGAAGCCCGGGTGTAATACCGGCGCCCCAAAGAAGAAGAACAGAGGGCTGAAGAACGGGCGGAAGTAAGGGTTAAGGGGAGGAACCCCGAGGCCCCGGTTAAGTTTTGTAGTGCCCTGTTTTCACCCTGTGTCCAGAGGAAGCGACCGCGGCGGACCTCCGAGATTGTTACGCTACCGATTAGGGAAAAGATGCTCTCGCTATAGTTGAGGGGACGACTCGGATAAATGCGCTGTAGTTTTCGGATAAAGGATTTCGACCAATCAGATTGATTTGTTCCCGAAATTGGCTGTTGTCAATGTTGTCAAGTCAGTCTGACTCGGGATACCGGCGAGGTATCTTGGGCCGGTTCGCGCTACCGTGTTTAGAGTTTTTCTCCCCGTGTTTACCTAGGAGGCACGTAAGGCTCTCGCTCGGGTATATAGTTCGCGTTATCGTGTCGTGCTCCCGCGCTGGCTTCTCGCAAAATCAAAGATACCAAAAGTGGCTTGTCGCGTGTTTTCGGAGTGCATCCTGCTGCCATGGTGACCCGTCACCCGAAGAAGGACCCTAGGAGAGTTCTCCGTTCCCGCGGATTAGCTGTTCCTGCTCCGGTGAGTCGTACCGATTTTATTAATTGGTGCTGGGATTTCGAATAGTCCGATAGCCATAGGCGTCGGGTTTCCCGTTTCGCTCCCGATCATATGTTCTGGACTCCTGTTTCTGGATTTTGTCTGTTCGCGTTCCCGTCAAAGTAGTTCTCGCTGGATTACACTATTTGCCGGTCCCCCGTGACGAACGCTTTCGTGTAAGCTTGTGCCTTAGTTCTGAATCACCCTGTATATATACTCGAAAGTCTACAGCTAAACTAAAGATTTACATTGTGTGCTAGCGCCATCAGCTTGCATCTTTCAAGAGAACGATTAGCTTGCGAGAACTTGAGGCTTGTTTCGTTTACTCGTACGTTATGCTGGTAGTTCAAGGCAGCCGGTCGTTCGGGAGTTTACGTTGGATATGCGCCACAAATCATGTCGCGTATCATACTCGCGTAAACGTCAAGAAGTCTCGGATGATCTTTGTTTGGGTCTAGAGAAATACGATGCTGCGGAGTGATGAAATGGGGAAACGAAGAATAGTATACGGAGAGAGAAGACAGAAGTAGGGATAGCGAGAGAGAGATAGAGAGCGAAGGCTGAAGCATAACGAACGAGAGAAATAAGCTTGCGAGAATCATGAGATTGCCGCCAAGTGTTTATTTTCGTGACGACCAAGCTGAAAGCTTTCGTGACAAAAATAGCGTTTCTAATGAAGCGACGACATCATCGAGAATCGCCGCGATAGGAACTCGTGGAATATCCACTATATGTATGTTTTCAAGTATCCTGTTCGATTTTAAATTATTAATTGTCCTCCGGTCTTTGTACTCGGGCGAATACTGTCTGGTTTCACGAGAGCGACCGGATGTACCTGCGAGCGGCAAAGGATGCCTGAAATAACGCGAACGTATTTTCTTTCAATCTGGCTCGATCGGATTGAAAGGCTCATGGGCTAAGACGGGAAATGGAAAAGTCACAATGGGGATGACTGCTAAGGTTTAAGATGAGATGATGGCTGATGGGATGATTTCTAGAAAAATGAAGAACGAGGACATAAACAGCTATCGTTTCGATCCGTCGACGTCGTAAAGTTTTCCATAACTGTAAGCGTCGCGGCCATAATCGTCAAGGCCATCCCGCGGACGTTAAATCGCTGAAACTTTCTCGATGGTTACATTATATTCATACAGCGACGCCCTTATGAAGTTAAACACCGAGTACCCAGTTAGTCAACAGTTGAGTCATCGTTAGATGACGTCAAAATGAGAATTTTGACCTAAATGACAGTTTAAAATTAAAAAAAAACCACGTCGCGCTCCCTTTGAATTTTCAAGGGACGTGTCAACGTACAAGTCAAAAAAATGAAATTCATCAGGGTTGGGCCTTGGGTGTCGGGACGCTCATGGAATGTTGACTAAACCAATTAAAAGCCCAAACGGGCTTGCCAATTATCTCGGTTGCTCTCTTTTCACCCGGCAATGACCTTGTGAAAACTAAAAAGCTAAAAGCTCGTTTCTCTCGACCATGAAACTTTAATAATCAGTTCGACGTTACTTCCATAAAGAGAAACCAGCAGTCATCGAATATAAGCAGCTTGAACGCAGTATATATTAAGCTTTTACTACACTCGCTTTTTGGCCTTTTAAATTACCACGTAAAATACGTTCTCTATATTGGAATGTATTTGCATTATATCCTGTAGATCAAAAATAACCTAACAACCAATATACGAACGTATTGTATACTGTGTTCGCCTCGCGCTTGTTTACAATATAAGCGGTAACGTATAATGGACTGTAGCTAATTCAATGGTACAGTGCGTGCCGCTAATTGAGCTATTAGTAAATGCGTCGGGACTAATTAACCAGGTGCAAAGCTCTGACTTTTCACTCAGGTACATCAAAGGATCGTGAACGCTGCTTCTGATAAAATTTATAGTATAAAGATATATCCTGGATTAAAATCACCTGAAGAATTTTTAAAATCGTGCCAAACATCAGTTTTTATTTTCAACCCACTTCGACGACAGGAAGTGTACCTGCGAATCTGTTCCAACCTTACTTTTTTCAAGGGAAGGTTTTACCTACTGCATGCGACAGCTGACTTGGAAATCAGCCTCACTAACGGCTCTTTCGTACAACTCATATTTACTGTAGATTTTCAATGCTTGTACGGTATTTTAATTTTCTTTGTAGGATACACTGTATACGATAAATCGTTTTCTTACTCAAATCTTTTTATCAGCGCAGTGAGTGGTGAGAGCGAGCGAGCGAGAGAGAGAGAGAGAGAGAGAGAGAGAGAGAGAGAGAGAGAGTAGCGTAGAGTAGAGTAGAGAGAGAAACGATACATTAAACGCACAGAAATGGCGATAATGGTTCAGGATTGAATACTGAGATATATCTATGCCTGAGGAGAGAATCGTCGAGATGTTGGTCGTCGCTTTTACACGTTTGTAGCTTTCATTGAAACTCGGCTTTTAGTCAGTTTTCAGTTGCTGTAGGTTTGTTGCGTACCTCGATGAATGGATTTCGTAAGCCCGTTTATCACCGGTAAAGAGGGTCTAGTAGCTATGTTGATAGGAATTCCGGGAATATAACATAACACAACGGTAGAAGCAGCTTGGTATCCAGTGCTTTTCCTTTAGGGTTAATTGAGGGTAGATATGATGACTGCTTGGATTATGCTAATATCTGGTACAATGAAATACGTACATGATGTCTATAGCGGTACTCGTTACTTTGATCAGGATGCTGGAGAGAGATGCATTTTGGTAATGCATTGTCGAAATTCGTAATGCTGTGTAATGCGATATTCTAAACTCTATCGTATTATACTGTAACGTACTGTGAGATGGTACGAAAGGTTGCTTTTCATCGTAATACGTCTTTAATGTTGAACAATAATATCAAAAGGACATTGTCGCCCGAGAACGAAATGAAAAGAGGTCTCAAAGCTGCGGGAGCTTTTTTTAAGCGTTAAAATACCAGGAGAAAAAATTATAAAGAAAAGGGGTGAACAGTGCGAAGAAAGGGATAGCCCATTTTTCTGTTAACTACATCTTAAAATCTAATCAACTTGATACTGAATAAAAAATTGTATGATTTTTTTGTTTCTCCTAGCAATGTACACCAAAATGACCATTGTTGCCGTACATACAGATGAAAATAAGGTCTTAGACACTTTTATCTGTAGATGACGTATACGGTACTAAATTAATTAATTAACTCGAATTAAAATGGCGAGACTTGCTTTCGGGTGAATTTCTAGAAGAAACAAAATTACAAATGTTGCCTTACTCTTGTACTGAGGATTGCGGCAGTGTTCGGGTTGGCAGACAGGTAAATTGGTAAGCGTTTCCCACGTAATGGGTTGTAATCAGAATTTACGATGCCTGAGAATCGCAGGTGTTCCGCGAGATAATCGTTCACACTTCGTCGGTTAAAATTACATTTCCCACAGACACGAAGCCCAAGATTGAGCCGGGTAACAATCGACCATTAATAATTTATAATTATTTAATGCCGTAATTTGGCGTCGCGACGTATCCGCCCGCGAGAACAATGTCTATCAAATAGTTCAGAACCCATGCAAAACCACTATACAGGAGGACTATACAATATGTTCGTCATATAAAAAAAAAAAAATGTTACTCTATTGTCTCTCTTTCAATCCATCTTCTCAACATCTTCTCCATGATGATCCAAACGACCTGCGTCGCATCTGAATGCACTTTCATTCTGGCAACGTCTCAAATTCCGACGAATCTTCCATAGTGAATTTAGTAGGCGTAAACGCAGCCACGCCAAACGAGAACGATTTTCAATATTATTTCCGTCTGTATCCACGAATTTATAACGTGAAATTTTTATTCCACTTACCAACGTATCTTACCTAGTGTTATCCACACGTAACCACGGTCTCATTTGCTGTTCATAATTCAACCTTCTGAATCCTTGGCATGAGGTTTTTTTATTTTTATTTTTGTTTCATAAAGAACTAGCCACTTTACTAACAGAGTCCAATAAAAATAAGCTGGCCGTCGCTCGATTCACCGACACTGTCTCGTCCTCCACTCAGACGAATTATCGGAAACTTTTTTCTCGCTCTTAGCTAATAAGAGAAAACGTAAGTTAGGTCACCCGCTATATTCATCTTTTCATTTTTCCACCGCTTGTCACTCCTTGTCGCTCAATTAAAACTTGACAAATGGCTACCACTTCAGTGCGGTTGACTCATCGATATTCAGGAAAACTTACAATAGGAATTGCAAATGCTTAAAATTTCAGCGGTTAAAGTACATGTAGAAAAGGCCCCTGACAGGCTTGAAGTAGAAAAAATAACTTATAGCCCGACAACCTTTAAAATTCCTTGACGTGACTCGGTAGAAGCCGGCAAGCTTGATATAACGAGCTGACCTTTGGAATAAAATCTAGCAGCCGGCCTCAAAATGTGCGTATAATAATTTTTACAAGTTTTCGCCTTTTCTGCCTCCCATCGTTCATACCAACAACAGCGCCCTTCTTCTCTGCCTGTTTGGCCCATACCGAATTCTAACCTCCCTCTGCGTTTCGTGGCAGCTTTATTTTTACGAGCAGTAAAACAATGAGGTTAGGCGCTACTAGCTCGCTAATACAACATGGTCAGGATACCTTCGGTATTTTTATAATATTCTCGAACCTGTTTATCTAGAGCTGCCGTAAACTTCTGCACTCCCGTGTTAAATCTACCTTTTTCGTTTCTTCTCAAAGGCACAAAAGAATCCCCCGAAGAAAAAAAAAAAGAAAATTACGAAAGGTGGTCTCGGGATGGGTCATAAGAAAAGAAAAAGTTACATCAAGTATATAAAAAAAAAACCATCTCACCTTAGCTTGTGCTCCGAGGGCGGCGACTCCTCCGGCGATTTGTAGCTGTTTCCAGTCTGCAACAGACAACCACCATATTCCTTTTATATACTTATGTAACGTAACGCATCCTATATTGCTTAGTGTACCTATATCTAACTTTTTTTATCTACAAAGCTTTCAAGCCACGGATTAGCACTTTGCTTTTCTAGAAGGAAAATCCGCTTTCCTCTGTTTCTCATAATCCCTCTGGTCTCTTCAGTCTCTACACGGGATCAAATCCATTGGAAATCGACCTTATACACATAAGTATACATATATATATTAGACTACAAAACACTAACTATACCGGAAGCTGTGTTCTCTATCGATAAAGGATTAACGTCCCAGCGTAAGGCAAACGAGTATATCACACGTGGTCGTCGCCAGGGCAGTAAACATGTCGGCACAACTTGTCAAGCACGTCAACGTTCTCGGTAAACGAAGAGCTTTAACTTGGCACAATTATAGGAGGCGACGTGTCAAAACATACGATAAATTTCGATAAAGTGATACCCGACCAATATCCCACGAGGGGGTCAAAGGTCTCTCGCGGTAGCTGGGCGTATTTAAAGTTCACACTTTGATATTTAGTATGGCTCGAGGGAAAAGCTTCGAAAGCTCACAATTTTCGATAGGGCTTTCGTTATAAATTCATTCGTTATCCTGGTTCCCCAGTGGCACCAGGTGAGACCCGGGTTACTAGAGGGAAGGTGACCGGGTGGCGATACGGCCACAGGGAGGGTAACACGTGGTGGATATACGAGGGGCAGTTGGAGTGGCGGGGGGAGGAGGGTGAGAAGGGCACTATACTTCATTTTCAAAAGCAAACATTGAAGTTTGTCGATTTCGTTATCGGCAGTGCAATTATACTTGCAATCGGCGCGGCCATGATGCCTGTTATTGCTCGAATAATATAATTACTTTATGAAACAATTGCAATTACACGGTCGACGTTATTATACCATTAACACGACTATGTTGATAGTGAATTAGTAGACGGTTATTCGCACTCATTGTTTCTATTGCTTGATTGATATCTCTTACGTGTTTATACGCGTCCATGAAAAATCAATGTGACGGAAAATGAAATGAAAGACTTACACGGTAAATTATTTATATCCACTTGATTCTGGTAAATGGACACTTGTGATATTTTGTACACGGTTTTTCCATTTGTCGTGACGTTATATATATTACGTGATTTGTTAAATTATGCATTAATTAATTTAATTCAATCTCCATCACCCCTCACTCGCACTTACGTATTCACAGTCGACGCGATATTTTCATTGAATAATTATATTCACTAGTGGGATTTAGATTACGCGATTTTCACTGACCCTTCCTTTTCTTTTTTACGTTTCACCTTCTTTACCTACTTTCTCTGAGAACAAAAAAAACTAAGTAGTAGGTAAATCAAAGAGTTTAACGAAGCACGAGGAAAGAAAGCGGCTAAGTAAGTAAGTGTTTTCTTGGACTTTCACTCGATATAAGAGCGCGTGCCAGCGAAGTTGTGCTTGGCCCATGAGAGTGCCTCTTGGCTCTTGGCACTTGGCAAGGTCTCTCTCTCTCTCTCTCTCTCTCTGTTCTACCTTGGAGGAAGAGCAAGGAGAGAAGGAGGCGTAGGAGTCTGAGTAGGAGTGGGTATACTAGGGAAAGAAAAACGAGAAGACGAAGAAAATGAAGAAGAGTCTGTGTTGGTAGTGGAGCCAACGGAGAAGAAGGAGTAAGACACTGGGTGGCTCTTCGCTCGGCTGACTGGACCGAAATACACGGGAATGCCTGGTAGCTATAGATATACGAGACTTAAGAGACTTTAGTCTCGTACCAGAGTCTCACCTAGCTAAGCATACTTCGAGATCTTCCACGTAGAAGGAAAAGATATCCCACCTTCAGTTTCAGCCACCTCCCTTCTCTTTTTCTCTATATGCTCTTCATTTCTCTCGACCGCATCAACCTCCGTCATGAGAGGGTCAGGTGTGATTTTTCGTCGGATTTCGTCCGCGAAATTCCTTTTATTTTTTTTTCCCCACTTTTTCCTTTTGAATAATACAGCCACTAGCGAGAAAGAGGGTCAACAGCCTGAAACGGACCCCAAAGGATCTCAATTTGCAAATCAGTCGGTCGCGGTCGACACACCTAGTCAAAATCAGCCCAGGGCGATCATTCCAGCGAAAGTACTATGTATCCAGGTTTTTTTTTTATTTATATTGCATGATCATGAGATTACCACTGGATCAGATGGAGAGGCGACCAGTGTATTTGGAAATGTGGATGTAGGGGATATGGAGAATAAAATTGCGTGGGGGGATGTGGATGGTACTGTAAACGTGGCATTGGTATTATTGGCAGTATTGGTAGTATTGTAGCAACCAGGAGGCATTGTAATCGCAAGGCTTAGTGGTTGCGCGGGCGTTAGCGCTAGCGTCAGCCTAATCACCCGGAAGTGTCGGTATTGTGCACCACTAATCTGATCACAAATGCTTCTCCTACTCTGAAATCCTTCTCCGTGCTTCATCCTCCTGCTTCGTCTCTCTCTCTTTCCTCTTTCTGTTGCCAAAATCTCTGTCGCATTCTATTTTAACAACGCGTTTGTTTCCGGCTGTGTTAAGGGATTCAAGCCCTTTTGTCCCTAACTGGAAAACGTTTTTTACGACGAAAGGATATTCTGATGCTTTGTTATCCTTTGGATGATTATTACCATTTCGTATCCTACATGGAATATCCACAGGCTCCTTCGTTGCTTCTAATATAAATACAACAGGAACATAATGCTTGTAGATATATGAATTAATTCGTAAAGGACAAAAAAAAACCAAAACTTGATTTTCAGATGTTCCTGTGCTAGGATATAAAGCAGGATGTGACTTATACTGATTTAATGCACTTTCCCTTAGTGGTTTCTTACCCGGAAAACTATCTAAGCTATATTAAAAATTAAAAATATCCAGCCGGTAAGTACACGGCATATTGCAGTGCTATGCACTTTGCGCTCGTATGGGTTGAGGGAAATATTTTTGAAGCGAAGAACGCAAAGTAAAAACCACTCTCTAATTAGCTTGCTAGACGGGCTTTTTGTTTAATTAATACGCACGCGGTAAACTACCCGCACAACTTCCGTTGCACACACGACATCATCCCGACCTCCTTTTCCCCCGCCGTTTTCTCTGTCAGGACCACCTCCCGCATCCATTCCTTTTTTTTTTTTGGTTAACAAGCCATGGCAAACCTGATAGGTATTCGTTTACTCGAAATTTACGCTCGAGAGCTTTAGAAAGGCTGTTTCTCATGAAAAATTCTCACAGTATATCCATACTCCATGCACCATAAATAATCAATCGCTTACATAGTAGCCTACACGCGAATCCTCCATTTTCATAAAAAAATTCTCAGACAACTTTTCATAGTTCAGTGAAGTTATTAAAAAAAATTAAAAAATACAATAATTTTTCTTCAAAAATTTTAACTACTTTCTTTTATCTTCACGTACCTTTACCTACGTCTTAATAAGATTGCTTTATAAATTTCTCCTTGTACAAAGGATTGTACACACGGATAGTTTTTCTCCGACATGCGTCACAGCAGCCGACGGCCTCATGTAGAATTTCCCTGGATGAGTACATGCTTTGACGTTATGTACATACGTGGGAGCGCTTACATGCTCGTGCTAAACACATGTAATCCCGGTACGTAGGATCGGAGTATAGAAAAGCGTGTTCAGTAGCGTTCCAGTGCTCCAACGTTCCATCGCGCACTGGTTCCGAGTTCAGTCTGGTTCTATGGCGGTGGACGTTAGGTGCAGGTGGTGCCTGCGTATTTATAGCCAAGCCGTGACTCCTCTTCTCTACGTCTGCCTCTTCCTCTTCCTGTTCGGCAACGAGGAGAACATTCTTCCTCCTACCCCCACTCTACCCTCCCTCCTACCACTTCGCTTCACCCTCACGACCTACTGTCTAGACAGTCTACTAAACTGCTTAGCACGTATCTCTCTGGAGTCACCGTATCCAGATATATATATATCTTCAAAAATCAATCTTCTCATTGTTGCTCCTATGAATTATAAATACGTTCAATCATTTCTCTCTGGTACCCTCTTATGCATCCCTTAGCCAATTAAAACAATTGATCTCGATAATAATGTTTTGTGTGATGTAATTTTTCCTGAAAATACAGAAGCGACAGATAGATATACGCTTTTAATGGTATATTTTTTCATCCCTGCTACCGGATTCGGTATAACTATAATCCTTCTCGAATGTACCGACACGATGCTCAATAAGATAACCCGTGGGTCAACACTTTTCTATAGACCTGCTATCGGATAAGGTTAACACGGCCGAGTCTAGAACGTAACTTGCGTGTCACTTGCAGCCCCCAAGGGCCGATCCCCTTCTGTGGCATAGCGGTTAAAGTCTTGTCCAAACTGAACAAGGAAGCTTGTTTGTTCCCAGGCGTAATCTCGATCGGATGATCTTGGCTGAAGAGTGCGCGCTCGTCTTTCGTGTGACTTGTACAACGTCTAAGGACACTTCAGGTTCTCTTTAATGACTCGCAGGCATTCGTCAATTATTTTTCATATTTCTCGATAACGACCTGCCTCCGTTCAGGACACACGACGCATTCCCTATTCTTTCATGATTATTCCCCATTGAGGGTCAATAAATATCAGAAAAGAGATGTTCCGTGCTCTAACGATAATATCGTACTGGATGTTGCTAAATGACGTAGCCTGTTAGGGTACTGTCAGTGAGCTGTTGATGATTGACGATAGCGGTATCGTGCTGGTAGGTCAGGATCGAGTAATGTAGAGATGAAAGAGACACGTATGTAGCCTGTAGACGAGGATTGATGTACCAAGCGCATAATCAACTCACGTCACAATGACGTTTACTCGTGTTACACTGGGTCCAGCTTGGCACGGTAGAGTAACGTTAACAACGCTATAGTCTGTACGCCCTAGTGGCACGTTGCTGAAATTGTGATAACCACATGCCGAATGGTAGGACAGCCAGGCGATAGTGGTGGCAAGGTCTTCTCGTTATTGCTACACTCGATGAGAGCTATCTCTGGCTCTGGTAGCTGTATGTACCAGCAGCATCCTATTCCGATAACAGTATGCAGCATAAGACAGAGAGATCATGTTGTACGTGTACAAACGGTGCTTAAGTGTTTCAAGAGAATTCACTGTAGACCTTGTTAGATATTTTTCCCACGATTGGATGAAGATCCTAAAGGACCTTTGGAATCGTGTGTCATTCAGGAGTCCTCGGGGAAAGACAATTCATTGGGTTTGCTTGAAGTGCGTAAGTGGTCTTAAGGCGAGAGAGCATCTTACACTCCTGAGACATCTGATAGGGGGTTGGCTTTTCTCCCTTGGCGAGAAAATCGGCCAGAGAGTGGTTGTAAGGGTGTGCTGGGAAGCCGGGAGGGTGAGGATCGTCAGAGGGTGACCAGGGTGAGTCGAGGAAGGAAGGGAGGGAAAAGCAACAGGTGTCGTCAGCTAAGCTTCACCTTCTCTCTCTCTCTCTGGCTTATTTCGCTCGTACGCTTCCTTACTCTCTCGTTCTCGTTCGATTCTCCCTATCTCTTTTACTCCGTCGCTCTCTTCACGCCCTTTCTCCTTCTTTAACGTTTTCCTACTCCTTCTCTCTCCCTCTCTCTTTTTACTTCATGTATAGCCATAGTCTCGCAGATCTTACGGAGACAGCAAAAATGTCTAATGGGGTGAACTCTCTGGAAAATACCGGCGGACCAGCTAAGTTAACGACCTATACGACCGGACCGATTCCTAGTTTCTTTGCATTTAAGAATAATGTTCCTGGGTTGATTCCTTTAATAAGTATCTTTAAGTTATATAAGCACTGTGCGTTGGGGAATGACTTTTTTTTATCCATAGGTATATTTTCTCCGTAGCGTCACTGGACTGCAAATACTCAGGGGTAATCGATACTTTGACTATCCCTTGAGGCTCATCCAGCTAGAAGCTGGATCATTCCTAATTCAATAAGCGCCCAAACTCTATACACTCTTTTTCTGTAATATGATATAATCGGCTTTTAAGCGACCTCCTGATATATGAAATATATATCTATACAAGGATAAAACCATTACCTATGTAGTACATAGAGTTCGATCGACATTCCCTGTGGGATAGAAGTGTTCTTTTTTTTTTTCTTTATCCTGACTCCAGGGAAGCGCTCTACTTTACCATAGGACGACGTCTTGTCTATGGTGGCTTAATGCATTCTAAAGTGTAGAGCTAAGAATGTCCAGGTCGACTATAGAATCCCTGGTAGACTGAGGATGGGGAGCAGCAGCAAGAAGAATATTGAATGTGCGAGTGGTGGAAACCGGATGTGGATAAGAATCCATTGAATTCTAACTCGAACGAAGGAGGGAGGAAAAAGAAAAGTCACAGTAGGCTTTGGCGCTAGCGGATATGAAGCGGAAGACTTAGACTCCTGCAGGAGTTCTAAGAGTCCCTGGAACAAGGAACGACGTAGTACGGCATCGGGTTGGATTTTAAAGAGAGCCTGTAGAGAGAGAATTCAGCTCGCTTTGCAGAGAGTGCGGTGTGGCGGCTTTTCAAAGGGAGCGAATATTAAATACCACTTGGAAATGGGGAGAGACGCGTTTTGTTGGAAAGAAATGAAACGCATTAATTAAGGTGGTGTTCCATCGGGCCCTACTCCCATAATTAAATTTGTACGAAATTAAAAAGTAAATCATAACTGAAAAAAAAAGATATTTCTCCCACCTCCCCTTATTCCCATTGCCTAATATAGATATACTTATTCGTTTCTTCATGATTCTCTGTCCTTTCCTGATCTTCCAATCGCATTTATTCTCTTGAATTATACTATTCTCTTCACTCCCTTTATCATCATCTCAGAGTCCCAACACATCCCTCTCTGTTTATTAAACTCTCAAACACTTGAAGTATTCAATCGCTTTTAATCGAAGTTATCCGAAAAAACTTCTTTTTATACACAGTCTTCGATTCAATTCCTTCGACTACAAAAATTCCGTTGAATGTAATTTCACAGGGAAATTTCACAATTTTCAATTAAAATTTCAGGAGGTAGAAATTTCTTGTAATGAAATTGCGTTCAATATGGTGATTCGAGGATTTAGTAGTACGAAGGGTATGTACACAAATTTTCCTCTGTAACTATCCTTCCATTTGGTGTTATGTACGTAACTGTATAACAGGTGAACGATCTGCACTGTGTGAAACATACTGTACATGGTATACGAATTTGCTCATGAAAAATCTATTTAAAGTTTTCTACCAGTAACTAGGTGTCTCACTTTAGGATTTACGTATTCGAATGGTATCGCTTGATATTTTAACCGTACCAGTGTTATACCATATAACTGCCAGCATACTTACGTTACTCTTTCTATTTGTATTATGTATGATATACATAACAATGCCGTACGGTACTTTTACGCTCGACCTCCTGCCTAGAGAATTCGAATGGTTCCAGCCACCCGAGCAGCTGGCCAGTCAACCATTCAGTCAGCCAGTAATGCTTACGAAAGACGCTGCGCACGTGGCTACCATGAATTTATATTTTAAATTCTAGCAAGGTGAGGCGGGAAAGGGATTTTACGATCGGACGGTCGTTTTGTATTAATGTTACACGTTTCGCGACTTGCGATTTTACCTCGCGATTTCTTATTTTTATTCTCCTCTCCGAACGTTACATAACGTAAGAAGTGAATTTCGGTAAAAATTGCGACACAATATTGAAAATCTTAACTCATTTGATATTTGCCGATCGAAAAGAAAGTTTGGTCAAAGCAACGTAAAGTTACTGGAGTTTGCAAATTTTTTATATAGAGAACGTTTTTGAAATTCCAAGGAGTAATTCTACCTCAGACCAAAAAGCAGCCTGGTCCTATGGTAATGCTCGAAGCTTAGATTTGAACCTTTCATAAAGGCACAGTGCTTTTTCCCAGAGAAAATAAGCTCGACAGGATGCCAGGGGTGCTGGGGTTGTTATGCTCCCGGCATCTGTGACCCTCGCAACTCGATACGCCACGGGGTTACTCTGTTTGCGGGGTTGCATGGTAAAAGACTAACAGAGAAGCCGGCACCAGCCTCCATTCTGTTTTTCCAGGTTAAGCGAATAAATCTGAATAATATTTCCCAATTGAATTTCACGAGTATCGGCTGTAAAAAGATCGAAGCCAGGCCAAGCCAGAGCAAGGCAGGGGACCCGGTTGAAGTCAAAGAAGAAGAAGCACCCTGTAAAAATACCATAAGAGAGAGGGATCAAGCCCCTACTATTGAAAGGGAATCATCTACCATTTTACCTAATCAATGTTCTTAATTGTATTTCGCTATGGAAAAAACGACCATTTGGAGCGCGGAGGATGGGCTACATCATAAATATTCTCTTAATTTTTGTCCTTTCTCAGGATCCATTCCCGTCTTTCCATTGCTCATCCTAAACGAATAATATTTCATTGATTCAGCCCCAAAACCGTCGTTGTAACAACAGGACGGTTTCGATAACTTTGAATTCCTGTACATTGGCATTATGCAAATTTTTAGGAGGGGGAGGGGTCTTTGTTTCTACCCATTTGTAATCAAGGAACAAGGAAATATTTTTGAGTACAGGGTTATGGCAATGTTTAGTCTCTCTTACTCTCACTCTTTCTGTCTTTCTCTCTCTCTCGCTCTGATATTCTTGACACGCACCGGGAATACGGTAATTCCTGATGGGTTGGTAGAACCTGCTGTCGATGGTTCTCTTGGTGCTTACGATGATGGTAACACTGTGGAATAGAAGCTAGAACAGTCCAGGTGCTGCAATCAAATGTAATTCCAGACAGCTTCTATGTGTTAACTGCTAACCGATATAACATCGGCTTAGCGTGTTAGAATCAGCTAGCAAGTTCTATTTCATCTATGTAGATTGGGACAGGAGAGATTTGCAATATGGAAAATTTGTTTATTAGGCAAACAGGCGGCTGTTGCACATATTGGAAATACCCAAAAAAGTCGTAGCAGTCTCTCAACATAAAGACGGCAGAGAGAAATGATGAGGAGTGAAAGAAAAATGATCTACGTTGATTCTTTTATTTATCCAGATCTGACAAGTGTACCTGGACCATCTGTGGAGTCTGGGTCGAGATCTAGATGGAGGTAAAAAAAATCCAACAGATTGAGCCTAGCTACTTCTTTTAGATTCTCTTTCCCTTGCGACTATCATGGTGTTTACTGTCTTTAAAAAATGCCAGAGTCCTCCAGCATCTCACATGCTTTTACGGAAGAAGAAAATCCTAGAACAATCTTGCATGCAAATCGCAAGGAGTTGGTACTTCGGTAAAAATTTGTTCTCTTAAGATTTCTATATGCAAATCCCACACTCGACGTTCCGAGCGGCATTCGCCGCTCAGATTTGCATTTTACATCTACATTCATACTCGCTGACTTCAAGTAAACACGGACATTGTGCTATCTCCCGTTTATTAATGGACGTAAGGCCGGAAGTACAGAAGGGGTTGCATTGCAAGAGAGAGAAAGAGAGAGAGTAAGAGAGAGAGTAAGAGAGAGTAAGAGAGGCATTTGCCACTAACAGACCCCTCGAAAATTATGCATTCAAATAACCACCGCGGTGCACATTTCGAGTGGTGTTCAAGCGCGTAATCGTCCTAAGCTCTTTTTACTTGCCAATCCAAACGTGTTATTTTTTGTTCAACTATAACGCGGATAGAATCGAATTACCATTCGATATATTGTATGTATATACATTCGCGAATGAATATAGCAGAGGGATGAGTAGGGCATTTTAGGGTTTTAACACAAATTTAAGTAGCGAATTCTACTGAAAGGGTAACACCAGTCAAAAATGTTATTAAGCTAAGCTCCTACTGAGCCATCTCTTTCAATCTGCGCTTTGCGGAATGTAATGCATTTTTGCCAAGCCTCAATATAGCTGTAATGGTGGATTCCTTCGTTCCGAAACTACCACCATGGTATTATTATTACACTTTATTATTTATCCTAGAGAAAGGATCACTTTTGCATCGCGGGTGACTTTGATGAATTTTGCAAAACATAAAAAAACCTACTGCAGCTCCTATCGGACGAATATCCATCGAAGCGACGATCCACATGCTGACAAACAACGACGAATGAATTCAAACCTGTGGAAATCCGAACAAAGGGCTCGACTAGTGAATTACGCTAGAAATAGAAAATTCCAGATAACACGATGCCGTCGTGCACATAGAAAGTAGACTGGTGGAAATGCAAGACTCTGATGAAAAAGTTCTTTCAACCCCCTTTTTTGGTCGATTGTTCTATCTAGAACTTACCCTTACTTTCCCTAGGTATCGCGCGCACCGAGTCGGACATTGTTCTTATCTTTAAATTAGCGCCGGTAACTTCGCTCTTGCAGCGACATGAAAATTCATTTAATCCCTGACTATTATTAATCCGACTTATGGTAAACAATGGAGTAACGCGTTTCTTAAAACTTTGTAGGACGTTTGTAGGTGGAGAATTAGATGCATATTATCCTACCGCAACAGTCTCGTAAACAAAATCCTTTTAATGCAATTAAAATCTAATATAATAAACAATTACTTAAGATCCACAGATTTTCGTAATGCTACCTTGTAAATAACATAGTAATATTTCAATTAATTTTTCGTAATTTCAAATAATACAATTTACACTATACATATATATAAATGTGCTGCGCTTACAGTACTCGTAGAATATCGTTCTGTTATTAGATTTCGTAGTAGACACAGCATCTCTCTAATGACAATACAGTATAGACGTACCGATTCGTAAGAGAGAGTAAAACTATATCTCTTCCCAGCTCCGTTGTGATTTGAATACATCCAGTTAGTAGCGCGTGACCTGACTGCGAAGTAGGAATCCGAAGCGGTTAAAGGACGTACTCATTATTTTCCTTTCAGCGTTAGACGGCCAGACGGCATTTACAGAGGTGTACTCGTTCGGAAGACTTTTATGCGCGACTAGTTAGCCAGCAAAAATTAATAACACCTGTACAAGTTATCGCAGTAGACTACATCGTATACAGTGATAGTAATATAAAATCGAAGAAGAAAAAAGAATAGTACGTTGCGCAACTAAGGAAGGAAGTAGAACATTTCCAACCCCCTTCAGACATTGCCTCGCCTCTAGCTCGGAGTTGAGATGGTCAACTTCCTTGCCTAGTTGTGCATACTATTATTTGCCACATCTGTACGGAAAGTTTGTATCCCTGCTCTGTTTAGCGAGGAGAATGCAGCACTTTTCTGTGAATTCGTTTGTTTTCGACAGGACAGAAAAGTCCCATTTATCTCCTAGCCGAGACAGGGCAAGGATTCGAACTTTTGGCGAAGGTGTGATAAAAAAAAAAAAACAATAGCAAGTTACTCCGGCGTATGTATTAGGTAAATTAAATAGGGGATGATTTGATTGCAGGGTTACTATGATTAACCGTGAGAAGCGTACGGTCGAGTAAGTGTACCTCAAGGCGCATCCTCACGCCTAAATCCTTCTCCTTGCATAATTTGATATTTAAATGAAGTTAAAATAGTTGGGAAGAGCAATTTGTCTTGAAAAGTTACGTGGGAGTGGCTTGACTTTATGGAAGCGTATACTTACTATGGTGGTTCAGCCCCCAGTCTCTAGTTTTCGCGCATACAAATCCTCCCCCCGCCCTCGAGGACGACTTGTCTAGTTTGTCCAGGCCTGCACGCAACTGTATAACCCCTCAGGCATTTGCCAACCACCGATACTAAACACAATCTGCGGTACGCTGCGCGCGGTGCGGTATCCACAAACAGAGGCCGCACTCTGGCTGAGAATGTATTTAGGGAATCTATGGTATGGTGACCCAAAGTTCCTGGATGGTCGAGTTAATTGTTCGAAAATCTGAGCAGTCGGCCGTGAGCCAAATGGTTGGGAAATCCGAACCGCTCAGACACCCTTAGGGTAATTTTAAGTAGGATGGTTTTATATATACTTCTGTAGGAGTAAAGTCGAAATTTCGAGTTCAAGAGCAATTTTTAAAATTACACGTTAAAATTGTACTTTACTACGTGTGTGCGGCTCTTGTGGAAAAATGGATATCGAAGTGAAATATTGAAGAAGAGACGGAAAGCTACTTTGAGCGCTTGGAGTCTCTCTTGCGAATGGTTAAGACCTGGGCAACAGCTTGCCGTAATGGCTGTAGAACAGTCAGTTTTATTGCCTGCATAATAATTATTATTTTACGTGTGATGATTCCGAGCGCAATCTAGCTAATTGCCGTCGGCTAATATATAGAGGTATCTGCGTCAGGGAGAAGCCTTAGCGTCGCGACGTAACCGAGAAGCGGCAAGTAAGCGAAATCCTGTATGGGAGATTCGGGAAATTAAGCGGCTCTGCACGAAAATGCTTTCTCGTTAATTTCCCAGGACTAATCAAAACTTCTCAGGCGATCTGACTTGTACGAGGTATCTACATCAGGAGCATAGCGACATTTTAAAAAGTAAGACGACGCTTCTTCCGCTGTGTAAAATGGACGGAGGAACATTTTTGAAAGAAAAGAGAGAGAGAGAGAGAGAGA